>VDFB02086081.1:223437204-223516184 GCA_007258455.2 Sequoia sempervirens
GACATCTTCTATTCCTTCAAATAAAAGAGTTACCTTTGCTATTATTAGTATCGAGCAAAAATATATCGACACCAATGAAAAGACACAAGCATGGAACAATATGATCCTAAATTTCCTTAGTCAAATTCCCTTCACTTAGGAGATACAATTGATATACCAATGTAAATAGTTTATCAAGAAAAACTCATTAAGATAGGGAAGTTCCTTGATGATGAAAACAAGAGGATACTACAACCTTGCTTCATGCCTTTTCTGAACTATTTTCTTGGAAATATTTAGACATGCTAGGAATAGATCTGAGGATAGTGACACACAACATTGTCCTTGCTAAAAATCATAAGCCTCTTCGACAAAAGATAGGAAATATGAATCCTAAAATAACCTTGCTTATTAAAGGAGAACTTGAAAAACTCCTAGACACAAGTTTCATTCGATCTATTGATTATTCTCCATGGATCTCAAACATTGTCACAATTGCAAAACAATACAATCATAGTAGGATTTGTACGGATTTTGTTGACATTTAAAAGACAATTTTCCCCTTCCTAATATCAACATGATAGTGGATTCAATTGCGGGACATGATTTTTTGTGATTCATGGATGGATTTTCTGGATGTAATCAAATTTTCATCAACCCACAAGATCAATATAAGATACCATTTACAATTGTTTGGGGGACACTTTTTGGGTTATGATGCCTTTCAGATTAAAGAATGCAGGCACAACCTATCAAAAAGTGATTCCATTTATATTTCATGATTACATACATAAAATATTGAAAGATTATGTTGATGAAATCTTAGCTAAATCATTAACCAAAGAAGACAATGTGAACGTACTTCAAAATATCTTTGAAAGGATGAGAAAATACAACATACAATTAAATCCAAGAAAGTGTGTATTTGGAGTAGATAGTGGAAATTTTTTAGATTTTACCATATCTCATAAAGGCATCAAGGTTGACACAAAGAAAATTGATGCTATAATCAACATGCCACCTCCAAGAAACATTTCTCAATTGCACACGTTACAAGAAAGAATTCAAGCCATCCGTCATTTCATGGAATCCTTAGTCGATCAAATGATACCTTTCACACATATCTTCAAAAAGGATGTGAATTTTTATTCGAATGAGGATCATATATAGGCCTTTGAGATTTTGAAGGAATACCTTGGAACTCCTCCCATTAAACAACCTACTATGCCAAGCAAACCATTCATCCTTTATCTATCTACATCAGCCCATACTCTTACAACATTGGTGGCTCAGCAAGATAAAAGTAGTAAAGAACATCTTGTTTATTATATTAGTCAAACTCTAATAGATTATGAAATGCGATACACACCAATCAAAAAACAATTTTTAGCTCTTGTATTCGCTACTAGTAAGTTGTGACACTATCTACTAAATGTCGAAATACAAGTAATAACAAAATTTTATCCTCTCAAACATATTTTTAACAAAACAGACCTATCAAGGCGTCTAACTAAATGGGTGATGTTATTGAATGATTTTGACCTTAATTTGTTTCAAAAAAATCAATCAAAAGTCAAGCCTTGACCAACCACTTAGCTGATGCTCCTTCTCCTTTGGCATTACCTAGCAATGACTCTTTTCCTATTGACAATGTGATGAGAATAAAAGCTCATACATGGGAATTATATTTTGATGGGTCTAAGTGTAGAACAGGATTTGGTGCTGGGCTTATAGTAGTTCCAACTGTAGGAAATCCTATTCCCTTGTCATACCAATTGAATTTCCTATGTATGAATAACATAGTTTAATATGAGGCATTAATTGTTTGATTGCATGCTACTTTAATCATGGGTGTCAAAGATATTAAGATCTATGGTGATTCATAATTAGTGATCAAACAAATAAATGAAGTCTACCAAGATAAACATGACAAATTATCAAAATAGAAGGATCTTACAATGAAATTTTTAGAAAAGTTTGAATCATTCACTCATTGATGAAATCCCATAAAAAGATAATCGACACGTGGATGCAATGGCGAGTGTGGCTACTCTTATATCACCTCAAGATCCTTCAAAGGAAGTCATGTTTACTGTTCACCCAATCATTAAACCTTCAATAATGATAAATCTAAAGAAGTGTTATTAAAAACCAAGGAAGACTCAAGTGAATGGTATGATACCATATATAACTATTTAAAAGACAATATCATTCCTGAGTCAACAACAACAAACACCTAAACTCACAAAAATTACCAACCAAATACATAATCCTTGCCGATGTGTTATATAGAAGATCCCTTAATGAAATTTTACTTAGATGTCTTAGGGATTCTAAAATCACTATAGGACTTGAACAGGCCCATGCGAGCATCTATGGGGGTCATTTTGGAGGAAGATCCTTGATGAAAAAACTTGTTTGTACGGGATACTACTGGAGAAATATGGAAAAATATTACTTTTCGTATGTTAAGTGATGTCACAAATGTTATGAACAAAACAATTTGATTCATGTTCATGCTTCTAAGCTCCATGCCCAAATCCCTATTTGGCCATTCTCAGTATGGGGATTGGCTCTAATTGGGAAAATTTCACCACCTTCTTCTGTTATAGATACATTTAATAATACAACAACCGATTATTTTACAAAATCAGTAGAAGTTATTCCTCTTCAATCCACGACTGCTGATGTGATATGGTGTTTCATATTGGAACACATTATTGCCCACTTTGGACTCCCTTCTACATTAATTTCAGAAAATGGGATGCCCTTTAAGAACAATGATGTGAAGTTCTTGGACACATTTTATATCCAAGATCGCTTTTCAATACCGTATTACCCACAATCTAATGGTCAAGCTGAAATCACTAATAAGACTCTCGAATAGATCCTAAAGAAAATTGTTAATAAACATCACAAGGATTGGCACACGCAATTACAATATGTGTTATGGGCCTATCGAACAAGCGTCAGGTTATATATAGGAACCAAACCCTCTAACCTTGTCTATGGTACTAAGGAAATCATGCCTTTGGTCTTAGAAATCCCCACATTATGCATTTATCTTCAAGGTCTTATCGATAAAAAAACCTATAAGTAATAAAGATTACACCAACTTGAGATGCTCGATGAACAATGCATTAATGATCTTGAGCATCTCCAAGCCTACATTAAGCAATTAAAACATAAACATAATAATCATATCATCCCTTAGGCATTTAATAAAGGTGAATTAGTCTTGTATGAAAATCAATGAAACGCTATTGTAGACTACGCTAAAAAAGGAAAATTTAGTCCTAATTGGTTAGGACCCTACATAATCAATGCAAGTTAGGGATCTGGAACTTACACATTAACAAAGCTAGATGGTACATCCCTCAAATACCCTATCAATGTTGCACATATATGTCAGTATTATGTCTAATCCCTTTGGATAGTATGAATGATAAAGCAGTGTTGTTAGAGCTATTAGATTACATCCTATATGCTCTCGCATTGCTTCGTTCTTGACAAATAGTTTTGTGAGTGTCTTGAGCATTAAAGTGATTATTTAATTTATTTTTATAATTACTTTAGGTTTCATTCTATTCAAAAATCATCTTGTGTGTTATTTTAGATTAGATCTACATTTCAATTAACATAACATACTTAATTGGAATGTTGTATCTAAGAGAAGCTAAAATAAGTTTTAATTAGGTCACATAAGCTATGTTAAATTACGAAGAAATTAATTAATTTTTTTTACAAAGGCTATTTAATTAATCACATTTCCATTTAACATTTCATAGATAAATGCTCATATATATATATATATATATATATATATATATATATATATATATATATATATCTAAGTTTTATGAAATCCACATATATAATGTCATTAAGGTCTATGACTGCCAAATCCATTGGGATCTGGTACTCACACTGGTTTGGTAGCAGTACATCAGGAGAAGGTAGTATGTGATAATGATCCTAATCCACTGAATCTGAGTGCAAACTCTAAGCCACATATCTATCCAAGGGCCTCTCAATGTGATATTTCTATTTGATCCCTCTTTGCCTATAGCCAAGCTATCTCTAACTTTAGTCTCTCAAACTTTGTTGGGGTCTAAGAAGATTGTGCCTCTACTACAGCACCAATTTAGTGGACTCGCCTCGTCAAACTCTCATATGTCACTCATAATCTGGCGAATGGCTTAAGTGACTCTAGGTCCTAATCAACAATGGGTGGGGGCACATTGTCTGAGTTTTTCACCTCTTTGTTGATAGATGTTGTCACTATCTCTACAACTACTTTCTAATAGAGATCTCACCAATATCTCGTAGCTCCTACAAGGTAGAAATAATACATAATTAGTTGACATCATGATATATATATATATGTAACAATAAACATATCTACACAACATATGCATGAAATAAAATATCATTACCTATATCTCTGGCAGGCTGAAAACCATCAATCTTGTAGTATGTAGTAGCATGGAAGATGTGTTGGCTCCTCCATGATCATGGATACTAATTCCTATTGTGGTTTTTTCCCATGATCTAGTCATATGAATGGGAAAGGGCTCTCCCCACTTGTATCGATCCTCAATTACTACCTCATCACCCTCACTTGTGAGTAACTTCTCGTCATCCTCCTCTTGGTCCTACTCATCCTCATCCTCCTCCCCTCTATCCTAGCCATCATAGTCAGGATCTACATACTCATCATACTCCTTATCTATGACATCTATAAATATGTTCACAACCCTATATCATTTCTCCTCTGACTTGTCCTCTACCTCATCTCCCTCATATTGAAATGGCCTTGCATCTCCTATAGGCTCATCAATCAGAAATACAAGAGTTGGTTGTGATAGTATCCACCACTCCTCATAATAATCTATGGCACCAACATTGTCTACGTCAAAGATTGGAGGCTCATCGTGAACTGATTACTTCAAGTTTCTCTCAACAACATTGTCTACAGTGAACCGTATTGTATCACCTAGTCTCTAGGAACTCTACACTAACCTTCTAAAATAGGGTCATTCCTTAGGTGGTGTCTGGATCTTCCCAAATTGCTACATGACTTGATTGTTGTAGAAGGGACGTACTACATAGTCATGGCAGCCAACTAAAATCTCTCTAGCTACAATCTCCTCAACTGCCTCATGGGATCTGGCCATTGAAGTGTAAGCTAATAGGGTATCCACAATATCTCATCCTCCTCCAGTCATTCAAATATCACTCTCAAAAAGTGTAAACCTTTGTATCGGCATAACCATCATAGAGGATAGTTAAAGGGTGGAGGATACCCCGCTGTTATTGGACACAAGAAGCTAGTAGGTCTCGTACATGCGATATGCTCAAGGCACCAAACCTATAGAATCACACAGTGTACCATGTTGTCCACCTATCGAAACATGAACCATCCAAGATCTTAGTATAAGTGTGATAGGATACAATGGCCCCAAGTGTATACATTCTTGTGATCTACCATCCCACATATTAGGTGTACTATTCATCCCTCTAGGTGCATTGCATGCCCATCTAGGATGAGTACTATTGTAATTGTATGCATCATAATCCATCTCACCACTGAGGCCCATGAATATAACAACATTAGAAGATTGATTTGTGCCCTCACCCACTCATTGTTCACTAGCCCATCTAGGCAATACTACATGTTAGCCTTCTGCTCATAAAATGTATGATCTCTCTAGAAGTGTACCTGCTTTCCCCAAATGGGAACTCAAAGGATGTAGTCGATGTCCTCGAGAGTGATCATCATCTCACCAGTAGGAAGGTGGAATGTACAGGTTTCTAAATCGTAGTGCTTAGCTACATCCATCAACATCGTATCAGGGTACCTCATGGGGGGCATGAGGTATTCCCAATATATCCCAATAGCCTGAAAGTGCTTTGTGTCCTCTAATAAAAGTGCAAGGGATAGGTCTATAAGAAAACTAAGCTTCTTACCACCCAAATGGTGACATGAACGGGTTGGTACCTATCAATAAAGAAAAATAATACTCTATAAGCAATCTGAAATTTTTAATTTCTACATTATTGTTGACACGAAAAAAGTATCCCTTTTTTCTTGCTTTATTTGGGATTAATTGATGGCAAATTAGATTTAATTAGGCTTTGATCTAGTTTTGTGAGGTTTTTTACACATCCACACTATGTCTTTGACCATTGCAAACTGAATAAAATGCATTTAACGATGTCTTGTAAAGGTGTTGTAAAGTGTTATAAAATACATTCACACTTTTCTAGACTAATGGACCTATCTTTCCCTAAGTTGATATTATAAAATGTATTTAATTGCATTTTCACATTAATCTAGTAGGCTTGAAGATTAAACCTAATTCTAATCTAGTGTTGTAATGTGTTTTACACATTCACATTGGATGTTCCTTTTCTAGGCTATGTGGACCTCATTTTAATGATGTAAAGTGTATCTAATCACACTTTCACATTGAAATTTGTGTCCATAGCCCTAATTTCCCCTTTCCATCATCATTAATAGGCCCCTATTACCCTATATTATGCATCACAAGACTTAATTTGATCAAAGGCTAGACTAGAACAACCTAGAAGCAAGTTTTCTTCATTCCCAAACATTCCAACTGGAAAAATAACCCCTATGGGACCAAGTCACCCATCTAGGTGAATTAGTCCCATCCAGGTGGGACTAAGTTTCCCAATTTGGCAACTTAGTCCCATTTGGGCTATTTTCGAGCATTGGGTGGGAAAAATTGGATTTTAAGTATATTTTTCCTTCATGTCGGCCTTGGGGATCAAATTAATGGGAAAATTAGGCGGATTGCCTATAAATACAAGGCTCTAAACCCTAATTAATAACCTAATCCTTTTCATTCATCATTTATCTTCTTTCTCAAGTCAAGTAAGCTAGGATTTTAGCATTCTAAGTCATCAAGATAGATTTTTTAGACATTCAAGGGAAGATTCTTCACCTTTTGTTATACAAAACCAAGATCTCTCATCATGGAAATTATCTTACTCAATTGTTTCATGCTTCATTACATTATTTCTTCAGTTTTTTTTAATTACCTAAAAAGGGGTTTGACAAAGGAAAACCCTCATGCCCTAACATTCAATATTTCTCTCTTTCCTTGTGTGTTTGTAGATTTAGGTACTTTGAGGGTTTGGAAATCATTAAAAGATATATTGAATTTTTTTTAAAGACATATCCTTGTTTTCAAGGCTAAAATATCCACAAAAAGTCCTTTAGAGTGTTGAAAATAAGAGTTTCGTAACTAGACACCTGGAGGAACAGAAAGTGCATACCAATGGCTTTCATTTCCACTTTCAAATTTTTAGAAATTTAGAAGTGGACTAAGTCACCAATAGTGGAAACTTAGCCCCACTATACCTATTTTTAAGATTTTTTTGTAGATATGAATACCCATTTGGCTAAAACGGGCTCTAGTGTAGTTTTCCAGATGTGGAACTAGGTCACCCAGAATGGTGTAAGTGTCCCAGTACGTCAATTTTTTTGGATGAAAAAAATTTCAAGTCTTCAACACATTTCCAATTGCATGATTTCTATTTTTCTTTCCTATTTTGTTTTATTTACATTTCTATTCATCTTTCTAGGTGTTTTTGCATATCACAATGTCTTTTCAAACAACTTACATTTCTTAGGTTTTGCATTAATAAGTATTTCATTTATCATTTTATTGCATTAGGACATTGTATTTAGACATACTTCATCCATCCTTGCATTCAATGTAGAAATTTCCCATTTTTTCCCATCTTTCTCCTTTTAGGTAAAAAACCTTATAAGTGTAAGAAAGCATTTGGGTGGCAAAATCTTTTTCTGCAATTATTTATCATAAAAGTGTACTAAAGTCTCTCTAGTGTGCTTTCCTAAAGGCCCTAGACACTTTAGACCCATTTTGGGACACTTTGTGAAGAAACAAGACACTTTGCAAAAAAGTGGGACTCTTTGCGAACAAAAGGGACACTTTGTGAGCAAAAGGGACACTTTACGAACAAATGGGACACTTTGTGAACTTTTTTCCAGGATCCTAAATTAACCTATAAATACATAAAAATCATCAAATAAGTGCATAGAAACTATGTGAAGGTAGCATAATTGACTCACCTCGTGCTGATGCTCGTCATGCACCACTTGGTCTCATAGTACATCCAATCTCGTAGGCTTGTAGTCCCATCTACTCAACATCTTTCACTATTCTCTCATCACTCTCAAGCTACAAGAAGGTAAAATGACAAAGTAAGTTATAATTTACTTCACTTTTAGCTTTTATGTATAAAACTTTGGGTTTTTACTATATTAAGTTTAAAAGGTTATTTTTATCCAAATCAACATAACATGTGCGTGCGTGCTCGATTTTTGACACCATTTTTTGCATTGAAATTGTAGATCCACTCTTGAAATCGTCAATCTTCTATTATTATGTGGCATGCTACTTTGAAATTCCCTATGATATTCTTTTCCCTATTCAACATGCTAGATTGCTACCTTTTTTCCACCTCCATAAAGCAAGCGGAATCAAGGGGGTGCATACATATACCCTCAAATTTAATTTCTATAAGTTCCATAAGAGGATTTTTTGGACAACTAACAAATTTGTGTTGCAAGATGCGGTTCCTAATGTTGTGGTTTTCTAGATAACTACATTGTTGGCTTCATTCTCCCATATTTTGAATAAGTATTCTTTTATGAAATAAAGCATATTTTTTAGAGTCCTTTAGCTTGCATATGCACATAGAGTCATATGGGTGCTAAAGTGCAGGATAAATGTAGTGTAGAAAATTGTACACTGTTGCAAAAAGAGGTAATTTCACTCTTAATTTGGACCTATTTTGGCACCCTTGCATTAATTACTCTTTAAAATCACCATTTATAGGCTCCTAAGGCCCATTATTTTGGACCTTGAGGCTTATTCCACTAAAAAATCATATAAGTCTAGAAAAATAACACTTAAATTACTCAAATTTCAAAAACCCACCTCAAAAACCTTAAGTGGGACCCATTCACCACCTTGGGTGAATGAGTCCCCTCTGGTGGGACTAAGTCACCCAGAGTGGAGAATGAGTCCCTTTTGGGGGATTTTTCAATATTGAGTGGGAAATTCACCAACCTAATTCAAATTTTCGATGGATGTCAGCCTGTGAGGTTTAAATAATGATTGATTAGGTATTGATGCCTATAAATATAAGTTTTAAGTCATTTTTCACATCTAGTCATTTTTAACAAACAAATTCAAAATTCAAGTGTCAAGAATATCTTTCATAAGAAGATTCATATGTCTATCTACAACAAAGTTTAAGACTTAGGGTAGCATTCAAGGCTTTTTGTAGGTCTTTAAGCTCACTTTTTATCCAAGATATTGAATTGTTTAGGATTAATCATGGATGCCTATGGAGAATCATGAAGAATTCAAGGTTGGAAAGATGCAACTATCCATCAAGCCAAGCCTAAGGACTTGTTTTCTAAGTGATTCCATCTTCCATTTTCTCTATATCTTCAGTCTATGGAAGGTTTGCATGTCATTGATATTCCTTTAATGTGATTTAGGGTCTCTTAAAATGATTCCTACATTGTTCAATTTTCATCCATCCATCTTATTCTTGAATGTTAGAGTACATTTGCATCTTGCTTTAGATTTCCTAGTCTTAGACACACTTAGGGATAGGGTTTTGGTGCATATCTCATTATCCCTTTCAAGGTTTAAATAAAAAACTAGGGGTCTAACCAAGGAAAAACCCCATTATAAATAAAATTATATTCTATTTTGTAGATGTTTTTGCAAAATCAGACCTAGGCTTCAGTTTGAGAACAAAGTGCTAGTGTTGGAGTACAAATCTGTGATTTTTATTTTTGGAAAAGTGGAACATGACTGATACACCATTAGTAGCATATGAATCCTATTGGAGGTTTTTTTAAGAATAGCTCGCATATTCCATTACCCATTTCTCTGAAACCACTTTCTGGTCAAAAACCCTTATCCGAGACTAAGTCACCCAACTTGGTGTATGAGTCCCAGTTGGTCAAAAAACCATATTTTCCAAAATTTTAGATACATTTACAACCTTCACTCTGACCTTTATCATATTCTAGGTGCACTCTTTTGTTTGGCTTCTTTATCTTGTTTTATATTCCATTCAATCTATCTTTTTGCATATCATAGTGTGTTTTCAAACAGTTTACATTTTCTTATTCGTGCATTAAGAATCAATCTCTTTTATAAATTCTTTGCATCTAGGACATTCCCCTTAGAAAAATTTCAATAATATTTACATTAGAATCTCAAGGGAATATTCTTGAGTGACCCATTAAGGTTTTTGGATAGCTCTCTTGTTTTATGTGCAAAAGCCTAGAAGTGTAAGAGAGCTCCCACATCCAAAAATATTTGGTTGAAACTCCCCAATAGAATGGAGTTATTGAAAGGAAAAATATAACAATTCAAGAAGCTTCTAGTTCAATGATTACTAAGGCTAGTTTACCAGATGTTTACTAGAAAGAAACTATTCATACTATTGTTTATGTATTTAATCATGTTCAAGAAAGAGAAAAGAGTACAAAGACTCCCTATGAGCTATGGCATGGAAGAATTCCTACTATTAAATATTTCAAGGTATTCAAAAGAAAATGCTATATCATAAGAGATGAGGAAACTTTGGGAAAGTTTGATGCAAGAAGTGATGAAGACATTTTTCTTGGATACTCTACTGAAAGCAATGCATATAGATGTTTCAATAAAATACTGAGAAAGATTGTAGTGAGATCGAATGTGAAGGTTGATGAGAAAATGGAAAATTATATTGAAATTGATGGATATGTATCCAATGAACATGATTATGCAAGAATAGAAGAAATTGTGGAAGAACAGGAGAAAGATGACCAAGAGAAGTAGGATGAGAAATATGAAAGTGAAAAAGATGCTCTAGTGATGTCCCCTAGGACATCTAGATATGTACAAAAGAATCATTTAGAAAGTTAGATTAATGTAGATAAGACAAAAGGTGTGTCAACTAGAAGAAAATATTCTCCTTTTTGAATTTATGTTTACTTTATGAGATTGAACTGAAGATAGTAAGTGAAGCTTGTAAAGATGAACATTGGAAGGAAGCAATGAAAGAAATTTTTTTGCAGATTGAGAAGAATCGGACTTGGGAATTGGTCATACGACCAACAAATAAAAATATCATTGGATCAAAGTGGGTGTTCAAAAATAATTTGAATAAGAATGGAGAAGTGGTCAGAAACAATGTGAGGCTTGTGTGTAAAGGTTACTCACAAGTAGAGGGCATAAATTTTCAAGAAACATTTTCTCGAGTAGCAAGAATGGAAGCAATAAGGATGTCTTGGAACTTGCTCTTTATAAAGACTTTAAGGTCTATCAGATGGATGTAAAGTCAACATTTTTGAATGGTGAGATGGAGGAGGAAGTCCATATGAACTACCAGAAGGATTTTAGTTGAAAGATCAACCAGATTATGGATTATGGTATCCTAAAGATATTGACTTTACACTTAGTGCCTATACAGATGCAGATTGAGATGGATGTGTAGATGAAAGAAAGAGTAAAAGTGGTGGTGCATTCTTTCTTGGATGTAGATTGGTGGCATGGTTGAATAAACAACAAGATTGGGTCTCCTTGTCTACTACTAAAGATGAGTATATTGTTGTTGAATCTTGTTGTACACAAGTTCTATGGATGAAACAGACATTGAAAGACATCACAATACTAGATGATGATCCCATTTCTATTTTATATGATAATACAAGTGCAATTAACATTTCTAAGAATCCAGTGATGCACTTGAGGAAGAAGTATATATCTATCAGATATCATTTCTTGAGAGAGAAATTCATGGAGAATGAAATAAATCATGAGTATGTTTCTACGAAGTATCAGATTGTTGATATTTTCACAAAGGCTCTTTATAAAGATAATTTTGAGTATCTCTAGGAGAAGTTAGGGGTTATTTCCCCTCCTATATTGAACTAAATGCATATGGATATGCATTAGTCTAGTGGATCTATGGATATTTCTTCTAGACTTACATTTTGGTGTCCAAAGTGTTGTCATTTTGTGTATTCAGTTTGTCAGGCCAAAGGAGAGATGAATGGAAAATATTCTTTTTCCTTTTCCATTGATGCCAAAGGTAGAGAGAAGAAGAAGCATGTGAAAAAAAATGAAAAAAGGGAGAATAAGCATTTAATATATTATCCTCTAATGGGGAAGAAACATAAAAATGTATTTAGAGTTAGTATGTTGTCATTGATTTTTTCTCACATCATATGTTTCCATTAATGAAAAAGGGGGATATTGTCGCAAGAATGAAAATACTAAAGGTGTTGTGAAAATATTGCAAGTGTTGTCATTGATGCCAATTGGTCAACTGGTTATCTACTATTTGTTGAATATGTCGAGGATATTGAGAAAATTGTAATAAAGATATTTTGCATGTGTTCAATGGTTGCTCCAATTGTCTAAATTTTCTCTTGTGGTTGTGCAGTTCAAATATGTTGTTCATGATTGTTATTATATGTTATACCCATATTTTTGGGTGCTAATTCATTGTATAGTGCAAGTTGTGTTCACCACTTGTGAACTATTTTTTTTGTGGTTCTGGTTGAGGTCCGGGAGAAATTTTGTTGGTATGGATTTATCTTTAATGAAGTCTTATGACTTGTGGTTCTAGAGTTGTGTTTCCCATATTCCATTGAAGATAGTTTCAACATTTGGAAATTTTGTGCTTAACGGTTCAATTTATTTTACACTGCTTTGGCCAATCTTGTGTTAAATACTACTTTTGAGATTAATGAAGCATGCATTTGGGTTGACCTCATTCTAATTCCACCCTATGATATTTTTGTACCGACCTAATTTGAATTTTAATTTGGATGGCCGACTTTGGATATGTTTCAAAATTGAAGATAGTATAAATGGAAGATTAGTTAATGATGAATGATGAGGCAAGAGCGAAGAAGAGTGATAAGAGAAAAGATGAAGTGTAGTTTCATGTGACATTGATTCTATTCAGTAACTATGTGTGTTTAGAGTGTGGTAGATTAACACAAGGCTTAATGTTGAGTTTCTGGATGTAGTGAGAAGAAGGTGAACTCCATCATAATTCGTGCATGTGTGAAAATAATTGTGGTGGAATCCTTTGTTGCATTGGGATTTTAGTCTCTATGTAGGAAGTCTTCTTTGTCTTCTTTGTATCTTTGTGGTAGTGA
Organism: Sequoia sempervirens; assembly: GCA_007258455.2. Taxonomy (NCBI): domain Eukaryota; kingdom Viridiplantae; phylum Streptophyta; class Pinopsida; order Cupressales; family Cupressaceae; genus Sequoia; species Sequoia sempervirens. Next base: position 223,450,421 of record VDFB02086081.1, read on the forward strand.
GCTCTCTGATTTGTAGCCCTATTGGACATTGAGTCCTTGTTTCAGATAGTGAGTCCTTATTTTAGGTAGTGAGCCTTATTTAAGGCAATGAGCCTTTTGTGATTCTCTATAGTCTAATTTAATCCTCACTGTGGTTTTTCCCTTATTGGGTTTTCCACGTAAATTTTTTGTTATTGTGTTAATGTGTTGGATTTAAGTTTCTCCATTAAAATTTGATGATTAATCATTTAAGAAATATTAAGGATTAGTTCCTGTGATTGAATTAAAGGTTTAATTCTATGACAACTGATTCACTGCCCTATCAGTTATCCTATTCAACAAAATATATGAAAAATAGAATAACAAACTATAAGATAAAATGTGTGCACCTATGAAATTGAAAGTAGACTTGGATGAGCTAAAAATGCTGGAAAATCTAAATTTTTGACCTACTAGGACTCATTTTCCAGTCTGGGTGAATCAGTCCTAGATCTGGGTTTTTGCACAATAAAAAGTTTCTAGAAAAGGGTACCTAAATCTATAAAAAAAATGAAAAACTCACCTATAGTGGGACTCATTCACCACTTCTGGTGAAATAGTCCCGTTTCACTTTTTCAGGAATTCAAAGTTCAAATCTGCACTTCAACACCTACTCTTTTCTCCCAAACTGATTTTTGGGTACAAATTTGTGAAAAGACCTACAAAAGAGAATATAAACTTGATTTTCTTATGGGGCTTTTTCCTCAGTCGAACCCATAGTTTTGTAATTAAACCTTGATAGAAACAATGAAACTTGAATGTAAATGTGAACATAAACCCTAGCCTCAAGTGTTTCAAAGACTAATAAATCTGAAACATAATGCAACCCTATTCTAATGTGTAAGAATGGGATGCATGAATAAAATATGACAATGAATGAATCACTTCTAGATATCTCTAATCATCTGAATGAGCCTCAATAATGGTTGTACCCTCCTTAGGTTGAATGTAGAGTGATAATGGAGGATGAAATCACTTATGAAACAAGTCATTAGGTTTTACTTGATGGCTAGTTGCATCCCCCCAACCTAGAATCCATCATGATTCACCATAGAAAAGCATGATCGACCATTGAAAATGTTAGATCTTGAATGAAAGTGAACTTGAAGACCTACAAAAACACTTTAATGTTAACCCAAGACTTCAATTTTGCTTGCTTTTGAAACTTGACTGCTCTTGTCAGAGAATTCTAAAAGACTTTGAATTTTTGTATCATGAAATTGCTCTTGAAAATTCTTGCTTCAATGAAAAAATGACTTAGGTTATTTCTTATATAGGCATTAAAACCTAATTTACCATTATTTAGATCTCAAAGGTCCACATCAACAAAAAATTTGAATTAAAAACATGATTTTCCCACTCAAACATTAAAAGGACCCCAAATGGGACTCATTCAACCAAGGTGTTGAATGGGTCCCACTTAGGGGAACTCATTCACCCAAGGTGGCGAATGAGTCCTTGAAATGTCAATTTTTTGACCCAATGGACTCTCTAACTCTTATAGAGTTTTTCACCCAAAAGGAGAGAGATTAGATCCAAAAATGATAACTAGTTCATTCAAATAAAGGATGTGTTTGATGTTGTATGAGTTAAATGAGATGATCTAAGTGCTGCTAAATTATGAAATTGATCAAACAAGCATGCAAAATCTAAGAATTATGACATGTTTGAAAACACATTATGTATTGCTAAAATGAACTAAATGGATGAAATATGCGGAACAGAAAGAGATGGATAAAATAAGAGTGCACTTGGAGGTAGAATTATGTCACTAGAATATTCTGGAATGTTTTAGAAACTTATGTTAATGGCCACTAGGACTCATTCGCCAAGCATGGTGAATCAATCCTATTGCTAGTGAAATCTTCCGGAAACCTATTTTTGACTGCCAGGAGCTGCAATCTCAGAAAATAAATTTTCAAGCCTATAGTGGGGACTCATTCACCATGGGTGGTGACTCAGTCCACCTACAAAAATCTAGGATATCAAAGGAGGATTATGTGGAGTTAGATCTACAATTTTGTATCCTATAGGTCTCTGCTTCTGAAAATATCAAATCGGGTCTAAAAAATGATTTTTTGTTGATGTCTTGACTTGAATGAAGAGAAAAATACTTGAATGAATTTTCAACTTGATTTAGAATGATTTCCAATATTCCAAAGGATCGAAATCTATAAACACATAAGAAGAAGAGAAGAAATGTTCATTGTTAAGGTATGGGGGTTTGCCTTGGTCAAACCCCGTTTAGGTAATCAAACCAAATTAATGAAATAATGAAATGAAACATGTAACAATGGAATAGATTACTTTTAAATGATTATTTATCTTGAAATTCTGCAACATAACATGTAGAATCAACCCTTGAAAATCTAAAAATTGATCTTGTAATGCCTTGAAACCGAAGTTACTTGATTTGGTTGAGAAGATGGATGATGAATTGATAATGAGATATGTAAGAATGATTTTCTCCTCTTTCTCCTCTTTTCTCCCCTTCTAATATGAGGATAAAAACACTTATTTATACTAACTTGTGCCTTAGTAACCATTCATACCTCATCACAGGCTGACATCAAGTGCCTTTTAAATAAAAAACCAAAAGGAGTTTAAAAATATTTTGAATTTGGGGCCAAGGGGGAATCATTTGCCACCCATGGTGAATGGGTCCCACCTAGGACCTAAAAACAAGTGTCAGGAATAATGTTGTATTTAATTTTTTTGTCAGGTTTACATTAAAAATACACTTAATTAAGATATATGAGGGCATAAAAGGGGTCATATAAGTCATAAGAAAGGTGTAAATAAGGAGATGTTCCTAGGAGAGCATGAAAGTTTGTTATAAGACTTTACAACACTTCAAAATAGAACTTAATAATGAATAGAAAGGAATATTTATTTGAATTATAATAAAAAGAGTCTAGAAGAGTGTAGAAATGTGTTACAACACTTCACAACACCTTCACAAGATGTCAAATGTATTTTATTTGATTTGCAAGGGTCTAAGACCTAGTGTGGATGCATAAAATACCTCACAACACTAGATTAAGACCTAGTTTTAGTCAATTTAGTCATGAAATAATCCATATCAAGCAAAGGGTCCATTTTTCTATGACACATTTATCCCTCACTTTACTAACATGACGAACTTGCTTCCTCACACTAAAGTAGATAGTCAAGAGAGATCCACATGTACACCAAGCCCGCAAGATAAAAAATAATACAAAGGAAAGGTAGAAAGAGAGACAATATGAAAATCATGTACTCACTTTGGGGCCACATAACTACTTGTCTGCAAGGTGAGAAGGCCCAAAAAGAAAAAAAAAGAAAAAGAAAAAGGTGAGAAACATACACTAGTTGGTATGCACTCACAAGACACAAAAGTGGCTACGGGGAAAAGTCATGCCGCTAGTTGGGCTTCCCACTCAACCATGCCAAAGCTATACCTATTCAATAAATTTAACAAGACCATGCCACATAGAAAAATGCCATGAAAAAATAGACAAAGGTACCATAGTCATGCAAGTTGTCTTATGCAAGGTGGAAAAAAGGAAAGAAAATGTAAAATTTGAAAATTTAAAGAAAATGTAGAAGATAATCAAAGGGATTTTGTTTGATTCATGCAATTGTCTCATCTTAGGGAACATCATGTTCAATGTCTCCAAGAGAGGATGATCTCATAATTGGAAACATTGTACCTAATGCTTCTGAGAGAGGGACTCGCAAGAAAAAAAAAATCACACAATGAAATGTGATTGGTGATGTATGCCCCCACTTTAAAGTGGTTGCTAACACCATTGTTGTGATAAATTGCTTTAAAGTAGAAGAAAATAAAGAGGAAAACATGAGAGCTTGCGGGAAAAGCCCTATGTCAAGTCATATGTTTTCGAGAAGCTACATCATGAAAGAGAGAAGTACGTCATCCACATCCCAAGCTTGTTCTTATATGTATTCATGAAAATTTAACAACTAGCCAAAGAAGGAAATGACAAGTGACATTTAAGGACAATGTTACTAAACCACTTGCCCCCACTAAGTGCAGGACAAGGGTGAGCTGAAAGGATTGAGGAAATGTATGCTAGAGTGAAAATTAATAGCAATTAAAGGAATTAGATGCCTCCATAGGGAAGCATACCAAACTCCTAAAAATGTTGTATTTTATAACTCAGAGCTTGAAATTCATTAGTGGAGTGACTGGGAATTCTATGATAAGCATAGTATGAAGTCTTGGAATAGCATTTGTTTCTAGTTTGAGAAGGGAGGGTGATAGAGTTATCATGGATGGTCGTGCCCACAAAAGGATTATAAAGTCACAACAAATCCTAACCTAGGAATTGGACATTCTAGCAGGTGATTAACATCTTCTTATGGTCATTCATTTACTTTATCAAACCAGGGAATGTATACTTGAAATGGAGTGGAATTGTATGTGCACTAAGAACCAGTTTCAGTCACGATTTACTAGAAATAAATGCGTGAAAGGAATTCTACTTATGCTATAGGAATGTAATGTAAATATTTCTTAACTTAAGCATAACTTAATCAAAGAAGACATCATGACAACTATTACTAAGAAACAAACTATCAACTAGCCTTATGTTGCAGGAATAAACACAGGGATGGATTCCTGATGCTATAGGAACAATATAAGACTGAGTTTGCACTGAAAATTTCCAGAATGAAATCTAACTTATGATCAATAGGAAATAAACAACTAACTAACTATAGATACTTACTAAGTGGGCCCCCTTAGCAAGCATCAACCAGATATGCAAGAATTGAACTCAAAACTTCATCAAATTTTATTTATAAACTCAAAATGATATACATTGTTCTACTCATATCATGAAAACTAACACAAAATTCTATCTCTTATCATAGTACTAACTCTTACATATTTTGTTTCTCATTATCATACTAACTTTTACATGCTATGCTTGCTCACTCGCGTAGGAGGAACACTTATTTAAACTAGAAAAGAAACTAACTAACTAGCAGAGAAAGATGTGGACATAAAATGTAGCCTGAAACCGAGGAACAACCTTCTCATAAATGAAAGCATATCTGTTTAACCCGATCCAAAGAGAATTTAGCATTCCACTCTTCCTAGATTAATGATCAAAGTTTCTTCCCAACGACCTGGTCAGAGAGTCTTCATTGGAACAACTTCCTCGACGTCGTGCAGGAAATGGACTTTACTTCAGGGCCGAGATATGCTGCACTTGACTCATTCATGCTCCCTTCAACAACCTACGATACACAAGGTGATAGAGGTGAAAGAAAGGACTTGTAGCAAACAACACGATACATTCATTAATCACATATTAAATCTATTTTATTATTCAAAAACCATATGCATTATACCAGTCATTTGGAAGGTCAAATAGGGTAATTTATAAAACACATTGAGATGTTAGGCTGTAGGAATATAGGAATGTATTGCTACAAGATACTACCCATTTTCAGATAAAAAGTCTTTAATCACATAGTTAAAACATCCATTAGCAATAAGAGTAGAGATATTAAAAATACATTATGATACTCGAAATATGAGCATATCCCAAGGTTATCATCTGCCCCCTACTTAACCTAATGATGGTCCACCAGCATTAAGTTTCCTGGTTGTTTCCCTGAAATCCATAGGAGCAGTATGGCTTTTTGGCATAGTCCCAAATTTATAATAGAAACCTCTTAAATTTTTCCATCTTTCATATCTGAGGGTTTATGTATCCTTATTAACACTTGTAGCTCGATAGGAATAAAGTGGCCACAATAAAATCAGAGGTTGAAATGTTATTGGCAACCATAATTTGAACCTCTTCTGAAGACCAAGCTGTATGTACTTCTCTATCCTTCCAAGGGCTGCTTCAAAATTCAAGGGACTATGTGGCTCAGATTTCCTTAGCCCAATAGTCAATTTCTCCCATCTCTTTTCAATTCTAGAAGAGACAAGCTTCCAAAATAGATATGGTTGACCTTAGAATTCTTCATACACTTGCTTTCTGATATCAAATGTTTTTACTCTTTGTGTTTGATCATTGAACCCATATGCAACAGTAAGCCAAGTTTTCAGCATTGTGTAGGGATCTGTGCTTTCTAATCGCAGTGGTATAGGCTCATCCCTTTCAACTTATTCATAGGCTTCTAATTGTCTGCCATAATTAGTTTCATTGGCTGCCCATGACATAAGTGACCTCAAATGAATATCAACAGTATAAAGAAGTGGATCCACTCTATTTTAGAGGGAATTATCAATCGATGCAAATAAAATTCACATAAAGAATTCTTTAGCCAACTAGGGGCTACCTAGTATGCATCATAAAATTCTTTGGTTGTATGAATAACAAGATCTAAATTCTTTGAAATTCTCATTAATTGAAACCAAAGAAATTGTTCCTTTAAGCACATAGCATAAAACCTAGGTGGTGGTCTACATTCCACAATTTTACCAATGATTTTCATCATTTCATCCATTTTCTTTTTCATTTCCTAGATTTCCTGTTTCTGCCTTTCAATTTCTCTTTTTAGTTTCTTCTTCTCCTCCTCCCAAATACTTTGTTGAATTTCAGTCTTCGCTAAGTGGTGGAAACTCAAGGTTTGAAATGTGACCGATCTCCATGTGGTCCTAAGGTATTCCAAAAATTCAATCAAAAATGTATTCTTATAAACAACCATTGCCTGACAAGTTACAGAGGGTAACAGTGTGTCATTGGACACTTCTAATTGTTTAGTTTATTCTTCCTCTTACTCGAGGAAGAATTCATGTTGTTGTGCAAGAGGAGATTGTTCTTCCTCAGAAATTTGCCTAGCTACCTCAGCCAAGTCATCAAGACTTGGCATTCCTCTTTCATTACTATCATGTTGTGCTTCATCAACTTCCATTGGCTCATTTTGCATGTCCTCATAAACAACAGGTGGACTATGTGGAACATTCTCAGGTACATTCTGAGAATCATTATGACTGAGTTCTTCAGACTCCTCTGAAATTATTATAACTTCAGGTTGAGTAGATGTTGAGGTGACTTTATGTTGTTTCCTTGCTGAAACTCTTTTTGGTAATGTGGCAGCTGTAGGAGGCATTCTCATGGCTTTCCTCTTTCTGAATTTCCTAGAGGGTTTAGACTCAACAGAAGAAGATGATGGTGAACCTGTAGTGACAACAGGTGTTGCTACAAGAGGAACTGCTATAGGAGATGGTGCTGCAGGAGAGGGACACTATTGTCTTTGAACATGAGGGTCAGACTCTAGGGTTTGTTCTGCCCTAGATGACTCTCCTACCTTCGTTTTTCTTTTTTCTCTTCTACTAGCAGACCTGGTTTGTACTCTAGTAGAGGGCTCTGGTGTGGAGGCTGTAGGAATAGATCTTGCAGGGGTAGGTGCTACAGGGAGTGCTGGGGGAGGTTCTAGAAGTTGTAGACCCTTTTGGGCAACAAATTCTTGCCAATAAAGGGGTGATACATCCCTCAGGGAATGCTCAATCAAAATTTTAATGAGGGCTTGATGGGCAATAGAGTTGTCCCTTCCCCTTTGGGTTTCATGGGCACTTTGTTTTAAAAGATTTAACAAGAAATTTAGAACATTAACAGCTAACCCATGCCTCATATAGCTCAATAATTTAAAATGGTAGGAATGTAAATAGGAGAAGCATCCCTCATAGGTTAATTACCTGATTATGAATGCAACATATTTTGAATATGGAAAGGGAAAAGACACTAATTTGCATCCTTGTTTAGAGACCTCCAAGGGTCCATCAGTTGGTACTATAAATTATGCCCTAGCAGAAACAACATTTGAAGAGAAATTTTCTCCTACTACAGGAAGCTCGGTTACTTCAGCAATTTGTTCTTCTATTACAACCACTGTCAGACCCCATACTGAAGCTTCCCCTTCTGAAAGAGTTCTTAAAAATTCACCAGCAGCTTCCTCATTAAAAGAATCTAACCTCAGAAAATAGTTTAGCCAACCACAATTACTAAATTCCTAAATTGTTTGAAGATTTTGTGTTTATAGCTCATGAGCTACAGGCTCATATCTTACCAATTGACCACCCATATTTGCAAATTACTCCTACTAAGATTCTAGAAACCCAAACCTTTTCTGAAAATTCAAAATAAAATTCTTCTGCTCTGCTTCTTTTTGCTTCCTTCTGTCCTGTCATTACTTTTCTCTTCTTTTCCAAGAATGACTCGAAAGATAATTGCATGTAATTATTGTTAGGAACTACTCTTATCAAGCAGTTAATGTTGTTTAGGATAAAACACACAACCATATTTGCAAAGTACAAGAAGAATAAAAAATATCTTATTAGTTGTGACAGCGACATAAGAAAAGGTGTGAAATGGATTATCTCGCCCCCTACTTAAATTTTGACACATGTCCACACATGTGTGAAAGGATAGGAAAAGAATGGGTGATAATGACTGATATGTACATAGCAGCTAATGAATTAATGAAATAAATAAATAATGTGATAACAAAAGATATCGCGTACCTTTTAATTAATGCCCATACATGCTGGGAAAGATCACAGTGCACCATGAATTGACGGTTGGAATAGAAACTATGAATGAGGGTGATACGACAGGATGGATGGCGTGGAAGAAAAGGGAATGAGTGGTGGTGATGGATGAAAAGCGGAGAAAGTGGCTCCATTAAAAAGGAAACCTTTATTATGGGCATGCAACGTGGAATTTAAAGAGATGTTGCAGGAGAAAGATTGAAGCCTTTCGGTGTAGGAAGATCAGTGGCCACATTCGAGACAAACTAATGCATAAATTCATCTTTAGACACTGGTTTATGATACAACCGAAGACGGTGCCCATTAACCAGTAGCTTGAATCGAACTCGATCTATTGTAGCCAACTACACTGAGCCATTATCAAACACATTTTCTATTTCATAAGGATCAAGCCATCATGTGGTTAGCTTACCTTGATTTTCCTTGTACCTGGAGTCATAGAGCAGTGCCCAATCACCGACAGAAAATTGCTTAGTTCTGATATGATTGTTATGCCATTTTTTCTTTGCTGTTGAATAGTTTCAATATGATGTAGGGCAACTTTCCTCATCTCAACCAATGCATTCAGTTGCAGGAGGTGTTCCTTTTGAGCCTCAAAGATATCAATGTTAAGTTAAAGAGTAGTCCTCAAGGTTTTATGCTCAAACTTTATTGGCAACATGGCAGTCTTACCATAGAGTAATTCAAAAGGAGTAAACCCTGTAGTTGTTTTCCATGTTGTCCTATAGGCCTAGACTGCTTCAGGAAGATGACTACTCCAATCCTTCTTGTGTAATTGGACTGTCTTTGTAAGGATTGCCTCAATTTCTCTGTTGGTAACCTCTGCTTGGCCATTGGATTGAGGTTGATAGGGGCTAGACTTTTTGTGCCTGGTCTTGTAATCATTCATAAATGTAGTGATTAAGTTGGATGTAAACTGAGCTCCTTGATCAGTAACAAGTTCCCTTGGGACTCCAAACCTTATAAAAATCTGCTCATATAGGAATTCAGCAACTTTATTGTCATTGGCATGTCATTGCTTTTACTTCTACCCACTTGGTTACATAATCAATACACACCAAAATGTATGATTTCCCATTGGGTGGAGGATCAATAGGCCCATCAAAATCCATGCCCCATTTGTCAAAGGGACTGATTACCACTTGTGGATTCAGGGGAATTTCCTCAGACCTTGTTGGTCTCCCCATGCTTTGACATCTGTCACATTTCCTGGTGTAGGTTGCAGCATTTTTGTGTAGTGTAGGCCAATAGTATCATGTATTAAGCACTTCATAGCTATTCTCTTCGCTGCAAAGTGCCCACCACATGGCTCATCATGATAGGCATACAAAATGTCATAGGTCTCATCTTCCCTAACACACCTTCTCATGACTTGGTTAGGTCCTGTGTAAAATAAATAGTCTGCAATCCATGAAAAGTTAAATTCTCAACCAACAATTTCCTTTCCTTTGGTGAGAAGTGAGATGGGATCTTGTTTGCTACTAAATAATTTGCAATATCTGCATACCGTGGAGTTTAAGCAACAATAGAAAAAAGATGTTCATTAGGAAAGCTATCATCAATTACCTTAGGGGTGGCAGGTGTAGTTGTTTAAAGTCTTGACAAGAAATCAACCACCACATTAGCCTGGCCTAGCTTATCAATAACTGTGATATCAAATTTTTGCAACAATAGGAGCCATCTTGCTAATCTGCCAGATATGGTAGGCTTATTCATGAGGTACCTTATTGTTGCATGATCTGTATGAACAAATATTTGGTAACTAATGACATAATGTCGAAACTTGTTCAAGGCATACACAACTGCTAGCAATTCTTTCTCTGTGGTAGTATAGTTTAATTTAGGGCCTTGAAAATTTTCACTAATGAAATATATGGCATGCTCTATGGAATTCTCTTTCTATCCTAAAACTACCCCTATGGAATAATCAAAAGCATCTGTATGTATATGAAAAGGTAGACTCCACTTCAGTCCTTAAAGAATAGGTGTCTGAGTAAGTAAGTTCTTAAGCTACAGGAAAGATTTGTCACAAGCATTAGTCCAGGTAAATTCAGAATCCTTATTCAATAAGGCATATAGTGGACTGGCTATTTTTCTAAAATCTTTGATGAATCTTCTATAATATCCACAATGTTCTAGGAGGCTTCTAACATCCTTTTGTTTCATAGGTGTTTGCAAAGTTAGAATAACTTTAATTTTTGTAGGATCAACTTGAATTCCTACTTGAGAGATATGATGGCCTAAAACAATTCTCTCTTGTATCATCATAAAGCAAAGATAAATTTTGCTCCTTACATCTTTCCAACACTTTTTCTAGATTGGATAATGCTTCTTCATAAGTAACTCCATAAATAGTGAAGTCATCCATGTAGATCTCCATAAAATCATGAGAAATATCAACAAAAATACTGATCACTACCTTTTGAAATGTTGCAGGTGCATTACACAGTCCAAAAGGTAATACAGAGTAGGCAAAAGTGCCCCATGGACTGGTAAAAGTTGTTTTGTCTTGATCCTTAGGGGTGATTCTAATTTGATTATACCCACTATATCCATCCAAAAAGGAGAAATACTTTTTACCAGACAATGATTCTAGCACTTAGTCAGCAAATGGCAGTGGAAAGTGATCCTTTTTAGTTGTTGTGTTTAGCTCCCTGTAGTCTACAAAAACTCTCCATTTTCCACCTTTTTTAGGAACAATCACCAATGGAGACACCCATTGACTGTCTGAAATGGGGTAGATAAAACCAGCATCAAGCAATTTTTGGAGCTCTGTTTTAACTATTTCCTTGAGTGCTAGGTTTATCCTTCTTTGAGGCTGCCTAATAGGCGAACAATCTTCCTTAGTGTAGATCCTATGAGTACAAAGTTGAGGATCTATTCCCTTCATATCCCCATAGTCCCATGCAAAAGCTCTATATTGTTCTTGCAACATTGTGACTAGGGCAGCTTGTTGAGATTGAGGCAGCTTATTATTAATGTTCAAACAGTGGCCTGGAGACACTTCTACTTGCTTGATAAGATCATTCATGGAGGCTACTAATAAAGGTGGTGTTTGTATTTCATATGGAAGCAAATTATGATAAACTACAGAAAATTTAGGTGGAAAGCTCTCAAAATTTAGTTGCTATAGGAAACACTACTGAAGACAGTTATTTGGAACAAATGGGCTAGTCAGATCAGAGTTGGACTGCAAAATGTGTAAAAGTAGGTCATCCTCACTATGAAGCTGGGAAAATAGATTAGTTTGCAACATTATTAGTTGAGCCAATGAATTGACTTCTTCAGTTTCCTCTCCTAAATCTGGCCAAATTGATTGAGACAAGTCTGGCTGAGGCTGGGCAGGTGGATATAAAGCCAATTTCTTTCTTGACTGACCATTAGAAATTTTCATGTCTCCTGAATGACATCCTATAAAAGAATTAGTTGTGGCTAACCATGGTCTACCTAGGATGATAGTATATCATCCCAAAATTTCCTTACTAGACAATATGGTAAAATCTGATGGGTATTCCCAAGACTCAAGGATGACAATAACATCTTCTACCATTCCATCAGGTTTTACAGTGAAACTATCAGCAAGCTGTAGGATAGTAGGTGTAGACCGAATGTTTAAGATATTCAAATACTCCATTGTATTCTTGATCATTACATTAATGGTTGCACTAAGGTCAATCAAAATATTCTTTACTATCTGGCCATTAATATTTATTTGTACCACAGGACTCCCAGGGTCAGTATATTTTGGAATGACTACCTTCCCTAATATAATATCTGCCAACTGTCCTAGAACATGGATAGTTTGGGGATCATTTTTCTTTCTTCTTGGTTTCTTTAAACAGGCCTCCTTAATGGCTTTTCCATAAATTGGGACATCTTTAATGGCTTGAAAAAGGGGGATTTGAATGTGTACATTCTTTAACTGATCCAAAATATCAAAGGTAGGCTCTTCCATAGACTTGGATGTAGTAATTTGCAATCTTCTAGGAAAAGGAAGTTTGGCCTGATGCTGTAAGACAGGCTCCTTAGAGACAGTATTAGATACAAGTATATGTTTTGTAGGATCAATAGGTTGCTCAGAGGCAGAGTTTGGAATCTCTGTTATTACTGGTGGTTGTGGAGCAGGGAGAGTGGTTCCAGACTTGACATAGATATCATAAATATCTAGGGCATAAGTTGGATACTGATTGGCTTCTGCAAAATACATAGGCCATTGTTGTTGATGTTGTTGCTTATTAGGATTTGGCAATGGTTGAGTAGGCATAGGTGTTTGTTTTGGAGGGCCAATATTTGTTGCACGTGTTGTAAGAGGTGGTATGAGGGTTGAGGTTGTGGCTACTGAAACTATAGAGATCCAGGGGATTGGTTCTGCCATTGCTGAGAACCTCTCCATTGATGATTCTACTGCCAGTTACCTTGGGGTGGAGTCCATTGTCTTTGTGGCTACTACCAACCTCCTTGAGGAGATTGCCATTGAGGACTCTGATAGTTAGGTCAGTGTGATTGAGAAGTATTCCAAAGTGGTGATGGGCCATATGTAGGTTGTCATTGGTTATTGTAATTAGAATAAGGATTATCAAAAGTCAAAGGGTCTTGAGGCATACCTTGTCTTTGAGCCCATGGTCGCCTTTGTGCGACAAAGAATACTTGGTCATCATCACTCTCTACCATCTTAAAGTTAGTAGGTAACTGCTTAGCCTCCAAGTTAGCCACCATCTTACATTTGCAGTCTCATTTCTTCTATCTACAATGTGGACAGAACTCAGCCAAGATTGCTTCAGCTTCCTCATGTTTCTTCCGAGCTTGCATAGTATCCAACTATGTAGCCATGTTGTTTATGATATCTTGCTTGAAATCAGAGAGAAAATTTATGATCTCCATCTGTGAAACTCCATTAATAGAAGTCTTTCCCACTGTGGCTTGATGACCTCTACCCTTCTTAACAATTTCTTGAGAGTAGTTGATGCATATTTTCTTAATATCATCCCAAGGCAGTTGGGTTATATCTCCTTCTCCCATCACGTCCAGGGCATCTATATAGGTATCACTGATTTCCCTTAGAAAAAGTAGTTTCTGAGATTCTTCATTGAGAGTATGGTGTAAATTATTTTTAAGGGAAAACAAGAATCTTGATATATAGTCTTCCAGGCTTTCATCCTCCTTTTTTTGAATTCTGAATATATTATCACCCTTACTACCACTCTTACAATATTCCTTGTATTTCTCAAGAAATTTTGTTTGCATGACTGCCCAACTATCAACAACACCTCTTTCCAAACTCATGAACCATCTAAGAGCTCCTTCGTTCAAAGTAGAAGGAAACAACTTCAGCCTGTGAGCATATGAAGTGTAATCATAGCTATGACAGAGGATGTCAAACTCAAACAAGAAAGTGTCTAGGTCCTCTGTGACTAGTCCATAGAACTTGGGGAGTAATGAAGAAGGAATATTTTTAAGGTTATCATTATCTTGTTGAGTAATAATAAGGAATCCAAAAGCAGGAGGTCAATTAAGTGGATTACGTGCCATATTTGTTGGACGGAGTATCAAAGCAAATAGATTTTCTTCAGGTTCTTTATCAGCTGGGTCAAATGGTAATTCAACAAGCAGGTTTTCAGCAAATGGATTGATATCTTGGTCTCCTCCTTCCTCAAATAGATTATAAGTTGGTTAAGGATTGTGATTAAAGAATGGAAGGTTAGGGATGAATCTTCCCAGAGCGTCTCTTCTTCTATGCATGCAAAAGAATGAACCGTAACTTGAAGGAATTTTGAAAATGATTGAATAACAGACTAAACTACTACTAACAATGAATATGATAGGTTCTTAGCTTGACACCATCCCTGACAACGGCGCCAAAAATGGTCGAGCCCAAAAAAGGATATAAAAGTCACAGAAAATCCTAACTTGGGAATTGGACATTCCAGTAGGTGACTAACATCTTCTTATGGTCGTTCATTTACTTTATCAAACCAGGGAACGTATACTTGAAATGGAACGGAACTGTATGTGCACTAAGAACCAATTTCAGTCACGATTTACTATAAATAAATGTGTGAAAATAATTCTACTTATGCTACAGGAATGTAACGTAAAGCTTTCTTAAATTAAGCATAACTCAATCAAATCAGACATAATGACAACTATTACTAAGAAACAAACTATCAACTGGCCTTATACTATAGGAACAAACACAGGGATGGATTCCCGATGCTGCAGGAACAATATAAGACTGAGTTTGCACTAAAAATTTCTAGAATGAAATCTAACTTATGATCAACATGAAATAAACAACTAACTAACTATAGATACTTACTAAGTGGGCCCCCTTACCAAGCATCAACTAGCTATGCAAGAATTGAACTCAGAACTTCATCAACTTTTATTCATAAACTCAGAATGATATACATTGTTTTGCTCATATGAAAACTAACACAAAACTCTATCTCTTATCATAGTACTAACTCTTACATATTCTATGTCTCATTATCATACTATCTTTTACATGCTATGCTTGCTCACTCGCGCAGGAGGAACACTTATTTAAACTAGAAAAGCAACTAACTAACTAACAGAGAAAGATGTGGACATAAAATGTATCCTGAAACTGAGGAATAGACTTCTCATAAATGAAATCATATCTGTTCAACCCGATCCAGAGAGAATTTAGCATTCCACTCTTCCTAGATTAATGATCAAAGTTTCTTCCCAACGACCCGGTCAGAGAGTCTTCTCTGGAACAACTTCCTCAACATCATGCAGGAAATGGGCTTTACTGTAAGGCCGAGATCCGTTGTGCTTGACTCATTCATGCTCCCTTCAATAACCTATGATGCACAAGGCGACATAGGCGAAAGAAAGCACTTGTGGAAAACAACACGATACATTCATTAATCACATATTAAATCTATTTCATTATTCAAAAACCATATGCATTATACCAGTCATTCAGAACTCAAATAGGGTAATTAATAAGACACATTGAGATGTTAGGTTGCAGGAATATAGGAATGTATTGCTACAGGATACTATCCATTTTTAGATAAAAAGTATTTAATCACATAGTTAAAACATCCGTTAGCAATAAGAGTAGAGATATTAAAAATACATTATGATACTCAAATTATGAGCATATCCTAAGCTCATCAGTGGAGAAGTTTTTTCAAGCTACCTTCTTGATCAAGAGGATAAGGTAGTTTTGTGATTGGGGTCAAAGATACATCATGCATAGATTTCATACCTACACAAGACTCAATAGATTGCGAGAGTTTTTCATCTTCATTATAAAAGGATACAAAATCTAATGAATTCAAATCAGAAGTGTTGTACGAGATGATAATTTTTGCATTTTTTGAAGGATGATATTCAAGACCACTAGTTTGTAAGGATGATGTGAGATTATTGAGGTTGAAGAAAGGGTGGTGAAGAATGAGGGAATTATCAAGATGTCCTATGGGATATGTATGAGGTTCATTGATTAAAGGGTATCCAATGGACACTTGTGCATCCATATCCTCAATGGGCTTGTTTTGATGTATCTCAATGTAAGGGAAATCAAGAAGAAAATGAGTAGGGAAAGAAGAAGTATCATAATACAATACCATGATATTCTCCCTAGGAGGAGAGTTTCAAGAATAACAACAAGCCACATATTCTTGAAAACTAGGGCTTGGGTCATCTAAAATAACTTCATTGCCAATGGGGGGATGAGAAGGAGAGAGTTCTAGGTGAGTGTCCACTATGATTAAGGTCTCATTCTCTTGTTCCATATTATCTACCTAACAAGGAGAGCTTGTAATATGTTCATCTAAGTTTGAGGTTTGGAAAGAAGTTGCATCACAAGTGGAGGAGGTATCAAGAGAAGAACCGCGGTGGTTGTCAAATAGATCCTCCCATAGGATAGGAACATTAGGGAAGGGAGGATCAAGGGTGTCATGATTTTTAATAGGGATGTCTTCTAATACTGACCTATCCTCTTTACATCAAGGAGGGGTATTAGGAGATGAACAATATGGAATATTGTGACCATGGAGACTTGGTAAAGTGACATTGAGGAATGTGTTTATGATTTCATGCTCTTGTTGTGGAAGTTCATCCAAAGGGGAATAAGGAGATGGACAATAATTACTTTCAAAGCTTGTAACTTCTTGCATCTCAATACCTTCATCACTAGTAGGAGAGGTATCAAAAGAAGAAGAAGTATGTGTGTTAGGATTGTCAACATTACCATTATCACCAATGCCTAATGTAAGATTAAGGATTGAACTAATGGATTGTGTCTTAAAGTTCCTATTATGGTTACCAGAAGGAAATTCATAAAAGGGAGTATTATGCATGTTAAATCCATGTTTAATCAAATCAAGATTACATCTTGTGAAAGAAAACATGTTAAAATGCAATGCAATGGTCAATTTTGAAACAATGTGGTGACTACAAAAGTTGAAATGAAACAATGCATGAAATGATCTGTTTGAAGTGAAATCTAGTGAAATGCATGCTATAGAAATGCAAGTAACTGATATATACAAGTTAAGGAACCAATTAGAAGCCGAAAAACAAATTTATGAGTTTTTTAAAGTGTTTTTTCATGGTTCAGAAAGGACTGATTCGCCCAAGGTGGCAAATGAGTCCCAATCTAGACTTTTTTTTAAAAAAATAGAAATTTTAGATTGACTTTTAGGAAATCTGAGAGCCAATACATAGACCTAAATGAAAAATATAGAATTTTAGTAAGTCTAAATGAATTTAGATGCTACTAATGTTGAAGTTGTGAAAGCCAACCTCACAGACCCCGAATATCACGTGCATGCAAATAACCTGTCACAAAAAGAAGACATTCGAGACAAAAGACAAAGGTGCTCTGAAAGCTGAAAATGTATTAATCAGAGAGTGGGATAAAATACAATAATCAATCCTTATAAAAGGAGATTGTGCAAAACCTAAAAGTAACCCTAATAGGTAGACATTTAATAATTAATATAATTATTAAATGTCACAATATTCAAACTAAAGTGAAATCTTAAGAGAGGAATAAAGGTAACTTAATTAACATAATTAAGTTAAAACCTTTACTCTAACACCCCCCTTAAGATGAGCAAAAGTGTAGCTACAAACATGTGCAAAAAAGCAAAGGTAACTGCAATGCATGAAAGCAAACAAGGGTCCCGACAACTAGGCCTGATGAGGTACCCGAATACAACCAAATCTCTGTAAAGTGGAGTAAAGGAGAAAACCCAGTGGGAAAAACTCTTCTCCAAAAAGAGATGAAAAACAAGAATGAAATGCACTAATGAAAGAAGGATAGGAGGTGGATTACATGATACCCCCCATAGACAAATTCTATCATATAAGTACATATACAATGGTCTCCATAGGAGAGATATAAAGAGACAAGAAGGCCCCCCCATAATGAAGAAACTCCTGTCGCAATGGTGGATGCTTGATGTAGAATCCAGAAAGAGATCCTGAAGCAGCAAATAATATTCCTCCCCTTGGGAAGAAATGGATCCAAAGGATGATGTCGAAGAAACCCTGTGAAGAGTGATGAACCAATCTGTCTGAAGATGTGTGCCATGATAGGATGCTGAAGAATCTCTCTGTTTGAACTGAAACAAATGATGCCAAATCCAAAATTATGTGGAGAATCCTAAAATGCAACCTCTGAATGCATG
The DNA here is from genome assembly GCA_007258455.2 of Sequoia sempervirens. Taxonomy (NCBI): domain Eukaryota; kingdom Viridiplantae; phylum Streptophyta; class Pinopsida; order Cupressales; family Cupressaceae; genus Sequoia; species Sequoia sempervirens. The sequence continues at coordinate 223,468,622 of VDFB02086081.1, forward strand.
GATAATGGTGGGCATATAGTGACAACCTAACTGTCAAGGTAGAGGAGATGAATGTCCTCAAAATAATCCTCAAGATCTATAGTGTGAGACTCAAAAAACAAGAATGTGTCTGCAAGATTAGAATCCCATGATGTAGCAGATAATGAATGACCATGATGGTCATGATGTTGAACTGAATCCATAGGGGCCAATGTGGCGATACTGATGTCATCAGCAACAATAGATGATACATGTATGATCTTAGTTTGAAGAGTAGGAACTGTGAGGCAAGCCTCTGATCCATCGAAATATGTAAGGGTGTCTAAATACTCAAGTTCCTCTAAAGTATCATGATCAAAGGGTGTATTATCTCTCCAAGAAAGGGGTAAGAGACAATCTGAAGTAGGATCCTCTAGGAATGGAGAGAGATTGGGGTCTCCATAGATCTCCCAAAGATGTGTCCAAATCAGGTGGGGACAATCAATGTCTGATATAGCCCACACAATGTCATCATCAACACTAGACAGTATAAGTGCTACTATGTGATCTCTAATGATATCCCAAGCTAGTTTTCCCTCTAAAGTGGTTGGTTAAGGTATGAGATCATATAAATAAAGGAAAATATTAAGCCACCTACAATGTGTAAGTATGCCCTTTGGCCATGACTCATAATTACCCCATTCTAGAATTACCATGTAGAAGTTGTCATATCCAACTTCAGAGCCCAAGAACACCTACATGCAAGAGATACCTGTCACAAGAAAGAGAATGGAGAAAAAAACAAGAGAGGGTTTTGAAACTCTGAAATATGAAAAATATAGGTTTTCAGGCACTGCGAATCCAACGACGAGGTCCGTTTGGGCCCAAAATGAACCCAAAGAATGGAGTAGGCTAGATCCACAAAAAATCAACCCGAAAAACCTGTGAAAGCCTAATCAAACCCTCATAGCTCCAAAATCTTCAAAACAAGAACAGGCTGCAGCAGGTTTGCTCTAATACCATGTTGAAGTTGTGAAAGCCAACCTCGCAGACCCCGAAGATCACCTGCATGCAAATAACCTATCATAGAAAGAAGACATTTGAGACAAAAGACAAAGGTGCTCTGAAAGCTGAAAATGTATTAATCAGAGAGTGGGATAAAATAAAATAATCAATCCTTATAAAAGGATATTGTGCAAAACCTAAAAGTAACCCTAATAGGTAGACATTTAATAATTAATATAATTATTAAATGTCACAATATGCAAACTAAAGTGAAATCTTAAGAGAGGAATAAAGGTAACTTAATTAACATAAGTAAGTTAAAACCTTTACTCTAACAACTAATGCAACCTAAATGCATTTTTTATGAATGCAAGTTTTAAAACCTAGAATGCAAATGAATCATGCAAATCCTAATGAAATTTCAATGCAAGCCTAGATCTTATGATAAAAGACTCCAAATCATATCAAAAAGTATTCTAAAAGGTGGGTTCACCAAAATGAACTATAGATTTTTGGACCAATGGATTCTCTAACTCTTGTAGGGTTTTTCACCCAAAAGGAGAGAGATTAGATCCCAAAATGATAACTAGTTCATTCAAATAAAGCATGTGTCTAATGATGTATGAGTTAAATGAGATGATCTAAGTGCTGCTAAATTATGAAATTGATAAAACATGAATGCAAAATCTAAGAATTAGGACTTGTTTGAAAACACATTGTGTATTGCTAAAATGAACTAAATGGATGAAATATGCAAAACAGAAAGAGATGGATAAAATCAAACTGCACCTGGGAGAAGAATGATGTCACTAGAATATTTTGGAATGTTTTAGAAACTTTTGTTAATGGCCACTAGGAATCATTCGCCAACCATGGCGAATCAATCCTGTTGCTGGTGAAATCTTTCAGAAACCTATTTCTAACTATCAGGAGCTGAAATTTCATAAAATCAATTTTCAGGCCTACAAGTGGGACTCATTCTCCATGGGTGGTGAATCAGTCTACTTAAAAAATCTATAAAATCATAGGAAGATTCTATGGAGTTAGATATGCAATTTTTTCTCCTACAGGTCTCCACTTCTGAAACTGCCAGAATCTGGTCTGAAAATGACTTTTTGTTGATGTCTTGACTTGAATGAATAGAATAAGACTTTAATGAATTTGGAACTTAATTTACAATGATTTCCAAGCTTCCAAAGGACCTAAATCTACAAACACATAAGAACAAGAGAAGAGATTTTGATTGTTAAGGTATGGGGGTTTACCTTGGTCAAACCCTGTTTAGGTAATCAAACCAAATTAATGAAATAATGAAATGAAACATGTAACAATGGAATAGATTACTTTTAAATGATGATTGATCTTGAAATTCTACAACATAACTTGTAGAATCAACCCTTGAAAGTATGAAAATTGATCTCTTAATCCCTTGAAACCTAAGTTGCTTGATTTGGTTGAGAAAATGGATGATGAGAGATGTAAGAATGATTTTCTCCTCTTTCTCCTCTATTCTCCCCTTCTAAAATGAGGATAAAAACAATTATTTGTACTAACTTGTGCCTTACTAACCGTTCATACCTCATCACAGGCCAACATCAAGTGACTTTTAAATAAAAACCTGAAAAGAGTTTTAAAATATTTTGAATTTGGGGCCAAGGGGGACTCATTCGCCACCCATGACAAATGGGTCCCACCTAGAACCTAAAAACACATTTTGAGAATAATTTCATATTTAATATTGTTTTTCAGGTTTACATTCAAAAAATACATTTAATTAAGACATATGATGGCATAAAGGGGTCAAATAAGTCATAATAAAGGTGTAAATAAGGAGATGTTCCTAAGAGAGTGTGAAAGTTTGTTATAAGACTTTACAACACTTCAAATATGACTTAATAATGAATAGAAAGGAATATTTGTATGAATTATAATAAAAAGAGTCTAGAAGAGTGTAGAAATGTGTTACAACACTTCATCAAATGTATTTTATTTTATTTGCAAGGGTCTAAGACCTAGTGTGGATGCATAAAATACCTCACAACACTAGATTAAGAGCTTTTTTTGGTCAATTTAATCATGAAATAATCCATATCAAGAAAAGGGTCCATTTTTCTATGGCATAAACCCACCCTATATTTTTAGGGTGGGTTTTCAATTTTTTTTTATTTTTTAGATGCCTTTTTTGGGGGTTTTAGCTGAAATAAGCATTGAGATCTAAAATAATGGGTCTGAGGGGTGTATTTATGATGAATTAAAGTGTAGTTAATGCGAGGGTACTAAAATAGGTCTATATTAAATGAGAAATTTCCCACCAAGTAGGGGGGTCAATTTCCTTCATTACAATTCCTATTGGTATTATTGTGAGCATTATCGTCTATGTAATTATCTTTTGTAGTAGAGGAGGGTAGTGTGATTTTTATTCTTTGTTTTGGTTGGGAAAGATAAGGTTCAACTTCATAGTTTGATATTGGAGGTGGAGTGGAGTTAGAGGATGATGATGATGGATGGATGGAAGGTATTTTGGTAGAATTTGGTTGAATGGATGGAGGATCATTAGGTAAGGATTTGATAATATCAACAAGCTAGTGAGCCATATCATGATGTCTTTATTTTGTTTGTATACATTTTAATTCAATCTATCATGAAATTCAATTTGTGATGAGGGAATTGTGGTGTTTTCCAACATTTATGCCTCTTGTTCCTTTGTATGATGAACTAAAGGAACTATCAAAGGTTATAAAACATGGTTTTGAGGTTTTTGCACAAATATTTTTTTCTCTAGGAGGCACAAAATTAATCCCTGAAGGCCTCACCACACAGTTGTCTCATGATCCTTTTATAGGATGGTAAAGGGGCGACTATAGTGCATTGCAAGTATGAAGGTTTTTTCATTGATGTCAACTGGTTAACTAGTTTCCAACTAGTTGTTGTCATTAATGTCATGAATGATGTTGATTTACTATATATGTTGAGGATATTGAGAAAATTGCAATAAAGAAAGGTTGTAAGTGTTTAGTGTTTGCTCCAAGATTTTTTGCTATGCTAGTGAGGATATAAGGTATTTTTTATGATTGTTGTAAGTTTCTATATCCAAGTTTTGGGTTTCTAGATCATTATATAGTGCAAGTTATGTTCACCAATTGTGAATTGTTCCTTTTTGTGTATCTAGTAGAGGTCCAAAAGAAATTTTTTTGGTTCGGATTTCTTCTTGTTCAAGTCTTATGACTTGATATTCTTAGGATAAGTTGTTGAAGTTGTACGTTCAAGTTAATTTTGGGTATGTTCAGGATCATCATAGAAGAAATAGGCCCTTAAGTGGAGAAAGTTTTAGAAAAATCAGAGTTAGGCAACTTGACATAAAAATTTGAATAAGTTATCTATATTATTTCAAAAATATGTAATAATAGAATTTTTAGCAAATTGAATGTAGTTTCTAAACTACTAGGTTTAGTTTAAAGAAACCATTTGGTGAAAAATTTTAAATTTCAATATAGTAAGTACTCTAAATTTCAAGGGAAAAATAAGAAGTAGCTCCATCTAACCACCCTGCAACCAATAAATTATAATATTTTTTTTAAGATTTAGATATAAGTAGAGTATTCCATGTCCCAACAAAGGAATATCTTTGTAATTTTTTGTAAGTAAATAATTAATTATGAATTTTTTATTACAATTTTTGAAAAATATAAAATCCTCCATATATGTTTGAATTCAATCTAACTTGGTCAAAAATTCATGAAATTTTATTATTATTCTTTTAATCCCATAGTATTCAAATTATAGAATGTACATGTTTTGATTCAAAATGTGATACCGCTTTGAAAAGCAATATGTTTTTAATCAACCTATCAATTAGGACTTTAGTCGCATTCAAATAGAAAATGAATAATAATTATTTATTAAATTCAAAGTAAAGCATAATTTATATTGGTGGAAAGGTAAGAATCTCTTTTAAAAACCCTTTTTGTTTCATTAATTTTGGGTAAAAAAGAGTCGTTAGCCACATACCCTACACATATCCATCATATCACCACTTTTTAGCCCATCATGATCCTACGCATACCCTTTTGTTATCTAGAAAGATTGGATTATATTAAGGTTACATATGATTAATTTTTTATTTGTTTTACACTAGTTTGGCTGATTTTACAGTGTTTAACATGATTTTCTAAGTTTTATGGAAGTGTGTTGAAGCGTGTGTTTGGGTGGCCCTCATTCTATTTCCACCGTAGAATGTTTTGGTACCAACCTAATTTGAATTTGTAAATGTAAGTGGTGTGTGGCGGACTTTGGATGAATTTGAATGTTGAAGATAGTATAAATAAAAGTTGAGATATGATGAACAATGAATGCAAGCAAGATGGACGTGAGATATATACAAAACATGGACACGAGTTTGAGAAAATCAATGTGAAATATAATTATGAGTTTCTAGAAGTAGTGAGTTGAAGGCACGTACTCTATCATTCAAGCATGTGTACAAGTGTGTGAGTGAATTGTAGCGAAAATCACCATTGCATTGAGATTGTTCTCTCTTTGTAACAAATATCTTCTATCTTCTTTGTAATTTTGTGGCAGTGAGCCCTTCAGGTGGTTAACCCTTGTTGGATAGTGAGTCCTAATCTAGACACTAGGTCATGCTTTGGCAATGAGTCTTCTTTGGCAATGATCCTTTGTATTCAATTTTGATATTCTCTATATTGTGAGCTAATCCTCATCGCAGTTTTTACCTCTTTGGGTTTTCCACATAAATCTAGTATTATTGTGTGTGTGATGGTTTTCAATTTCTACTTTTGCACTTAATGATTACTCACATTAGCAGAGTAAAGGATTTGTGAATGATAATTGATCTAATCATTGGTGGAATTTCTTAAAGGTTAAAATTTGTTATAGCTGATTCAACCCCCATCTTATTTCTCTTGTTCAACAATTGGTATTAGAGCTTGGTTAATTAAGAAGATCTTAACCGCTTAAGGAAGGACCAGGATGGCAAGAAAGATCACTATTAAGTGTCCTAGGTTTTATAGGACTAACTATGCCCTCTGGAAGATAAATATGGAAGGATATCTATAGTATTGTGGATATGATGTTGAGAATGTTTACAAGATGACTTACACTCCTCTTGCAAATGGTTTGAGTACAACTGATGAGATTAATTCACATGAAGTGAGCAACAATGTGAATTTTATTATGAAGAATAGTATTTCACATTTTGAGTTGATTAAATTTGCAAATCTTAAAATTTCTAAAGAGGTTTAGGACAAATTGGAAAATATGCCTAAAGGAGATGAAAGGGACAAAGAAGAAAAGTTGTAGAATTTGGAGGCACAATTTGAGGTCATGTAGATGTTTGAAAATGAGAACATTAAATCCTATGTACATAGAGTGAATGAGTTGGTAGGTGGAATGTGAGGACTTGGTGCTATAGTGGATGAATCCAATATTGTGAAGAAGATTCTCAAAACTCTCCCTGATGTGTACAATGAAAAGGTATCTACTATTGAGGAATATGTGGATTATAAGACATATACTAAAGAAAATTTGTTGGGTACTCTAATATCTTATGAAATGAGAAAGCCTAGTTTGAGAAATGGATCAAAGATAAAAACTACTTTTAGGGCTACAAGATCTGAAGATCTTGATGAAGAGAACTTTGATGGTGTAGAAGCTAACTTTGTAAGAAGAATGAAAAAGCGTTCAGATAAGTATAAATGCAAGTTACCCTTTAAATGATTTAGTTGTGGAGGAATTAGTCATTATGCTTTGAGATGTATGAAAAGAGCTAAGAAGAATAAACATAGATTAAGCAAAGAAAACACAAGGAAGATGATTAAGAGAGCATATTATGTAAATTAAGATGTTGGTATTTTTGATGAAGAGTCTGATTAAAGGGATTTTGATGATAATGAATGCTTGTTCAGATTAGCTATAAAAATGAATCTACTCCTACTAATATTGAAAGAAATGCAAAGAAAAGTCCTCTAGAGAAAGATGAAGATACTATGATCTTTTCCCTACATGTTAAACAAGAAAAGAACTACTAGGTTGTCAATAATGGCTATTTACATCACATGACTGGTGATAAGAGTAAGTTTGTTAAACTTGAAAAATATGATGGAGGCTTAGTTAAATTTGAAGATGATATTGGTGATAATATGTTTGGGATAGTTTCATTAAGTTTTGATGGCAAGCATAACATTGATGATGTCTACTACATTAAGGGTTTAAGGCATAATCTCTTGAGTTTTGGAAAAATGTGTAGTGAAGGATATAATCTTCTATTTGAGGATGAGAGATGTGAAATCGAGAAAGCATTCAAAATAATGATTCTTGCATGTAAGAAGTCTGAAGGAAATATTTATCAACTTAAGGGTACTAATGGACATTGCTTTTGACTTAGACTAATGATAGTTGGTTATGCACCAAAGAATGTGTCACATGAATTTTGATAATATGGCAAGAATCAGTGCATTTTAAGTTGTGAGAGATTTATCAAGGATTACAAATCATGTTAATGTTATTTGCAAGAATTGTCAATTTGGAAAGAAAGCTAGAAACAACTTCAGATCAAAGGAACAATCTACTATCAGACTACTAGATTTGATTCATATAGATCTCTGTGGTCCTACAAGAGTGAAAATTCTACAAGGTGAAAGGTGCGTTATACTTTGGATTGATTATTACTCTAGATATACATGGGTTACTTTTCTTAGAGAGAAATCCAATGTATTAGATAAATTCAAGGCATTTAAGGCTATGGTTGAGAATGAATCAAACTTGAGAATAAAATTTTTCAGGTTTGACATAGGTGGTAAATTCACCTTGAATGAGTTTAACATGTTTTGTGAAGTTCATGGAATAAAAATATAGTTATCTACTCCTAGAAATCCTCAACATAATGGATTTGTTGAAAGAAAGAGCAAAATAATTCAAGAAGCTACTAGATCAATAATTATAGAGGTAGGTCTACTAGAAGTTTACTGGAGTAGCTATTCACACTATTTTTTATGTGTTCAATCAAGTTCAAGAAAAATCTAACAGTACTAAGACCCCGTATGAGCTAGGGTGTGTAAGAATTCCTACTGTCAAGTACTTCAAGTTATTTAGAAGAAAATGTTATATTAGACAAGATGAAGAAAATATAGTGAAGTTTGATGCTAGATGTGATAAATGTATCTTCCCTAGATACTCTTCTAGAAGTAATGCTACAAATGTTTTAAAAAAATATTGATAAATATTGTAGAGAGCACAAGTGTCAAGGTTGATGAAGCATTGAAGAATTCAATTGAAGTTGATGGATATGTATCTGATGAACTTGATTACATAAGAGTAGAAGAATTTGTGGAAGAACAATAGAAATATAATGAAGAAGAAGAATAAGCACTGATGGTGTCCCCAAAGACACCTAAATATGTGTAGAAAATTCATTCAAAAAGTTCAATCATTAGAGACAAGAGGAAAGGAGTATCGACAAGAAGTAGAGTTGTTCCTAATGGTAAAATAAATCTGTTCTTACATTTTGAAGTTGAACCAAAGACCATGATTGAAGCATTTAATGATGAGCATTAGATGAAAGTAATGAAAGAAGATCTTGTGTGGATTGAGAGGAATCAAACTTGGGAACTGGTCACTAGACCGTTAGATAAAAACATAATTGGATCAAAATGGGTATTCAAAAACAAGTTGAATGAGAATGGAGAAGTGGTTAGAAATGAAGAAAGACTTGTGTGTAAGGGTTATTCACAAGTAGAAGGTATATATTTTTTAGGAAACCTTTTCTCTAGTGGCAAATATGGAAGCTATTTGAATGTTTTTAGCATTTATTTCTCATAAATATTTGAAAGTTTATCAGATGGATGTTAAATATACATTTATTAATGGTGAGTTAGAAGAAGAAGTCTACATGGAACAACCGAAAAGATTTTAGTTGTCAAATCAACTAGATATGGTTTTCAAATCAAATGAATCCTTATACGGATTGAAGCAAGCTCCTAGAGCTTGGTATGCAAGGCTAGACAAATATTTGATTCAACAAGGTTTTAATAAAGGTGCAATATATAGTAATTTGTACTTAAAAATTGAAAATGACAAGATCTTGATAGTGATTGTATATGTTAGTGAGATTATCTTTGGAGGAAATAAAACAATGTGCAAGATGTTGGCTAAAGAGATGCAAAAAGAATTTGAGATGTTTGTGTTTGGTGAGATGAATTTATTTCTTGGGATGTAAATCAATCAAATAGAGAAAGGGATTTTTATTTCATAGTCAAAGTATGTAAGAGAAATGTTGAAGAAGTTTGGGATGGATGGTTCCAAACTGATATGCACTCCTATGGTGACTGCCTACAAATTGAGTAAAGATAAAGATCCACCTAAGGATGATAAGAGAAAATATAGATCTATGATTGGAGGATTGTTGTATTTAACTATTACTAGACTAGATATCATGCATACGGTTTGTCTTCTGGCTAGATTTCAAGAATACCCTAGAGAAACACATGTTTCTATTGTTAAGAGGATATTCAGATGTTTGAATGGCACTCCAGATTATGGCTTGTGGTATTAGATACTAATTTTACACTAAGTGCTTATACAAATGTAGATTGGGTAGGTTGTGTTGATAATAGAAAAAGAACAAGTGGTGGTGCATTCTTTATTGGTTGCAGATTGGTGTCATCATTGAGTAAAAGGAAAGATTCAGTTTCCTTATCCACTACAGAGGCTGGTTATATTGTTGCAGAATCTTGTTGTATACAATTTTTATGGATGAGATAGACATTAAAAGATATCAGAGTAATGCATGATCATCCCATTCCTATCTTCTATGGTAATACAACCGCAATTAACATTTCAAAGAATCCATTAATACACTCAAGTACAAAGCATATATCAATAAGGTATCACTTTTTGAGAGAAAAGATTTTTGAAAACAAAGTAAAGCTTGAGTATGTACCTATGAAAGATCAGGTTTCTAACATATAAATATGGAGGCTCTCCCTAAAGACACTTTTGAGTATCATTGGGAGAAGTTAGGGGTTATTTCCCCTCCTTTCTTGAACTAGATGCATATGAAGATGCATCAATCTGGTGGGTCTATGGATTTATCTTTTTTCTAGAAATATTTTTGGTGGCTACCTCTTAGGGGAGTAGGTAGTGTTAGATGTTTTCATTGAAAGAGTATTTTTTTCTTAATTTCAAAGGGGAAATCAATGTAAACTATCTTTTTCCTTTTCCATTGATATCAAAGGGGAAGAAAGTATCATGTGAAAAATTTTATCTACTAAGCCTGGGTAGAAAGTAAAATCATGGAAAATGTGTTCAAAGTTGTTGCATTGTCTTTGATGGTTTTTCACATCATGTGTTGCCATCAATGAAAAAGGGGGTGATTGTTGCAAGTATGAAGGTGTTGTCATTGATGTTAACTGGTTAAATAGTTTACAACTAGATATTATCATTAATGTCATTAATGATGGTTATTGACTATATATCTCAAGGATATCAAGAAAATCACAATAAAGAAAGGTTGCAGGTGTTCAGTGTTTGGTCCAGGTTTTTCTCTAGGATTTGTTGCTATGCTAGTGAGGATATGAGGTATTTTTCATGTGTTTTGGAAGTTGCTATATCATTTTTTTTGGGTTTTTGGATGATTGTACAGTGCGAGTTATGTTCACCCGTTGTGAAATATGCTTTTTCTATTTATCTGGATAAGGTTCAGGAGGAATTTTGTTGCTCCGTATTTCTTCTTGTTTGACTCTTATGACTTGTAGTTCTTAGGATAAGTTGTTGAGGTTGTGTTTAAGTTAATTTTGTTATCTAGAAATATTAGATCATGTTAAGGTTCTGTGTGCTTAATTGTTTATGTGTTTTAAACCAGTTTGGATGACCTTGTGTTTAACACTACTTAAAAATTTTATGGAAGCATGTTGAAGCATGTGTTTGGGTTGCCCTCATTCTAATTCCACCCTAGAATTTTTTGGTGCTAACCAAATTTGAATTTGTAAATGCAAGTGGTGTATCGATGACTTTGGATGAGTTTCAAAGTTAAAGATGGTATCAATACAAGTTGAGATATGATGAAGAATTAATGCAAGAAAGATAGATGTGAGATAGATGCAAAACAATGATGCAAGTTTGAGAAGATTAGTGCAAAATCTAATTGTGAGTTTTTGGAAGTAGTGAGTTGAAGATGTACTCTATCATTCACGCATGTTTTCAAGTATGTGAGTAAATTTTGGTGGAAATATTTGTTTCGTTGAGATTTTTTTATCTTTGTAACAAATCTGTTCTATCTTCTTTGTAATTCTATAGCAGTCGGCCCTATGAGTGGTTAACCCTTTTTGGACAGTGAGTCTTGATCCAGACAGTAAGTCTTGTTTTGGTAGTGAGCCTTCTTTGGTAGAGAGAATTTGTATTTAGTTTTGATATTCTCTATATTGTGAGATAATCCTCACCAAGGTTTTTCCCTCATTGGTTTTTCCACGTAAATTTGTTGTTATTGTGTGTGCCATGGTTTTCATTTTCTACTTTTACACTTAATGATTAATCACATTAGCAGAGTAAAGTATTTGTGAATGATAATTGATCTAATCAATGGTGGAAGTTCTTACAGGTTAAAATTTGTTACAACCGATTCACCCCACTTGTCATTTTTCTTCTTCAACACTATGTAGATGCTAGCTGATTAAGGTGTAGTAAGAATACCTATTTTAGGTTGAGATTGAATCGCTTCCTATGGAGTAGGAGGAACAACCATTGAAGCCACTAGAGATTGAGGAGCCTCAAGCATAATATCAACAAAGGATATTTAGAATATATGCTTATCTTTGAAAGTTTTATATGATAAAAATAGATAATCTTCATGAGGTTGAATGGTTTGGGTGGTTTGAGGCCAAAAATGATCAAGTGAAAAGTTTCCACAAAGGGCCAAAGTTTTAAATCTTCTATGATATTTTTTTGTATTTATACTTCAAATGAAAATTTAAGACACTTATAAATAACCAAGGGAAAAAAATTCATGGAGGTAAGCTAAGGGTGACCTAACTTCACACAAAGTTGATCTAACATTAGGATTATAGTGATGAATAAAACATCCAAATTTTTTACATCTAAATTTAACTAGGAGAGTTATAGAACCAATTGCATGGAAAATAGAACCATCACGAGCCTTTAATGAAACTTTTGATTGTTCATAATTATCATTATATATTTCATTCACATACAAAAATACTTCAATGATCACATTTACTAGACATACTAGATCAATGAGTATTCCCCTTGTGGGTTTATCATTAATTTTACCAATGATGTAAAGATGACAATCAGGCACATGTATAGAAGTGTCAATATGAGTAATAGTGATATCAGGTAAGTGATTAGATTGAATTTTTCTAGGATGGAAATCAATTGCATTGATTGTATCATGTATGTTATCAACATCCTCTTCATTATTATTTTCTTAAACAAGATTGGTTGAATAAATTTGTAATATATTGGTAAATATAAATGTAAGTTTTCTTTATGTAGTGCTATTAATTTATTATCTTTATCATTTACACTAGGTGACTATATGCCATTAGAATTTATGAGGTCTTACACTTGGTGCTTAAGACACACACATCTATCTATATCATGTCCAAGTATACGGTGATATTGATAAAAATATTTTGTATTAAATTTAGGAGGTAATGGTTTGGTGGTATCAATACAAAAAATAGGAGAAGTTTGTTCATGCTATTGATAATTAATTGCAACATAATATCATGTAGAGAATTCAAAAATTGTCAAAATTGACTATCTCTTGACGTAAATTGATATAGTATTGTCGATATAAAAGAAAACTATGTTTGAGTATTATTAGAAGATTGAGGAGTATTTATTTTGTTTAAAATTTTATTTTAGTTTTTAAATGATCGATAGTTAGATTGTAGAAAATATTCAAATTGAATATTAGGAGTTAATAAAGGTGTTCCTTCATATTGCCTAACTGAAATTTGATAATCATGAAGATTTGTGCATAAATGTGTGAATGATGGATATTTCATTAACAAGATCTTATCTAGAATGTTAGGATAAAAATTTGAAATGAAGACTCCTTGTGTATCAATATTTGGGAGAGAATATGATATTTTTGAATGAAGATCTTAGTATTTGAAACATAGAAAAAGAGCATATAGGTTGACGAAAACATAAAAAAATGGAGGTTTATTACGAATTTTCCATAAATAAAAAGGGGATAAGTGGGGTGTGATTAACCCAAATTCTTCTATTTCATTCAGGAAATGAGCTCCTCCAAGATAGAATTAACTTTCAACCCATAGGTGATTCAATTTGATGGAAGATCTAGCAATTTCCTTTGTGTATGTGTGGGAGAGGGTATTGGCCTGAACAACACTTTTGGGAGAAAAACTAAAAATAGAAAATCCACTCAACTATGCCCATTCAAACTTGAAATAGAAATTTTAAGGTTAATAATAATAGAAACAACAAAATTTCTACACATTTGAGAAGGGTAGAACACTGTGTAACAGTCACCAAAATGTAGTTTTGAAAGCTAAAGTGGGACTCATTCGCCCATGGGTGAATGGGTTTCTGCTCAAGTTTTTCAACCAACTTTTGGGAGCCTTTGATGTCAATCTGTAGCTTCTATTTGATCAAGGTTTCAATGTTAGAAAGTCAGAAATCATATTTTTAGGTGAGTTTCCATGAATTGATGACAACTTTGACAACTTTTGCAAGTTTGGAAATGTTTCCAATCTTTCTCTTCAAGATATCTTCAATCATTCTTCAACCTAAGATCTACAACACAAAAAAAAAGAGGGAATTTTTTTTTTTGGGGGCAATGGGGATTTTCCATGGTCAAACCTCATTCGGGTAATTAAACCTTTAATTCAAATAATGAAATATGAAAGGAATCATGAATGAACAATGCTATGTTGCAACTCACCAAACCCTTGAATAAATATTTACAAATATGAAATGTTGATGTTGATATTGTATGAAATAGATTAAATGGATGTGGATCTTGAATCTTGAATCAATGCTTTGAATGCTTGACTTGATCTTTGAAATCTACATCACAATGTTGGCTCAAAAAACATTCATGATTGCAAAATACTTTGACATGATACTTGAGATCTTGGATGCTACAATAAATCATTGATAAATCTACTCTTGAATGCCCTTGATCATAATATTTTATCTTATAAATTTCACCTCCTTCTAGATGTTTTGAGTTGATAAAATAACCTTGTATTTATAGGTGTCTATCCTTATTTTCCTGAAATTTAAACATTACAATTCAACATTGAAATTTGAGTTTAGGGACCTAAAAATACCACCAAAAGCATATTTTAAATTTAGGTTCAAAGGCCTAGGGTGGACCCATTCGCCCATGGTACCTATTATTGTAATACACATTACTCAAGATAAAGTGTTATGTTTTGGCATTAATTATTGTTGGGTTTCCCCTTCAGAAAATGTAATTTATTAGGCTTGTAGATGTAAAATAGGGCTTATTAAGTCCTACTTAAGTACAATCTCAATGAAGGGCCCAAAAAAAGTGTGAAAATGTAAAGGAGCATAGTTTCTTACACTACATTTAGCCCCCACTTTAGTGAGAGGATTAGAGCAAGCACAAAATCACACTAAAGTAGACAAATATGTGTCAAGAGGGGTCCAAGTGAACAAATGTTGATGCGATAGTATGAAAAATATCAAGGAAGTGGCCAAGACCCCAAGAACCAAGATCCCATGGAAAACCAACATAAGCACAAAGGAACACAAACAAGATGTATGAAATGAAGCAACAAGAAAAGATACACAAACATACAATGTCAAAGACTTAAAAGAAAGGAAAAGAAAAAAAATAAAAAGGGGCGAATCAAGTCTCGAATATTTTTCCAAATCAATGTGGATCAAGCCTTAGCTATTTGTCCCCAAAATGTTTACAAGTGAAACCTGTTGTCCACTATGCAAACAACAATGTGCTCACATGGGCTAGTGAAATTTTTTGTCCACTAGGTGAGCCCCAAAAGAGTGGCCAATGAGAGATTCTTATTAGGATCCCATTGAACTAACCATTCCAAAGGTGCACCTCTCAATAAATTTGTTAATGCGCCACATAAATGGTCACAAGGATAGCAAGTTGTGCTATGCTAGGAACTCATGAAAAGGCTCCACTAGCAAGCAAGTGTGTTATTCTTGGTGGCCTTGAAGAAGATGCAATAATATATTTGAAGGGTTTTTTCTTAGTTCATGAAAGGTCTCCTCTTAGGTAAAATCATGCCTAATGTCTCCAAGAAATGACAAGTTGAGGATAAAATATTCACAACTTAGGGAATGCAATTCATAGTATCACTAGTAAGAGGAATGCAATATGTCAAGAAAGGTCACAATCTTGAAGGATATCAAACCTAATTACACCACAAAGAAGAAACATCATGTGAATTGAGAAGACCACATTTTTAATAAAAATTCCATACTTCCTAGGAGATGTATGATATCATTACTAAGAAGGGAACATGCAAACAATGAACATGGGACAATATGACCCCACTTAAAATGTCAACATACTTGCTATGTTCGTATTTTAAGTAGAAAGAGAGAATGAGGGGAACCTTGGAAAAAATACACACCTCCCAAAGACTAGTTATCATTTCCCCCCAATCATAGAGGCAAAGACAATTACCAAGAACTATCATGTTTCTACCATGAGAAATATGGTTGCACCTAACATTGTACCACCATGAATGAGAATGAGCAAGAAACATAAAGATACTAATGCTACATAGTTATGAGAAACATGATAGGATGAAAATTACTATTAATTAGAGGAAATAGGTGCATCAACACAAGGAATAGCACCGCAATCCTTAAGATATTGAATTTTATCACTCATAGCCTTACATTCATTAGTAGAATGACTGTGAACTCAATGATATGCACAAGTTGAAATTTTATTGTAAAATTTCTTTCATTGTTTTGGAGGGTGAGATATCAAGAAAGATTGGATAAGATATGACAATGTACTCTCTTGATCAATAGTAGAATATTTTCCTTTCTTTTGTGACAAATATATATCTTTCTTAGTACAAGGTGTTATATATACACAAGACTCTTTAGATTGTGATATTTTGTACCATCCCTTAAAAAAGGGTGTAAAATATAATGAACCCTAATCATTACTTTAGGCGAAGATGTTCTAGGAGTGTTTTTGGTGATGACATGGAAATTAAGAAAATATTTCTTTGTTTCTTTTGAGGGACAATAACCAAGATCACTAGTTATTTTTATTAGTTTAGGATGCACCAAGTTTAAAGTCATCTTAGAGAATATTTTGCAATAGTGTTGGTATTGAGTGAAGGCTTTTTTGATGTTTGTTTTTTTTCTTTTTAGGTACAATAACCAAAACCACTATTGGTTTCTTGTGTATTAGGCTCTATAGGGACACAAATACTTTGTTCTCTAACACCACATCCCTTTCTATTATAAGCAACTTGTTTCAAAATTTCATAACCTCTTCCATAAATCTTTTCCATTTCTTTTTGATTTGGTGGTTGTTCATAATCAACTTCATCAAACTTTTTTGTGTAATTTGTTTCTTTTTATAAAGTGGTTGAAGTAAATTCTTTCAAAGTTTCTTCTAAATTTTTTATTGACATTATTGTTGGTTCTTTTCTCTTTTCTAACTCTTTTGTTATGATCTTGTATTCTCCCATGAATGTAGGTCTAAAATCCAAGGAACCCTCTTCTTGCGCATAGACTAACTATTTTTTCAAAATTTCAAACTACGATTTGAACAATAGAAATAGGAAAAAAAAAAGATATTTAAATGCACTCAAAAATTGGTTATAATTGTCTATATAGAGACTCATTCACCCATGGGTGAATAGATCCTTGCTCATAGTTTTAAAAATTAAAATTCTCAAATTTTGGGATTCTATATGTGATTTTTTTTCTAGATTCAAATAGAGATTTTTGTAACATGTTTTCCCAAATTAGGGTGTCTAAATGAAAGTTAAAATAAGGTAAAATGATTAAAAGTACACTAATATTCAAGTATTATGCAAAATCAATGTAATATGCATGCAAATTTTTGAATTTCTCTGATTTTAAAGAATGCAAAATGCAAAACTAAAACCCTAAATGAGATGCAAACTAATGCAAGTTTAACAGCCAAAAATTGGTTAGAATTTCTATAGAAAGACTCATTCACCCATGGCCAAATATATCCTTTCTCGGAGTTTTAAAAATTAAAATTTTCAAATTCTAGGATTTTGTATGTGATTTTTGTTTCTAGTTCCAAATAGAGATTTTTGTAACATGTTTTCCCAAATTAGGGTCTAAATGCAAGTGAGAATAAGGTAAATTTAGTTAAATTATTCCAATATGCAAGTACTATGCAAAATCAATGTAATATGCACGCAAATTTTTGAATTTTTCATATTTTAAAGAATGCAAAATGCAAACTTAAAACCATAAATGAGATGCAAACTAATGCAAGTTTAACAACCCTAAATGAGATGAAAAGTAATGCAATGCAATACAAACTTATGTAAATCCTAGATCTAGGGTTTGAAATTTCTCCAAATTAGAAATTAGAATATTCAAAATTTTGGGTTCACCATAATGAAACATAGAAAAAGAGCCTCGGTTAACCAAAACATATAAAAATAGGTGTTTATTACCAATTTTCCATAAATAAATAGGGGATAAGTGAGGTGTGATGAATCTAACTTCTATTTTATTCAGAAAATGAGATCCTCCAAGATAGAATTAACTTTCAACCCTTAGGTGAGAAAATTCCATGGAAGATCTAGTAATTTCTTTTATGTGTGGACTAGGGTATCAACCTGAACAACACATTTGGGAGAAAAACTAAAAAAACAAAATCTACTCAATTATGCCCATTCAAACTTGAAACAACAATTTAAAGGTCAATACTAATAGAAACAACAAACTTTTGTGGATTTTAGAATGGTAGAAAACTGTGTACCGGTCACCAAAAGGTAGTTTTGAAAGGAAAAGTGGGACACATTTACCCATGGGAAAGTGGGTCTCTACTTAGGGTTTTCAACCAAATTTTGAGAGCCTCTGATGTTAATTGTAGCTTCTATTTGATCTTGTTTTTAGTGTTAGAAAGTTAGAAATCAAATTGGTAGGTGAGTTTTCGTGAATTGACTACAACTTTGACAACTTTTCCAATCTTTCTCTTCAAGATATCTTCAATCCTTCTTCAACCTAAGATCTGTAACACAAAAAAAAGAGGGAAATTTTGTTTTTTTTTGGTGAATTGGGATTCACCTTGGTGAAACCTCATTTGGGTAATTAAACCTTGAATTGAAATAATGAAATATGAAAGGAATGATGAATGAACAATGCTATGTTGAAACTCACAAACCCCTTGAATAAACCTTTTCAAATATGAAATGTTGATGTTGATATTGCATGAAATGGCTTCAATGGATTTGGATCTTGATTCTTGCATTGATTCTTTGAATGCTTGACTTGATCTTTGAAACCTACATCACAATGTTAGCTCCAAAAACATGCCTGATTGAAAAATATTTTGACATGATGCTTGAGATCTTGGATGCTACAATAAATCACTGATAAATCTACTCTTGAATGACCTTGATCATAATATTTTCTCTTGTAAATTTCACCTCTTGCTAGATGTTTTGAATTGATAAAATAACCTTGTTCCCAAAATTTAAACATAAGAAGCTAACATTGAATTTTGAATTTAGGGACATTAAAATATTTTCCCCAAAAACAAATTTTAAATTTAGGTTCAAAGGCCCAGGGTGCACCCATTATCCCATGGGTGAATGGGTCCCAAGTCCCTATTCCTAGAACACACATTGCTCAAGGTAAAGTTTTATGTGTTGTAATTAATTATTATATGGTTTCCCCTTCAAAAAATGTAATTTATTAGGCTTATAGATGTAAAATAGGGATTATTAATGCCTAATTAAGTCCAATTTAAATGAGGGGCCCAAAAAAAGTGTGAAAATGTAGAGAAGTACATTTTCCTACACTATAGTATCATAATATATGAACACAAGGAAATAGGGTTCCCCCTTTTGGGAGATGGAACTAGGGCTTAGGACCTATTTCACTCTAAGTTCATTTGGAAATCCTAGAGATATCCAACCCAATGATTCAATTTATGGAAGGAGCTACTACAAGTTTTCCTTAGGTGTGATAAAAAAGGGGGTTCACCACTAAGAAAATGCTTAGAAAGAAGGAAATGAAAGTAGTATGAAAATGTAGCTATGTGACCTAGAAAATGGAGCTTGAAAGCATGTAATCAGACTAATAAATAGAAAAAAATAGAAAAGTACCTAGAGAAATGAAGATGATTAATCAAGGCATGAAAACCTTGAAAATTGTTGCTTTTAAGGTGTATTAGGATTCATACTCCATACTGGGTGATTTAGTCCCAATATAGGGTTTTTTGGTAGGATATACAATATCTACGTGGCTGGTTAGAATCTTCTAAAAACTTATAAAATGGTTGTATTGGGATTCATATGCCTCTGGAGACTATTGCAAAGTGTGTTAGGAGAAATTTTTTGAACTAAAACTTTGTGAGCCTCTAAAGATGGATTAAATAAACACTTTCCCACTAGTTTCACATAAATAGGTTGGATATCTTGCTCTAGATGTAAGT
This sequence comes from Sequoia sempervirens, assembly GCA_007258455.2. NCBI lineage: Eukaryota > Viridiplantae > Streptophyta > Pinopsida > Cupressales > Cupressaceae > Sequoia > Sequoia sempervirens. The sequence continues at coordinate 223,488,258 of VDFB02086081.1, forward strand.
TTCTATGAGGCTTGACAAATTTTTAGGAAAACTTTGACAACTTTTGTAGCTTTGTCATTTTGGTACTTTTTGAGGCTTCAAATCCACTTTTTCTTGAACCTATAAACCTGTAATCACAAAAAGAGATGGAAAAAATTCTATTTTGTTAAGGAATTGAAGTTTTCCTTGGTCAAACCCCATTTTGGTAATCAAACCTTAGTGATAAATGAAGCATGAAACATAATATGAAACAATAGATCTGTGTTGGAAACCTTGTAGATTGTATGCAAACAAGCATGAAGTGGCCTAAATGGATGTAGATCTTGATCATGATTCTAGATAAAATATAATTCCTTTGAATACTTGAATTGATCTTAAACAATACATCACAACATTAGGTCAAAACCACATGCATGATGCACTAAATATTTGACATGATGCTTGAATCTTGAATGTTGCTCAAAATGCTTGATGATTTTCTCTTAAATACTATATAATTCTCTTGTGAAATATTAGGGTACTTGACTCAAAATTTCAAGATGAAACTAAGTGAAATAGCCGTGTATTTATAATTGTTTAAGCCAATTTTTTAAAAATTACAACATTACAAGCAGAAATCAAATCTAGGATAATAAAATTCTGCGAAGAATTCAAATGATTTAAATTAGGTCCTGGTTAAAGCAATACTCATATGCCAATTGGGACCTATGAGTCCTAGTGTCTTAAGCATGGGACACAAACTCCAAGAAGTGTCTTATTTAATGTGAAATTTTAAATCATGTCCCAAGGCTTAGGTGGGACTCATATGCCCAAGGTGGAATACGAGTCTCAAATCACTAAATCTAGAAAACACAACCTCAAACATTAAATTATGATTTTTCATTTTTAAAATGTTAGGATTATCCATAGAAAATGCATTTAATTAGGATTGTGGATGAAAAATAGGACCAAATAAGGTATAAATAACTCCAATTAATTAATAAAGCCCTAGATTAGTGTGAAAGTAATAAGATACACTTTACAACACCCTAAATAATGCACAATTAGGTCCATTTAGTTTAAAAGGGCCCTAAACTTAATGTGAATGTGTAAAACATAGTACAAGTCTAAGTCAAGGCAACATTAGGCTCAGTTTAATGTTAATTATTCCAAAATTAATTATGAAAAAGGGATACTTTTTTCTACACTACATTTAGACCCCACTTTAGTGAGAGGAGGAACTTGCTTCAAAATCACAATAAAGTTGACATTCAAGAGGGGTCCAAGTGTACCAATCTAGATGGCATAGAATGACAAAGATCAAGGGGGTGGTCAATCTCCTAGGATGAAGATCCTATGGCAAACCAACATAGGCACAAAAGAACACACATGCAAATTATGTATGAAGCAACAACAAGATACAAGCATACAATGTTAAAGGCATAAAGAAATAAAATAAAGAAAGGAATATCAAGCCTTGACCATTTTTCCAACGCGGTGTAGATGATATCTAAGTTTTGTTTCCAAAAATTATTACAATTGGAACAAAATTTCCACCATGCAAACCAAATGCATGCTCACAAGGGCTAGTGGAACCTCAGTGTTGTGTGGTCTCATGAAAAGCCCCATTTTTCTCCTTGGAAAAATGTGGACCCCCCTTTTTTTGTCACTTTTCTTTCCCTTCCTTGATTTTTCCTACTTTGGCGTGCTACTTTTAGAGGAAATGGTAAAATTGAGGTATTTGATTTAGCTTGTGTAGTCCCTACCTAAGTTCTTGTCTTTACTGGACTTGAGTTGTTCACAACTATTTTCCCTAGTCTTATCGATTTACAAGACTCTTGAGTCTGAGGGTCGATCTGGTTGTGCTAAGGATATTGTATATTTGACAAGTTTTTTCTTTTCATTCATTGGGTATCTTAAGCCTGATGAGTCGTCACCCAGATAAATCATCCCGGTGCATGTATTCCCCTTTTCTTTACTGGTTAGCTTGGTGGTGGCTTTTTATTTCTTTTAACTAGAGACTAGAAACCAAAGGTTCTATTGTGAATATGCTTAAAATCATTTTGGTCCCATTTGAACTCGATTCTGGGTCTCTTTTTGTACCAAGTTCTCATGAACCTAGTAAGTCAAATTCTAGCTATCGGTAACATTTTCAAGGTTTGGTGCCAAAGGTTTCAAGCCTCTTTTGATTGAAATTTTTAAGTATCCAAAGTGGATTTTCTTATAAATCCTTTTCCTTGTAAGAATTAAAGTTACACTTAAGTGTGCCACATAAACTTTCTACCTCGACTTCTTCTCTAATGGTGGGCCCTGTGTAGGAACCAAGGTTTTTATGATTTGAACTCTAATCCACCATAATTGCACGTTTATTCAGAAAAATTAATGGATTGTAATAGGTAATTAATGAAGGTGGAAAACAACACATGTACTTGGCACCACCTCGAGCATGCAGTTTCTTTCATAATACTCTACCTTGTGCCATACTACTCAACTATAAGTACATTGCATAATTAAAATCCATATTGTGTTGTGCAAAGAAAGGTAAACCTCGAGAAGCCAAAGAACATAGTTACCAAGGGATTTGAGGTTGCATTCTGAAAGAAAATCATATCATCAGCAAAACCAGGTATGCTTCAAATAGGTAAAATCTTGTTAGTTGTTCTATACATGCACGTTTTAGGATAAATGGCATTTCCCTAGTTTGGTAATGAAAATTTTGATTATTTTGAAGAAAATTTAACCTAACTAAAGATTGAATGTTTTATGAATTATTGAAAATGGATGGTTAAAGCTAACCCTAACTTGCACACAAGGCACACATCTAGTAATAATGTAGGAAACCCAAGAAAATATAAGTAGTTCCAAAAGTACCTCAGATGAGGAATTTGAATACTTTGCTTCACAAGTTGCACTAGTTGGTGGAATAATTACCAAAACTCATCTAGGATGGTTTTGTGATACTGAATTCATTACATGAGTTCAGAAAGAAAATGTTTCTCAGTGTTCAAAGAATGTTATAGCAAGTGGGTTACATTTGGTAGGAGGGTTTTTGCCAACAATGGAGTCTCCTAAATTAGTAATGGAATGTATCAGTTGGTATGAACCAAACAAGAGGGTCATTAAGAAAGAAGCGAGATTCTATTCAGAAATCTCTATAAAAGGAATTGTATATACATTCAGACTCCTCACATCTCACTAGATGAATTTATTGGATATGAAAACCCTAAACAAAACATATCTGAGTGCAAAATAACAATATAGAAGTACTATGAATGCAAAATGGTGCCAAGTAGAGATTACTAAGAAAATGAATCCAATTCCAAGGTTCATGTTCAACCAAAATGTTCAAGAAATAATAACCCTATTAAGCAAGATTGCTAGACTAAGAGCCGCTAGTAATTTTCAACCATGGATGTTTGTACTCATAGCAAAAATAATGGAAGGCCCATGAAAATTCATTGGGAAAGTTTCATCACGAGCAAGTTGCATGAAAATATAAAGGAATTTTGAGAGTCCTAGTGGTTTTCTATGTATTCCTATATTGTTTATTCCTGCACCTTAAGGGAAAATATCCAAGGATTGAACATAATTGATACCCTGGGCAACAAACCAGAGAATAATTTGATATATGCTCATTTACTCCAAATCACCATCCATAGGTACATAGAGGATTAACAAAGGGTTAATGATGTGTTATATATGAAATTAGTGAGAATAATGGAGGGTGACAAACCCAAAAGGTTTTTCCTAGAAGCATAGAGAATCATTCAGCAGGTTAAGGGTTCATACATTCAATTTCCCACTTTCACCTACATCAGGGTCGAAGGACCCGAAGGATACCCTTTCATGTTACCCATGTATCCAATGGAAAAAATTCTATTATTGGAATTTATGAGACAAATTAATCCTTCCCATGGGTAAGTGCATGGATCTGTGACACAAAAAAGGCTCTTAAGATGCCACTTTTTTTCTAAAGTCAGCAAAATCCAATTTGTGCAAGAAAATGAAGATAGTTACACTCAAAATTTCAAGATGCAGAAAGAACAAGAGTTGAAATTCTTTGAGTCTAGTTTCAAAGCTACTAATTCTTTTTGAAATTAATGAAGATTAAGGGTCTCAAAAAGGGGGAGGCAATAGGTCCTTTTAAAAAAAAAAAATAGCACACTGTCTAAGGGCCCCCACTTTTTGATAAATTTATTTTAGAATTTAAAAAATCCAAATAGTGAGAAATTAGCTAACATCATGTAGTTTATCCTTGTTCTTTTAGCTAATTTTTTTAGTGAATATATAATATTTTATGAATCTTCGAAGTCGAAACATCCTAAAAAGTGGAAATTTGAGTGTACTCCCCCCTAAGTTTTTTGAAAACTAATTGAAAGTTGAATTTTCTTTTCATCACATGTAAAATGGAGTCTAGTTTTAAACAATCTAATTTGTTTCATGACTCAATGAATGAATAAAAATCTATCCTAAAATTAGCACATGTCATTTTTTGACAAAAAAAAGAAGGCAATAAGAAAAGAAATTATGGATAAAAACCTTAATTGAATCAAAATGTAAAAAAAAAAATATTTAGATAACTAAGAGAGCCTAATGTCATCACATTTTTTTTATATGTGCATTGAAAGACAAGCAAATGCAATAGTGAGCATGGCCAAAAAAATGTGAAATTTGGTTACCCTTTCCAAAAATCACATCTTTTGCATGAAATGGTTGTCCAAACCTTTGGGTTGGATGCCCAATAAAAAATCCAACTTATTGGGTTGGTATTTCCCAATGCAACTCATATGGTGAGAAAAAAAACTGGGGCTCACCAAATGGGTTGCTTCATTTGGATAACACCAAATTTGGCACTTCCCAAATGTCATTCATGACCTTTGGAATGCATTTTTCTAAACTCTTTCATTTTCTCTTTTTCTTACAGGGAAACTATATACATGAAATAAACATTTAAGAATGGTATAAGTTGAAATTTACATATGGACATTTATTTTCTTATAATTTAAGTTATATTTCATGTATATAGTTTTAGGATGTTTGAGAGTGGTTTCAGATCTCTAGGAGTTATAATGCAAATTGTCGTTTTTGGAAGATTTTAAAAAATTTCAAACTTAGTCAAATTTCAATAATCAACATGTCAAATTTTAGTAATTAGGAGGTCAAAATTTAGTAATCAAGAGGTTAAATTTCATCTTTCTCTCTCTATATCACTCATTTTCATCCCTTATTATTTAGACCTCTCTCTTTCACTATCTCAACCCCTTTATCTGACACTCTCTCCCTTGAGCTCAAGAACTACATCTCTACATGCCCATCTCTCTTTCCTTCCCTCTCTAATATCTATCTCCCTCCCTCCCTCTCACCTTCCCTCTTTGCATTTCTCTATCTCGCGTCCCTCTCCTTCTATATCTATATATATATATATCTTTACTCTCTATATCACCTCTCTCTATCCCTACTTATCCCTCCCTCTCTCTCTCCCCTCTTTCTCTCACTCTCTACTTTCCTCACTCTCTCCTTCCCTCTCTACTCTCTATCTCACTATTATCTCTCTCCTTCCCTCTCTAGTTCTCTCTATCTCACCTCTCTCTCCTTCCCTCCCTCCCTCTCTAATTTTCTCTATCTCCCCCTTTCTCTCTTTCCCTTTCTACTTCTCTCTATCTCACCTCTCTTTCTCCCCATCTCTCTCTCCCTCTCCCTCTTCCTTTCACCCACATTTTCTCTCTACTTCTCACTATCTAAGGGTATGTGCATGATCATGATGGGCCAAAAAGTGGCAATATGATGGGTATGTGGCTAGCAACCTTTTTTGTACCCAACATTGATGAAATGAAAAGGGTTTTTAAAGGAGATTCTTAGCTTTCCACCAATATAACTAAAGTCTTGATTAATAAACTGATTGAAAAAAATCTATAGCTTTAAAATGGTATCACATTTTTTGAATCCAAAACATGTGTCACATTCTATGCTTCACATACTATAGGATTAAAAAATAAAAATTGAATTTCATGAAGTTTTGACCAAGTTAAGGTGGTTAGACATACGATTTTTTTATATTTTTTAAAACTTGTAATAAAAATTTCATAATTAATTATTCACTTGGAAAAGAATTAAAAAAAAATATGCATCACATTGAGACATGAGTCCTCTACTTATATCTAAAATATTATAAAAAAATATTATCATTTGTGTGGTTAGAGGGTGGTCAAACAAACACACACTGTTTTCCACTAGAGTACTACTACTACATTGAAATTTCCAAATTTTTCACCAAATAGATTATTTTTTTTTAAACAAACCTAGTAGTTTAGAAACGAAATTCAATTTTATACATATTCTATTCTTACATATTTTTGAAATAATATAGATAACTTATTCAAATTTCTACATCAAGTTTCCTAACTCTGATTTTTCTAATTTTTTTACCACTCAAGGGCCTATTTTTTCCATGATGATCATGCACATACCCATAATCTATCCCTCTATACCTCTTTCTCTCTCCCCCTACTTCCCTCTCAATCTCTCCACCTTCCTCCTTAACTCTCTACTTCTCTCTCCATCACATATCTCACTTCTCTCTATCCCCTTCCCTCTCTACTCTCTTTCTCTCTATCTCACCTCTCTCTCCCTACCTATCCCTCCCTCCTCTCTCTCATCTCTCTCAATTATCTCTCTCCCTCCCTCTCTCCTTCCCTCTATACTTATTTTTATCTCCTCCTTACTCTATCTACCTACCTCTCTGTAATTTTGTCTCACCTCTCTCTCCATCCATACCTCTCCCTCTATCTCTCCTTTCATATTTACTTCTCTCTACATAGGTGTCCCTCCATACTTATTTCTCTCTCCCTCATTTCCTCCTCTCTCAGTATCTACACCTTCTTCCATCCCTACATCTCTCTATCACCTCTCTCTATCTCTCTCCTTCCTTCTTTACTCTCTCTCCCTCCCTTCCTCCCCCTCTTTCTATATCTCCTCTCTCCCTCTCCCTCTTTCTATCTCTCATCATCCTCTCTCTACCCACCTCTCTCTCTCCTTCTATCTATCTCTAATATCCATGTTTACCTATCCCTCCCTCCTCTCTCTCTTCCTTATGCCAAACTTCACTCTCTACATCTCTCTATCTAACTTATCCATTATACCTCTTTCTCTCTCCCTCTCTCTTTCCCTCTCTCTGTCCCTCTCTCAATCTCTCTACCTTCCTCCTTCTGTCTCTACTTCTCTCTATCACCTCTCTCTCTCTCTTCCCCTTACCTCTCTACTTTATTTCTCTCTATCTCACCTCTCTCTCCATAAATATCCCTACCTCCCTCCTCTCTATCTATCTCACCTCTCTCTCTCCCTCCCTCCCTACCTCTTATTTCCTCTCTCCTCCGCTCTCTACTTCTCTCTATCTCCCCCTCCCTCTCCTTACCTACCTCTCTCTCTCTATTGCTCTCTCACCTCTCTCTAAATCCTTATCTCTCCCTCTCTCCCTACCTCTCCATCTATGGGTATGTACAAGTTCATGATGGGCCAAAAAGTGACAATATGATGGGTATGTAGCTGACGACTTTTTTTTACCAAAAATTAATGAAACAAAAAGGGTTTTTAAAGGATGTTCTCAACTTTCCCCCAATATAAATTATATTTTACTTTGAACTTAATAAATTATTAGTATTCATTTTCTATTTGAATTATGACTAAAGTCCTAATTGATAGGCTGATTGAAAAATATCTATAACTTTCAAATGGTATCACATGTTTTGAATCTAAAGGATGCATCACATTCTATGCTTCACATACTATAGGATTAAAAATAATAATAATAATTTCATGAAGTTTTGACCAAGTTAAGGTGGTCAGACATATGAGTTTTTTTTTTTTTTAAGTTGTAATAAAATTTTTTTTTATAATTAATTGTTACTTGGAAAAATTGCAAAAAAAAAAAAATGGATCATGTATCGAACATGAGTCCTCTACTTATATCTAAAATGTATATAAATAATTTTATGGACATTTTATTGTATTGTTAGGGTGGTCAGCTTGAGACACCTACTTCTTATTTTTTCCTAAAATTTAAGTACTACTACATTGAAATTTCAATTTTTTTCACCAAATAGATTTAAAAACCTAAATAGTTTAGAAACTACATTCAATTTTCTACAAATTATATTCTTACATATTTATGAAATAATATAGATGACTTATTCAAATTTTTATGACAAGTTGCCTAACTCTGATTTTTTTGAAATTTTTGCCACTTAAGGGCCTATTTTTTCCATGATGATCTTGCACACACCCCCATTTCTCCTTCCCTCTCTACTTCTCTATATTGCCACTCCCTCTCTCTACCTACCTCTTTCTCTCTCCATCTCTCCTTCCCTCTCTACTTATTTCTACCTACCTATCCATCTATACCTCATTCTCTCTCTCCCTCTCTCCCTCCTTCCCTCTCTCAATCTCTCCACCTTCCTCCTCTCTCTAAATTCTCCATCCCTTCCCCTATATCCTTCCCTCTCTACTCTATCTCTATCTCAACTCTCTCTACCTACATATCTATCCCTTCCTCATCTTTCTATCTCTCCCCTCTTCCTTTCTACCTATGCCCTCTCCTTTCTCTCTCCTCTCTCTCTCTAATCTCTATCTCAACTCTCTCTACCTATCCTATCCTTACCTCTCTACTTATCTCTATCTACCCCTCCCTCTCTCTACCTACTTATCCCTCTATATCTCTTTATTTCTCCCTCCCTCTCTCCTCTCTCAATATATCCACCTTCCTCCTTCCCTCTCTACTCTCTCACTTCTGCCTCCCTCTCTTTCCTTCCCTCTCTAATCTCTCTCTATTGTAACTCTCTCCTTACATCTCTATTACTCCCTCTCTCTTCCTCCCCCCTCTTTTTGTCTCTCATATCCCTCTGTACCTACCCCTTGTCTCTCCTCTCCCTCTCTCTCCTATCTCTCTCTATCTCAATGCTCTATCTACCTACATATCCCTCTATACATCAATCTTTCTTTCCCCCTCCCTCCTTCTCGATCTACTTCTCTCTCTATCACATCTCTCTATCACCTCTCCTTATCACCTCTCTCTATCTCCCTCTCCTTCCCTCTCTACTCTCTCTATATATCAACTTTGTTTCTCCCTACCTTTCCCTCCTTACTCTCTATCTCAACTCTCCCTAGGGTATGTGTAGGATCATGATGGGCCAAAAAGTGGCAATATGATGGTTATGTGGCTAACGACTATTTTTTTACTCAAAATTGATGAAATGAAAATGGTTTTTAAAGGATATTCTTAGCTTTCCACTTATATAAATTATGCTTTATTTTAAATTTAATAAGTAATTATTATTCATTTTCTATTCAAATTATGACTAAAGTTTTGATTGATAGGTTGATTGAATAACATCTATAGCTTTCAAATGGTATCACATTTTTTGAAGCCAAAACATGCTTCACATTCTATGCTTCGCATACTATAGGATTAAAAAAAGTAAAATTGAATTTTATAAAGTTTTGACCATGTTAAGGTGGTCAGACATACAAGTTTTTATATTTTTTTAAAAGTTGTAATAAAAATTTCATAATTAATTATTTACTTGGAAAAATATTACAAAAAAATATTCATCACATTTGGGCATGACTCCTATAATTATATCTAAAATATTATAAAAAATAATTATCATTTTATTGTGGTTAGGGTGGTTAGAAAGACACCTACTTCTTATTTTTTCTCTGAAATTTAAGTACCACTGCATTGAAATTTCAAATTTTCACCAACTAGATTTTTTTTTTAAACAAACCTGGTAGTTTAGAAACTAAATTCAATTTTCTACAAATTCTATTCTTACATATGTTTGAAATAATATAGATAACTTATTCAAATTTTACCGTCAAGTTTCCTAACTCTAATTTTTTAGAATTTTTTGTCACTTAAGGGCCTAGTTTTTCCATGATGATCTTGCACATACCCCTACCTTTCCCTTACTCTCTCTCTATATGTTCCTCTATCTCTCCATCCCTCTCCCCTCTTTCTATCTCTCATCTCTCTCTCTCCCTTCCCTCTATTTTTATCACTTCTCACCCTCTCTACCTACCTATCTCTCTCCTATTTATCCCAACTATTCCTCTTTACCTCTCCCTCCCTCCTCTCTCTCTTCCACCAACATGCTCTCTCTACTTCTCTCTATCTAACCTAGCCCTATATACCTCTTTATCTCTCCCTACATCCCTCCTTCCCTCTCTCAATCTATCAACCTCCTTCCCTCTCTATTTATCTATCTAGCATTTCTCTCTATCACCTCTCTCAACTCTCTCTCCCTCCCTCCCTACCTCTTCCTCCCTCTCTCCTTCCCTCTATACTTCTCTTTATCTCCCCATCTCTCTCTCTACCTACCTCTCTATGTTTCTCTCTAATTTATCTCTCTACTTCCCTATCTACTTATCTCTACCCACCTATCCCTCTATACATCTTTCTTTCTCCCTCCCTCCCTCCTTCTCTCTCTTAGTCTCTATACCTTCTCTCTCTACTTATCTCTATCACATCTCTATCACCTCTCTCTATCACTTCTTTCTCCCTACCTATCCCTCCCTCCCTCCTCTCTACATACCCCCCTCTCCTCTCCCTCCCTCTACTCACTATCTCAACCATATATATATATATATATATATATATATATATATATATATATATATATATATATATATATATATATATATATATATATATATGTATATATGTGTATGTGTATGTATGTATGTATGTATGTATGTATGTAGCTGTATATGTATATATGTCAAATCCTGATCTGTCTCGGCTATCCTCTTTGCCTCTCACGCCCTCAGGATGTGTGGAGGGGTGGGAGATGGGGGGTGATCAAATGGATTTGAAGGAAATGGGGTGGAAGGGAGGATGGGGGTGGAATGGAGAGATAAAGAGAATTAGAGATGGAAGGAGAGAGTGAGAGAGAAAGAGGGGACAAAGAGGGAGAGATTGAGAGAGAAATAGGGGGAGAGAAAGAGAGAGGATGGATGGAGGGAGAGGTAGGGATATATATGTAGAGAGTTGAGATAGACTAGAGAGGGAATGAGAGAGGAGGGAGAAGTGAGAGAGATAGAAGTGGTAGAGATATGTGATAGAGATAAGTAGAGAGGTAACAGGGGAGAGAGAGGCGGGATGGAGGAGAGATGGCGGGGAGAGAGAGATATAATAATGAAATAAAGAAAAGTAGAGAGGAAAGGGGAGAGAGAAAGAGAGGAGAGTGAGAGGAAGAGTGAGAAAGAGAGAGGGGGAGGGAGAGAGAGAATGGAGGGAGAGGAAGAGGTCGGGTGAGAGAGAGGTGAGATAAAGAGAGTAGATAAGGAAGGAGAGAGAGGAAGGAAGTGAGAAGTGAATGAGAGATATGATAAATATATGCGATAAAGAGAAGAAGAGTGAGGAGGAGGGAGGAATGGAGAGAGAAAGAGGTATAGAGGGATGGGTTAGATAGAGAGAATTATAGAGGGAATGTGGGTGGGAGGAAGGAAGAGAGAGACATAGATAGAGATAGAGATAGAGATAGAGATAGAGATAGAGATGGAGATAGAGATAGAGATAAATAGAGAGAGGGGGAGATAAAGAAAATTAGATATGGAAGAAGGAATGGAGTGGGAGAGGGAGGTAAGATAGAGAGAAGTAGAGAAAGATAGAGATAAAATGGAGAGATAGAGATAAGTAGAGAGATAGAGAGAGGGTATGCAAATGATCATCATGGAAAAAATAGGCCCTTAAGTGGCAAAAACATTCAAAAAAATTAGAGTTAGGCAACTTGATGTAAAAATTTGAATAAATTATCTATATTATCTCAAAAATATGTAACAATAGAATCTGTAGATAATTGAGTGTAGTTTCTAAACTACTAGGTTTGTTTAAAAAAACAAAAAATCTATTTGGTGAAAATTTGAACTTTCAATGTAGTGGTACTTAAATTTTAGGGAAAAAATAAGAAGTAGGTGTCTGTCTGACCACCCTAACGACAATAAATGATATTAATTTTTTATAAGATTTTAGATATAAGTATAGGACTCATGCCTCGATGTGATGCATATTTTTTTGTAATTTTTTTTGAAGTAATAATTAGTTATGAATTTTTTCTATCAACCTTTTAAAAAATATAAAAACTCGTATCTCTGACCATCTTAACTTGGTCAAAACTTCATGAAATTAATTTTTTCTTTTTTCAATCCTATATTATGCGAAGCATAGAATGTGACACATGTTTTGGATTGAAAAAATGTGATATCTTTTGAAAGCTATAGATGTGTTTCAATCAACCTATCAATCAAGACTTTAGTCGTAATTTGAATAGAAAATGAATAATAATTAGTTATTAAATTCAAAGTAAAGCATAATTTATATCAATGGAAAGCTGAGAATCTCCTTTAAAAACCCTTTTCATTTCATCAATATGTGTTAAAAAATAGTTGTCAGCCACATACCCATCATATTGCCACTTTTTGGCCCATCATGATCCTGCACATACTCGAGAAGTATAGAGGAAAGGAGAGAGTGAGAGAAAAAGATGGGGATGGAGGGTGAGATAGAGAGGAGAGGAGAGAGTGATATAAATAGGAGAGAGGGGGAAGAGATAGAGAGAGGGATAGAGAGGTGAGATAGAGAGAGTAGAGAGGGAAGGGAGAGAGAGGGATGGGGGGAGAGAGAGGGAGAGAGAGGTAGAGAGAGGTGATAGAGAGATCTGATAGAGAGATAAGTAAAGAGGGAAGAAGGAAGGTGGAGATATTGAGAGAGGTAAGAAGGGATGGAGGGAGAGAGAAAGATGCATAGAGTTATATATTAGATATATGTAGATAGGGAAGGTGGGAGGGATGGAGGAAGAGAGATAGGTAAACTAAGGGAGAGGAGAGACAGAGAGTAGAGAGGGAAAGAGGTAGGGAGGGAGACATAGGTGAGATACATAGTGATGAATGGAAATATAGGTAAAGAGAGGGATAGGGGAGATAAAGATAGGCAAAGAGGGAAGGAGACTTAAAGAGAGGAGAGATAGAGAGAAGTAGATAGGGGAGAGACAAAGAGGTAGGGAGGATATAGAGGTGAGTGAGAGAGAGAGAGAGAGTGAGAGAGAAAAAGAGGGGAGATAGGATGGGGGAGAGAGAATGAGAGTAGAGAGGCAAGTGGATAGAGATATAAAGAGTAGAGAAGGAAGGAGAGAGTAAGAGAGAAATATGGGGGAGGGAGAGTGAGAGGTAGAGATATTGGTAGGGAGTGGAGGGAGAGGTAGGTAGATAGAGGAAAGAAGAGAGGGAAGGAGAGAGTAAAAGATAAATATGTTAGGAGATAGATGTCTGTGTGAGAGAGAGAAACATCTCTCTAACTACCTCTCTATGTTTCTCTCTCATTTCTCTCTCCCCTTCCCCCTCTACTTTTCTCTACCCACCTATCCCTCTATACATCTTTCTTTCTCCCTCCCTCCCTCCCTCCCTCCTTCCCTCTCTCAATATCTCTACCTTCTTCCCTCTCTACTTTTCTCTATAACATATCTCTATCACCTCCCTCTCTATATCTTTCTCCTTCCCTCTCTACTCTCTCTATCTCAACTCTCTCTCCCTCCCTCCATTTCCCTCTCTCCATATCTCTCTCTTTTCCTCTCTACTATCTCTATCTCAACTTTGTCTCTACCTACCTTTTTTTCCCTATCTCTATCTATATATATATCTCTTTCTCTCCCTCCCTCCCCCATCTTTCTCTCCTCTCTCCCTCCCCTCTCTTTCTATCTCTCCTCACCCTCTGTCTACCTACATCTCTCTCTCTCTCATTATATCTATCTCAACTATCCCCTTTGTTGATGGTGTTTTATGCACTTTTCAACACAGGCAGTGCGTAGGTGCACTACCTCTCTTGAAAGACAATCTTCCACAATCAGATTGCAAAACACTATCCTAAGGTCTCTAATGTTAGGTCTTGACAGTGCTTGGAATATCTCAGTTGTTTTATGTGATTTGCTGGAATCACAAGGCGGTCTTACGGATGAGTTACAAAGCATAGAAGTTGGGTTTGCAAATGCAGTTTCAAAGTGCTAAAAGTGAATGAACAATGGTTGTCCACTCAAAACAAGAAGTTGAAACTCATCAAGTTCATCTGATTTAGCTTCATGGTGATGCTTTGGGTGCTACTCTAACCAAGGATTAAAAGAAATAGCGAAAGGAGAAGGGTTAAGAAAGCTATTCTAATCCTAAGCTATGAATGAACAGTAACAATGGTGGCTGCTAAAGTAGATAGACTTCCTAAACTGGGTTTTGCTTGGCCAAGAGAAACCTACAGTTGCACAAAACCAGTGCAATCTTCTAAAGACTACAAATTTTTAAATTGCATACACACACTATATACATGCAATCGAACTAAGTTGTAGCAATAAAGGAAAGAGGCTCAGACTAGCTTTGCAAAGTGATTCAGCATCAATGAACCACAAAAAGCATGAGCTGTAAGTTCATCAAATACTGAAACAGCAAACACCATCACCACTCTCATTCAACAAACTAACACTAAAACTAACATGGAAGGTGAACCATGCATACATAAAGAGAAAAATCAAAAGGAACACCCATAAATCATGCAATGTTGCTTTTTATTGCTGCAGAATGTCTTTACATCAATTCTCCAACCCTTACAAATGAGGGGCAAGCCCCTATTTATAGTTTTCCAAAGCCCAAATGAATGGGTAGGATTCAATTACATCGAATGGCCCAGATTTGATTTACAATAGGGTTTCACCTACCCTCCATTATATAGAAATTTAAAATACATTCCTTGTCTTTTCTCTGTTTTGTCAATTAGTGTCAGTCACTGTAGCAATTTTGTCATTTAGCTAATTTCCCTTTTCACTGTAGTTGAAACTGCCTGAAAATTGTCTTTTGCTTGATGTGCTTGCAGTGTTCTTCCTTGGATCAAATGAGCCCGTCGAAGATTGGCATCAATGGATTGGTTGCCTCTAATTTGGGTGGAAAGCTCCTTAAAAATCATCATCATCTGGAAAAAGGTAGGACAACTCCCTCAATGGGCCTTGTTGATAGACCTACGGAAGACTTCTTGACTCCTGCAAACACAAAGTGTCGTAAGTGCATTTATACATGAGTTAAGGAAAATGTCAGTCAAGCCTACAAATTCCCTGTTAGATCCATCCATGCATCATCAAAATATCTTGATATTCATATTTGGAGCTCATTTGGGCCATAAACATTAATGCATGCTTCAAAGGTGCGAGCAACAGAAGGCAGAAAGAAGGCGGAAGAAAGCCAGAAGGCAAACAACGAACGTAAGACAAAACAGCCAGGAAGAAGGCAGGCTCCTGAATATTTAAAATAGCCAAGAAGGAGGCGGGCTCCCAGATGTTCAGAACAGTCGGGAAGGAGGCAGGCTCCTGGATGTTCAAAGCAGCTAGGAAGAAGGGAGGCTCTCAGATGTTCAAAACAGCCAAGGAGGGATGGACCTCCAGAAATGGCCATGGAGGACCTGGGTTCTGGAGGGTGGGAAGGAGATGGCCGTTAGATGTTCCAAATGACCAAAGAGAGGCATAGCCCTGGAAATGGCCACAGAGGGGCCGGGCTCCGGAGGTTGGAAGGGGGGTGGTTGTCGGATGTTCCAAAACGGCCACGGAGAGGCAGAGCCCTAGAAACGGCCACGGAAGAGCCGTGCTCCAAAGGCCGGAAGGGAGGTTGTCGACGGATGTTCCAAAATGGCCATGGAGAGGTGGAGCCTCGGAAACAGCCACGGATGGGCTGGGCTCCGGAGGCCGGAAGAGAGGTGGCTGCCGGATGTTCCAAAATAGCAAAAGGGGGACGAAGCTCTGAAACCACCAAAACTTAACCAAACTTTGATGAAACCTTGGCAGTTCATTTATGCACTTCAAACACATCCTAGCTCCAAAAAAGGGTGACTCCAAAGTCAAAAATGTGAAAATGAGAGCGACGGGGGTCCACAGATGTTTCCAAACAGCCAAGGAGGAAGGGAATTCCAGAGGGAAAGTTCTTAAACCATCGAAACTTAACGAAACGTTGACAAAACCTTGGCAGTTCATTTATGCACTTCAAACACATCCCAAATCCACCAAAAAGTTGGCCCCAAAGTCAAATTATGGAAATGGGAGTGATAAGGGTCTGCAGATGTTTCCAAATAGCCAAGGAGGAAGGAAATTCCAGAGGGAAAGTTCTGAAACCATCAAAAATTATAGGAACGTTGACAAAACCTTGGCAATTCATTTACGCACTTCAAACACATCCCCAATCCAAAAAAGGTTGCCCCCAAAGTCAAAATTGAGGAAACGGGAGCAATGGGGGTCCACGGATGTTTCCAAACAATTGAGGAAGGGAATTCTGGAGGCAAAGTTCTGAAACCATCGAAACTTAACGGAACATTGACAAAACTTTGGTAGTTCATTTACACACTTCAAACACATCCTCGATCCAAAAAAGGTTGCCCCCAAAGTCAAAATTGAGGAAACGGGAGCGATGGGGGTCCACGGATGTTTCCGAACAGCCAAGGAGGAAGGGAATTCTAGAGGCAAAGTTTCAAAACCATCGAAACTTAACGGAACATTGACAAAACCTTGACAGTTCATTTACGCACTTCAAACAGATCCCCGATCCAAGAAAGGTTGCCCCCAAAGTCAAAATTGAGGAAACAAGAGTGACGAGGGTCCACAAATGTTTCCAAATAGCCAAGGAGGAAGGGAATTCCAGAGGGAAAGTTATGAAACCATCAGAACTTAACGGAACATTGGCGAAACCTTAGAAGTTCATTGAAACACCCCAAACACATCCCAAATCCACCAAAAAGTTGTCCCTAAAACCAAAAATGTGGAAACTGGACCGACAGGGGTCCATAGATGTTTCTGAAATAGCCAAAGCAAGACAAAAGGTAGAAAGGGGATGGGGGACTTTATTTCTCCACAGATTTGAATACCCCAAGTAGGTGAATTTGGGTAGGGAATTTGATCGTTTGAAGGCACATGACCAATTTGGGCTTGGAAATGGGGCACGCAAAACAAGATAGGAGCAAAGCAGCCTGTCGGGAGTGAAAAAAAAGGGGGTCTCTACCTACGGCGAGGCGTGTGTGCAAAACATGGACAAAAAATGGTGACTCGCTGGGGAAATGCTCCAGAGCATTTTGATGACAAACTGGAATCACAAACCTAGAATCTCTAGTTTCAACCTTCATGCTAGGGCAAACAAACCAGACACCCAACCAAAGGATCAAAACCATTAGCCAACCCAACCTTCAGTATGCTGAAAATCCAAGTGTGCAATTGTGTTAATTCCCATTCTTCAGTTGCTACAGGAACCCAAGCTTCATTCAGTTAAGCTACGTAGTTTATTCTAACTCCAAAATCATCTGGGATATTGCCTCGTTGCCAGTCAGGTGTCCCCCGACGAGGTTATCGTTGTGATTCTCTCGAACATTACTCTACTGCCGATCGGGCGTCCATAGCCCCGGTAGAGTTGCTCGGATACTCCTGAAAAGTAGGATTTTCCTTTCTTTTAATTTTCAATGTTTTTTTTATTTCTTTCTTTTCTCTTTTCAGCTCTTTTATTTCAATCTGCAAGCATTGAAGCTTGTGCTCAGGGCTGAGAATCACAATGGCGCTGGAGCAGAATTTTAGATTTTTCGTTTAACTAGACTTCACAAAAGGCCCTTTAATGAACGTCAAATTCTTAAGATGTGTAAGAGCTATAAGATTTCAGAATACGTCAAAGTCAGACTAAACCAACAACTTATCCTCTTCGAATTAAACACCCAGATCACTTGACACTAACAAAAGACCTTCACCATCTACTTTGAAGACTTGATTAGAGTTTGACAAAGAAATATGTAGAACAACCCCAGGCAATAAGTATGGTTGTTGTGCACATAGATGTGCCCAGCTAAAAGCAAAGGGACCCTGAGAAAAGAAACAACAAAGAAAAATAAAACAAAATAAAACAACCTACACAAACCATCTAACCTAAGGAAAGAAAGAAAGCAGAGTATTTACAAGAAACCTATACTACTCAAAATGAGCTATGTACAAAGATATTTACAAAGCACTATGTTCAAGCAGAGCAAGCCAACATTAACACTAATTGGATTTCACAGTGCATGCACAAGCAAATAGGTGATTGTTGTCGTTCTTAACCATGCAAATTTATCTTTATATTCTGAAAAAAGAAATTCAATGTTGCAACACTCAAGTTCAACCATGTCATCATGAAAAATCAGCAATTGAGGAGGCTTGTTGAATCCATGGTTAATCCACAAACATGTTCATTTTCCCTCGTTCCCATAATCAAAATAATAAGTGCAGTTATGAGAAATGATAGGGGAAAAGAAGGATAAAACCTAGAGGTCATCACATGGAGGTGGTAGCATTGGACAGTCAAGAGCAAGCACAACATCGTTGATCATTACATCGATAGCCTCGAGCAGGCGCGGTGAAGGATGCAACACTTCAGACATTAAACTTGCATAAGGCTAGGAGGACGAGGCAGCAAACAACTCTTCCAATCTTCGTGTGGGATCCATAACCCCAGTTGGAAGTTCTTCAAAAAGAAATACTTCTCCACATTGATCATCTGCAAACTTGGGATCCACTTGGTTGCTATCCTCAAACAGTAGTATGTTGTCTCGTCTCCTTTCCCAGGTGTCAGCCTTATTTTTGTGATGTTCAGTGTCATGGGATAATGACATGGAAAAAGCTGCCCTATTGCAGCTCCCTGAATGTGAAGGAGGATTGACAATGATCATGGAAGAAGGGCTCCAAGTTGCATCTTATAGTTGGTCGAGTGCTTCATCTCTATTAGTAGCTATCTCAACACCTCCGCCTTTGTCTTCTTCTTTTTGTTGTTCATGCATCTCATCATGATGTTCACTCATTTTCTCTTGCTCACTATCACTGTAAATGGAGAAGGAGCTCCTCTCCCAATCTGGAAACTCTAGTGCATCATTGTTCAAGGGCTCAAGGAGTATGTATTCATCGCTACCGTCTTCTGAGATGTGCTCTTCCTCAGCATGAGCATACTTCTGTAGTGCAGCTCCCAATAGAAAGAAGTCATCAATCGATGGCACCTCATCAAGGGGACCAAAGTCTACTGCATGATTTCCCTCCAAAGACTCGCCCAAAAGCCCACTGTCCATGGCACACAACTACTCTTCAATAGGAAGAACTCCTCAGTGACTAGTGGACAACATTCCCACTTGATCTACTTCATCACTTAAAAGTCTAAGACTGTCTTGTTGTCCTTCTTCTATTGATGTCCCAACATCCTCTTGAGGACTACCTTCAACTGAGTCATTAGTTGATTTGGGATTTTGGTCTTCTTCTTCAATCATTGAAGTGGCTGCGGGAGGTGATGTGCTTGGTTGTGCCCCTTGTCCTTTGACTTGTTCAATGGCCTCTTGGCATAGCTTACAGGTGAGCTCTGAGTGTGATGAATCATGGAGTCGACACCAATTTGGGAGCAGCAATATCTCCAAATCCACTTGGTATTTCAGCTCAATCCAATCCCTTGATAGTCTCGAGATGAGCTGGTCATATCTTTCCACCAGTGGGTCCTCATCATCATTTGGGAAGGAAGGTGAATAGTAGACAGCTGTGGCAAGTGGTTGTTCCTGCTCTTCCAAATCTGCATTTTCAGATGCTTGATCTTTTTCATTCATGAAGGAGAGGTCCTCTAATCTAATCTTGCTTATTTCTTTTCTATCATTCTCTATTTTCCCAAGGCTGTCAACCTTTTCCTCTTTCTTGATTTTTAACATCTTCATTTGCTGCCCTAGCATACACTGCTGCAAACTCTTTTGATTCATCTTTGACCGCCAATCCCTCTTCTAGAGCAGGGGACTACTTTTCTTCAACAGAGGAACAAATTTTTGATCTGTTTCTAGCTGATTGTTCATCAAGGCAGCTTCTTGTCCTAAGGAAATTAGCCTCTTCCTTTTGGATCTGATCCTCTATGTTTGTTGTCTGAGCACTAGCCTATGTCAGATTTCTTGATTCATCTGTGGTGTGTTGTCCTCGAGCTTCCAACAACTTTCCCACCTCATGGGATGAGTCCCCTTTACTAGGAGATGGCTGCTCCAACTTGTTCACATGATCCTTGAATTGGGCGATGACATTTGTGCATGATGAGCAAGTGAATTTAGAGTGGGGTGCATTGTGAAATCTGCACCAACTTGACATTAGTACCTCCTCCAATTTTGGTCCATCTTTGCTGCCCAAACATCTTTGGATCAGCTCCTTGAAAGCGTTAGTTGCCATGGTTTGCAATTCCTCTTCTGGATCTTCAAGAGCCAAGGCCTGGTATATTTCCCAAAAGGAAATTTCTCCTTGCAAGACCTTCTCAATTATGTCCAAGAATGTTAGACACCCCAATTCACTATGCCTACAAGTGCAATGGATCTGACATCTATTCGCCAATGCAAATTGCTGCAATGGATTCTTCAATCTCTTATTCAAATTTGCATGCAACTGAGTGATGTTGATTTGCAAATACTGCTCCATTTTGACTCAGCTCTTGTTTTCCTTCAAAATTTTCTGGTTTTTGAATTAAAGAGATCTCCTATCTCAGATTTCTTCCTGAATGTTCCTTTCTCAACTTCCAACTTTCAGCTTCATAGCCTCAACATGTCAAGCCCTCCTTCTAGTGCTAGTTTTGTTGATGGTGTTAGGAGGACATAAAATGAATCACTTCCAACCTTCAACTTTTTATTCCCAACGTATCAGCCCTCCTTCTAGCGCCAGTTCTGTTGATGTTGTTTTTATGCACTTTTCAACACAGGCAGTGTGTAGGTGCACTACCTCTCTTGAAAGACAATCTTCCACAATCAGATTGCAGAACACTATCCCAAGGTCTCTAATGTCAGGTCTTGACAGTGCTTGGAATATCTCAGTTATTTTATGTGATTTGCTGGAATCATAAGGCGGTCTTACGAATGAGTTACAAAGCATGGAAGTTGGGTTTGCAAATGCAGTTTCAAAGTGTTGAAATTGAATGAACAGTGGCTATCCACTCAAAACAACAAGTTCAAACTCATCAAGTTCATTTGATTTAGCTTCATGGTGATGCTTTGGGTCCTACTCTAACCAAGGATTAAAAGAAATAGCAAAAGGAGAAGGGTTAAGAAAGCTATTCTAATCCTAAGCTATGAATGAACAGTAAAAATGGTGGCTACTAAAGTAGACAAACTTCCTAAACTGGGTTTTCCTTGGCCAAGAAAAACCTATAGTTGCACAAAGCCAATGCAATCTTCTAAGGACTGCAGATTTTTAAATTGCATACACACACCATGTACATGCAATCGAACTAAGTTGCAACAATAAAGGAAAGAGACTCATACTAGCTTTACAAAGTGAGTCATCATCAATGAACCACAAAAAGCATGAGCTGGAAGTTCATCAAATACTGAAACAGTAAACACCATCACCACTCCCATTCAAGAAACTAACATGGAAGGTGAACCATGCATACATAAAGAGAAAACTCAAAAGGAACACCCATAAATCATGCAATGTTGCTTTCTATTACTACAGAATGTCTTTACATCAATTCTCCAACCCTTACAAATGAGGGGCAAGCCCCTATTTATAGTTTTCCAAAGCTCAAATGAATGGCTAGGATTCAATTACATCGAATGGCCCAGATTTGATTTACAATAGGGTTTCACCTACCCTCCATTATCTAGAAATTTAAAATACATTCCTTGTATTTTCTCTGTTTTGTCATTTAGTGTCAGTCACTGTAGCAATTTTGTCATTTAGCTAATTTTCCTTTTCACTATAGTTGAAACTGCCTAAAAATTGTCTTTTGCTTGATGTGCTTGCAATATTCTTCCTTCGATCAAATGAGCCCATCGACGATTGGAATCAATGGATTGGTTGCCCCTAATTTGGGCAGAAAGCTCCTTAGAAATCAACATCATCTAGAAAAAGGTAGGACAACTCCCTCAATGGGCCTTTTTGATAGACCTACGGAAGGCTTCTTGGCTCCTACAAACATAATGTGTCGTAAGTGCATATATACATGAGTTAAGGAAAATGTCAGTCAAACCTACAAATTCCTTGTTAGATCCATCCATGTGTCATCAAAATATCTTGATATTCATATTTGGAGCTCATTTGAGCCAAAACATTAATGTGTGCTTCAAAGGTGCAAGCAACAGAGGGCGGGAAGAAGGCAGATAGCGGACGGAAGCCAAAACAGCCAGGAAGAAGGTAGGATCTTGGATGTTCAAAATAGCCAAGAAGGAGGCAGGCTCTCAAATGTTCAGAACAGTCGGGAAGGAGGCAGGCTCCTGGATGTTCAAAGCAACTAGGAAGAAGGGAGGCTCCTGGATGTTCAAAATAGCCAAGGAGGGATGGACCCCTAGAAATGGCCACGAAGGACCCGGGTTCTGGAGGGTGGGAAGGAGATGGCCATTAGATGTTCCAAACGGCCAAAGAGAGGTAGAGCCCTGGAAACGGCCACAGAGGGGCTGGGCTCTGGAGGCCGGAAGGGAGGTGGTTGCTGGATGTTCCAAAATGGCCACGGAGAGGCGGAGCCTCGGAAATGGCCACGGAGGGGCCGGACTCAGAAGGGCGGAAGGGAGGTGGCCGCTAGATGTTCCAAAATGGCCACAGAGAGGCGGAGCCTCGGAAACGGCCACAAACGGACCAGGCTCCGGAGGGTAGAAGGAAGGTGGTCACTAGATGTTCCAAAATAGCAAAAGGGGGACGAAGCTCCGAAACCACCGAAACTTAACCAAACTTTGATGAAACATTGGCAGTTCATTTACGCACTTCAAACACATCCTAGATCCAAAAAAGGGTGACTCCAAAGTAAAAAATATGAAAACGGGAGTGACGGGGGTCCACTGATGTTTCCAAACAGCCAAGGAGGAAGGGAATTCTGGAGAGAAAGTTCTGAAACCATCGAAACTTAACGAAACATTGATGAAACCTTGGCAATTCATTTATGCACTTCAAACACATCCTAGATCCACCAAAAAACTGGCCCCAAAGTCAAAATTGTGGAAAGGGGAGCGATAGGGGTCCACGTATGTTTCCAAATAGCCAAGAAGGATGGGAATTCTGGAGGGGAAAGTTTTGAAACGATTGAAACTTAACGGAATGTTAACGAAACTTTGGTAGTTCATTTACGCACTTCAAACACATCCTCGATCCAAAAAAGGTTGCCCCCAAAGTCAAAATTGAGGAAACAGGAGTGACGGGGGTCCACGGATGTTTCCAAACAGCCAAGGATGAAGGGAATTCCAGAGGAAAAGTTCTGAAACCATCAAAACTTAATGGAACATTGACAAAACCTTGGCAGTTCATTTTCGCACTTCAAACAAATCCCCGATCCAAAAAAGGTTGCCCCCAAAGTCAAAAATTGAGGAAACGGGAGCGACGAGGGTCCACGGATGTTTCCAAACAGCCAAGGAGGAAGGGAATTCTGGAGGCAAAGTTCTAAAACCATCGAAACTTAACGGAACGTTGAGGAAACCTTGGCAGTTCATTTACGCACTAAAAACACATCCCCGATCCAAAAAAGGTTGCCCCCAAAGTCAAAATTGAGGAAACGGGAGCGACAGGGGTCCACGGATGTTTCCAAACAGCCAAGGAGGAAGGGAATTCTAGAGGGAAAGTTCTAAAACCATCAAAACTTAATGGAACATTGACGAAACCTTGGCAGTTCATTGAAACACCCCAAACACATCCCAAATCCACCAAAAAGTTGTCCCCAAAGCCAAAAATGTGGAAACTGGATTGACAAGGGTCCACAGATGTTTTCGAAATAGCCAAAGCAAGACAAAAGGCAGAAAGGGGATGGGGGACTTTATTTCTCCACAGATTTGAATACTCCAAGCATGTGAATTGGGGTAGGGGATTTGATCATTTGAAGGCACATGACCAATTTGGGCTTGGAAATGGGGCACACAAAACAAGACAGGAGCAAAGCAGCCTATCGGGAGTGAAAAAAAAGGGGGACCCTGCCTACGGTGGGGCGTGTGTGCAAAACATGCACAACACCCTTTACCTCACCCTCCCTCCTCCCTCTCTCCTCCACCAACCTTCTATCTCTACTTCTCTATCTGACCTACCCATATATACCTCTTTCTCTCTCCTTCCCTCTCTCCTCTCTCTCTCTCTTCTACCAACCTTCCCTCTCTACTCTCTATCTCACCTACCCATACATACATCATTTTCTCTCCCTCCCTCCCTCCTTTGAATATCTCTACCTTCCCCTTTACCTCTCTCTCTCTCTCCCCTTCCCTCTCTACTCTCTCTCTCTATCTTAACTCTCTCTCCCTACATATATCCCTCCCTCCCTCTTCTCTCTCTATCTCACTTCACTCTCCTTCCCTCCCTCCCTACCTCTCCTTCCCTCTTTCCTTCCCTCTCTACGTATTTCTCTCCCCTCCCTCTCTCTACCTACCTCTCTCTCACTCTATCTCTCACCTTTCTCTCTCCATCTCTATCTCTCCCTTTATCCCTACCTCTCCCTCCATCTCTCCTTCCCTCTTTCTATATCTCCTCATCCCTCCTTATACTACTCCTATCTCTCTCCCATTTATCTCAGCCTATCCTCTTTTTTACTCCTCTCCCTTCCTCCCCTCTTTTCTTCTCCCAATCTCTCTCTCTTTCACCAACCTTTCTCTACTCTCTATCTAACCTAGCCTTGTATTACCTCTTTCTTCTCTCCCTCCCTCCCTCCTTCCCTCTCTCAATCTATCTATCTTCCACCTTACTCCTTCTACTTCTCTCTATCACTTATCTCTCTCCCCTTCCCTCTATACTCTCTTTATCTCTATCTCACCTCTCTACCTACCTATCCATCCCTCCCTCCTATCTCTATCTCACCTCTCTCTCTCCCCCTTCCCTCTCTACTTTCTTTGTTTCTATCTCACTTCTCTATCCCTACCTATCTGTCCCTCCCTTCTCTCTCGATCTCACCTCTCTCCTTATCTCACTCTCTCCCCCTTCCATCTCTTCTCTCTTTCTCTCTATCTCACATCTCTTTATGTACCTATCCCTTCTTCCCTCCTCTCTATCTCACCTCTCTCTCCTCTCCCTTTCTCTACTCTCTATCTCAAACCTACATCTAGTTATCTCCCCCTCTCTACAATCTTCTCAACTATCCCTCTTTACCTCTCTCATCCTCCCTTCTCTTCCTCCCTCTCTCTCTCTCTTTGTTTCTTTCTCTATATCTCACCTCTATCTCACCTCTCTCTCCATACCTACCACTCTCTCCCTCTCTTCTTCCCTCTCTACTTCTCTCTATCTCCCTTATGCATCTCTCTACCTACCTCTCAACTTATATCTCCTCTCTCCCTCTCTCTACCTAACTTTTTATCTCACCTATACCTCTTTACCTCTCCCTACCTCACCTTTCTATCTATCCCACCCTCCCTCCTCTCTCTCTTTTTCATTTTATTTGTCTCTCTATTCAATTTGAAAAAGATGTGATAAAAAAAATGGAGGAAGGTGGGGATATTCACATAAAGAGGGAAGGAGGGAGGGAGAGGTAGAGAAGGAGAGAGTGATAGAAAGAGGAGAGAGATGTAGAAAGAGGTGAAATAGAGAGAGTAGAGAGGTAAGGAGAGAGAGATGATAGAGAGAGTAGTAGAGAGAGGAGAACGGTGGAGAGATTGGGAGAGGGAGGGAGGGAGGGAGGGAGGGAGGGAGAGAGAAAGAGGTATAAAGGGATAGGTAGGAAGAGATAAGTAGAGAAGAGAGGAGAGATAGACAGAGAGGTAGGGATGGAGAGAGAGGTGAGAGATAGAGAGAGTAGAGGGAGAGGGAAGGATAGAGAATTGAGAGAGAGATAGAGGTGATAGAGAGATATTATAAAGAGAAGTGGATGGGAGAGAGGGAGAGCTAGAGAGATAATGGTGAGATAAAGATAAGTAGAGAGGGAAAGAGAGAGTGAGAGAGAAATAGGGGGGATAGAGTGAGAGAGAGGGGGAAAGGAATGAGAGGAGAGAGGGAGGGAGAAAGAGAGGAGGGAGAAGTGAGAGAAATAGAGGAGATAGAGATATGTGATACAAATAAGTACAGAGGTAAAGAGGGAGAGAGAGGGTTGAGAGAGGAAAGAGAGTGGAAAGGGAGAGAGACAATGGTGAAATAAAGAGAATTAGAGATGAAATGAGATAGAAAGAGGGAAGAGAGAGAGAGAGTGAGAGAGAAAGAGGAGGGAGAGAGAGAATGGAGAGATGCAAATCTAGGGAGAGAGAGAGAGGTGAGATAAATCGAGTAGATAGGGAAGGAGAGAGAGGGAGGAAGGGAGAATTGATAGAAATAGATGATAGAGAGAATTAAAGAGGGGATGGGGGAGGGAGGAGAGAGAAAGAGGTATAGTAGAGAAAAATAGAAATAGAAGAAGGGATGGAGGAGAGAGAGGTGAGATAGAGAGAGAGAGAGGGAGGCAAGGAAGGAGAGAGAGGGAGAGAGGTGATATAGAGAAGTATAGAGGAAAGGATGAAGGTGGGGAAATTGAGAGGTAAGAAGGGATGGAGGGAGAGATAAATAGGTATAGATGTATACATTAGATAGATATAAGTAGATAGGTAAGGTGGGTGGGAGGGAGGAAGAGAGAGACATAGAGGATGGGAGAGGAGAGATAGAGAGTACAAATGGAAAGAGGTAGGGTTGGAAACATAGGTGAGATACAGAGTGATAAAGGGAGGGGTAGGTTAGGAGAGGGAAGTAGATGTAGAGATAGGAGAGATAGATAGAAGTAGAGAGGGGATGGAGGGATAGGTAGGGAGGAGATAGAGGTGAGTGTGTGTGTGTGTGAGAGAGAGAGAGAGGGGAGAGAGAGAGAGAGAGAATGAGAGTAGAGAGGGAATGGGATGGGAGAGAGGGGTAGAGGGAGGGAGAGGAGAGATAGAGAGTAGTTAGGGAAAGAGGTAGGGAGGAGACATAGTTGAGATATAGAGTGATGGAGGGAGAGATTGGTAAAGAGAGGGAGATGAGAGATAAAAATAAGTACAAAGGGAAGGAGATGTAAAGAGAGATGATAGGTATAGATAAGTGGAGAGTGGAGGGATGGGGGGGAGGAAAGGAGGAGATAGAGGTGAGTGTGTGAGAGAGGATAGAAATGGGGGGAGAGAGGTAGGGGGAGAGAGAGAAAGAGAGTAGAGAGGGAATGGGGGAGAGATAGAGTAGAGAGGGAAGGAAAGAGTAAGAGAGAAAGAGGGGGGAAGGGAGAGAGAGAGAGGTAGAGAGACTGGTAGGTAGTGGAAGGAGAGATAGGTAGAGATGGAAGGAGAGAGGGAGGGATAGGAGGGAGAGAGTTAAGGAGGGAGAGTGAGATGGAGAGAGAGTGGTGAGATAGAGAGTAGAGAGGTAAGGAGAGAATGAGAAAGAGAGATAAAGAGAGAGAAAGAGGGAGGTTGAAGGGAGGGAGAGGTAGAAAGGGATAGGTGAGATAGAGGGAAGGAGGGAAAGTGGGATAGAGAGAGAATGGTGATTTAGAGAGGAGGGAGTGAGAGGGAAGGAGGGGAAGTGGGATAGAGAGACTGGTGATTTAGAGAGGACGTAGTAAGAGGGAAGGAGGGGAAGTGGGAGAGTGAGAGAATGGTCATTTAGAGAGGAGGGAGTGAGAGGTAGGGATAGATATAATGGTGAGATATAGAGGAGAGAGTGGGAGAGAAATAGAGGGATGGAGAGACAGAGAGAAATGTAGGTAGAGGAAGGGGGTAGATATAGAGAGTAGAGAAGGAAAGACATAGGGAAGGAGACATAGGTGAGAGATATAGGGATAGAGAGAGAGTGGTGGGTGGAAAGGTAGGTATAGAGAGAAAGAGAGAGGAGAGATAGAGAGTAGAGAGGGGAGGGAGGGAGGGAGGGAGAGGTAGGGAGGGAGATAAAGCTTTTTTTTTTGTGTGTGTGTGTGTGTGTGTGTGTGTGTGTGTGTGAGAGAGAGAGAGAGAGAGAGAGAGAGAGAGAGAGAGAGAGAGAGAGAGAGAGAGAGAGAGAGAGAGAGAGA
>VDFB02086081.1:223516204-223614037 GCA_007258455.2 Sequoia sempervirens
TGGAGGGAGAGGTAGGAAAAGAGAGAGAGAGAGAGGGGAGATAAAGATAAGTAGAAAGAGAAGGAGATGTAGAGAGAGAGAAGATATAGAGAGAAGTAGAGAGGGAAGGGAGGGAGGTAGATGTAGGGAGGAGATAGAGGGGTGTGTGTGAGAGAAGGGAGGGAGGAAGGGAAAGAGAGAGGAGTGGACAGATAGAGAGTAGAGAGGAGAGACTGATAGAGAAAGATGATACAACTTGCTGACTACTAAAATTTGATCTCCTGATTACTAAAATTTGACATATTGACTACTAAAATTTTACTAAGTCTAAAAAATTTAAGATCTTCCAAAAAGTATAATTTGTATTATAAATCCTAGAGATCTTAAACCTCTATCAAACATCCTGAAACTATATACATGAAATATAACTTAATGTATAAGAAAGTAAATGTCCATATGTAAATGTTGACTTATACTTCATGTATATAGTCTCACTGGTAGAGAAAGAGAAGAAGAAAGAGTTCACAAACATTCATTGCAAAAATTCATGCTTCATACCAAGCCTTAGGATTAGTCATCCAAGCCATTTCACGAGCACCAAATTTGATAATCTCCAAATTTTTTACTTGCTAAATTCCCATTTTAGGTAAAAATGCAAAAGTGCCACCATTTTTGTGTCATAGATTGGTGCATACACCCCCATCTCTTTTCTTAGCAGCACATCAGAAATGTTCAGTCAAATTCCCTATCACAATCAAGAAATACAAATGTAATGTGGCTAAGCCGGTCGATATGTGTGAAGAGGAATTGAATATGTACAATCTGGAGTTCTTTACACTCCAGAGAAAGAATTATGATCCAAAGGGAAACCTTGCATAGAAAATAGGTGACAAGTATTCTCATGTGTATGATTTAGAAGATTTTTGGCTTAGTTGTGATGATGAGCACTAGGTAAGGAATTGATCATATCAAAGGCTATCATTACAATAAACAAGGATTCTAGGACTCCATGATATTCCAAAGCAGTTTGATACAGATGATGGAGAGGTGTTGAATACAATTTATAATCCAGAGAATATTTATGATGAATCTATCTTAGACCCAGACTATGAAAAGGAAGAAGCAGTAACTATTCAAGAAATTTTTGAGTGATTATTTACATACACTCAAAACTGGATTGATAACTATATGAAAGAATTAAAACAAGCTGGGATAAAGTTCACATACCTGCTCAATATAAAGAAGAAACAAAGAGGAGAGGATGAATCTAGGTATGAGGAACCTGCTAAAAAGAAGAGAAAAGTTAAGAAAGCAGGGGCATATGGACATGCTGAGGAGAGAACTCTTGATTCTCCAAGCCAAAAAAAATAAATGACACTAACTGGACAGTGTAAAGAAGTTGTGGCCAGTAAGGCCAAGGAAATAGTAAAGCCTAAGGTAGCATTTTATTTCACAACAAAGAAAAAAGGTCAACCTATAACTAATGAAGAGCTAAGAATGAAGACACACACTCATGCTCAAAAAAGGTCTGCATTTCAAAGGGTTATAGAATTATTCACCTCTCCCCCTTCAATTAATACAATTGCAATGAAAAAAATGTTGGAAAAGACTCTTGTGATTTAAGAAGAGAGTTCTGAGCTAAATGAAGAACAATCAGAGAATAGTGGGAGAAGTAGATGGCCATGATGAAACATGTTGAAGAAAAAAAAACTAAGGAGAAACCCATGGTGCAACCAGTAGTGGAAGAAGTGCTAGATACAGGGTAAATTCCTATAGGAATTCAAGAAGATGATTTCATAAAGGAATACTTGCCCCAGAGGAAAGAAATCTTGAGAAGCTTGATGAAAGAAGAACAGAGGATACTACAAGTCAAAATACCATTGGAAATATTATTATTGAAGATATAGTTAATGACCAACTTCCATGAGGAAGTAGTAAAAATGATGTTGAGCAATTGTAGGTTTTTGAGAAATCTGGGGAAGATCAAGTTGAGAGTGAAAATGTAGAGCCTTTACAAACCTTGGGTGGTGAAATAAGAGATGAAGAAAACCCTAATTTCTTGGGACAACAGGAAAGTGATGCCATAAGGAATGATATTGAACACACAGGTGGATAGGAGAATATAGGTCTTGAGAAGGAAGAGACAACTAATCAAGATAATCAGGAATCTAGGCCAGCGAGGATAGAAATTTTTTAAGTTCTTAGAGGTGTGATAGGAAATGTTGATGGTTCAAAAGTAGAAGTTCCTAAACATATAGATAATTAGGAACAAAGAAATGTTGAAGAGGTTGAACATAGTGAAGAAGCACTTGAATGGTTAGTCAAGGCAATGGCTTTGTCATTGGAGGTGGAACTAGTGCCTCTAGATCTTAAAATTTTAATGCAGGAAGTGGAAACCCCTAAACCTAGGTGTAGTGCAAAGACAAGACATGTTATCAACAAGAATGCAGATGGAGGGAGAATACTCCATATAGAAACTCTAGCAGGAGATAAAAGTAAGCATGAGATGACACCTAGGGATTATAGGGTGACCACCATTAATGTTGAACATTCATCTTGGAGACAGGAATTAAAAGAAATGAAAATGTACTTAGAAACAATTGTCACCAAGGTATAGGAAGTAAACAAAAGAAAAGAGAGCTAAATGAGTGAATTGCTTACCTATAAGGTTTTATTAGGTCATTATCCCAATTTGATCAAGCACATAATGAATTGCCTCAAAATCTAGTACTTATGTCCAAGGAGTAGGTGGATTCCATTGCAACACTCTACCATAAGCTAAGTGTGTTTGAAGAATGGATGGAGTATTTGGTGAGGCAAGGAGAAGAGTTAATCACATATGAAGTTGGAAATTATAAGGAGGCATACCATTAATGTGAAAGTTCTAAGAAATTAGGAGAATGTAAACTTCTCCAAGAATAAACCAATGCAGAGAGGTGAAATTTGAAAGCTCTAATTCAAGAAAATGTCCAACAAAGGGTAAGTGAAAAGATAACCACAGAACAAGAAGTTCCAATGTTTGAAAAATGGAAGAAAAAAGTGAATTGTGAGAGTAACACTTTGATACAATGTTTAGAAGGATTTGAAAAGGTCACTGAAAGATGTAAGAAACTGATTGATATAGATAAGGGTTTTATTGAAATGTTTGCATAATAGAGTTGTGATTCCCAAACTTTAGGTTAGTGTGATAAAGATGTAAAAGCTTTCGAGTGTCTTGAAAGAGTAAATAAGGACCCTATTCATTCATTAAATCAAGAAATTATTGATTAGATTATAATATACAGGAATACCATGGTCAAGTATGACACAAAGAAAGTGTAGAGGAGTGAAAATATCAGATCCAGATATCAGAAGATTATACTAGGATTAAGTATAGTTGGGAGGTGATTCAAGGAGTTCCAAAAGAATGTATGAATCAATTATTGTTTTCTTTCCAGGATTATTATCATAAGAAAGGTGAAAAGAGTCTTCGAGCTCAAATGTTAATGAAGAAAGATAGTTAACTGGATACCAATTGTCAGAGATTTGGTGTAACGATAGAATTTTGAAATGAAGTTTACAGGTTCGTTCCTAGTCTTGGTGAAGGTGGTTCATTCCAGAGTGTGAAGAATATTGATGGTATTGTTTTATGCGGAGTTCTTGTGAATCAGAGCTTGGAGTTGAAGATTTGTGTTGATGAAGAAGTCAAAGTTTTGACTTTTTCTAGAATATTAAGATGACAAGTGTCACTTGCCACATGCCACATTTCAATTTTCCTTTTATTCAATTCTCTTTGATGGACCTAAGTTCAAACTTTTGGGCCTTGTTTCTATAAAAGGCCATTTACTAATTTATTTTTATTTTAAGTTTAGAATTTGTGGATGTCAGAGAACAAAATTTTCTTTAAGTTTTGTTCTTTTTCCTGGTTTTTGTTCTATTCTAGATTAAAAACTTGTATGTTTCATATAATCTAATAAATATCAGAGCCAATTTGAAAGCTATCTCCTCATATGAAATCTTATGTAGTTGATTTTTTGTTCCTATCAGATAATACTCTATGTTGTGTCGGTTAAGGGTGCATACTAACACTATCCAATGGCAAATAATCCCCCCTCTCTTTAAAATATCGTATCATTCTATGCCTAGCTATGAAGCAATCTGATGATGTATGGAATGGTTTGCTATGGTTTGGTTAATTCTTGAGGCATGCATGGATAATACCTGGGAGAAACTTTACTTTTTTAGTAATTTCTTATGCTTCATTTTAGAATAGATGTTTAAATTTCAAAAAATGTTCCAAAAAAGAGACGAATGTATGGAGTTTTTTTAATTACAAATATTTTGATTCAATGATATTGTTGAATGCTTAAAGCTAAATTTACTTAATTGAAAGCAAGTTATTTGAAGTTCATGAAATGTTATTACAAATCTATCGATTTTATGAAGTTGTTAAATGATTGGACTGATATTAACTTTTTCCTATCCATATGATTCCTTTGAGAACCTGAAAGACCATTTACCCCTCGTGATTAACAAAATTATCACAACAAACCCTGATGTGAACCTAGTATGGTAAAGACCTAACATAAATGAGCCTTAGGATTAAGTTAAGTGAGCCTAAGATTTAAGTTGTCTTGGTGCAATATTTCAAGTAAAGATAGGTTCCTGCGGTGTGTCTTTGAGGATTTAACTACACTATTGGTGTGCAACTAACATTGTCGTCAACACTCAGGTTGTCCACTAGGTGAGCCCCCAAAGAGGTGAGACACATATGCATGTGACCAATATGTGTTCACACACACAAGCAAGTGGCTATGGGAAAGTCATGCCTAAGTTTGGCTCCCATATGCTAACCATACCAAAGTTATACCTCTTGATAACTTTGATAAGGTGCCACAAAATGAAACTTCGAGCTTATAAACACGCAAGTAAAAAGAAATTCAAAGAAAATTTTCTTAGTTAATGTAAGGTCTCTTCTTAGGGAGCATCGTGATTAATGTCTCCAAAAGAGGACAAGTCAAAGAAATATCATGCTCTTGAAGGAAATCAAACCCAATGACACCACCAAGATAAAGAAACATCACAAGAAGAAAGAAAATCACACAATGAAACATGAGTGTCAATGTATGCCCACACTTTAAAGTTGTTTCTAACACCATTGTTGTGAGAAAATTCTTTAAAGTAGAAAAATAAATGAGATTTGATTTGGAAATCCCTATGCCAATTCATATGTTCCTGAATGAAACTACATCATGCATAATTATTTTCCCCCAAAATTTAATACTAAACATAGAATCAAATGTATGTCACCTGCATGTCATACACATTCCAAGATTTCTCTTATATATACATGGAAGGTGGTTAACTAGAAAAAAGAGACTGATAAGTGTCATACGAGGAAAAGGCTAACCTAACCCCTTGCCCCCACTTAGTGCACTTGACAAGAGTGGGGTAATCCCACAAAGCTAGTTTACAATTTCTGGGAGATTCTGATTTTTGCTAAAATCACATATTTTTAGAAAATATAATGATTTAGGCCTTTAAAATTTCCATTGAAAGCATTCCAATTGAAGAGGGTTCAATCAAAATACCTTATATCAAACTCCCTTCGATAGAACCCCGCTAGTTTTAAACCATACCTATAACAGAGTCTCCTTTACACCTATCAAAATGTTGATAAAAAAACACGTTTGATTTACATTTTTGGGGATCAAATGAATTCATTTTTTTTTTGTAAGTATGTAGTACTTATTATAAGCTTCCCAAAAAGTATAATTTTAAATAAATTTAATTTTATTATCCTATTTACTTTTTATTTCTTGTGAATGTAGGTTTTTTACCGAAAATCAAGCTCTTTATTCTACATGTGGAAAAATAGCAGATTATCAAAAAAAAATGAAAAATATAAGTTCACCAGATATTGAAGTCCTTGATCCAACAAAAAAAATAAAATTGAATTTTGATACATAAGAAAAGAGTTATGCGTTATACGGTCACACTATGTCTGAATTATAATTGGTTTGACTTCAAAACTTGATTAAAAAAAAATATGCAATAAAAAACTATCTAACCAAGTGGAAGCACTAGATATCGGAGTTACAAATCTAAATTTGAAATAATTATAATTTTATCCTCCATGGAAAGAAATTTCTGCGTTATACGTTGAGTGTCACTTTTTAAAAATGTTGTTTTTTGAAAAAGAACTAGTTTTTGAGGGAGATAGAAAAAGAAGTGCAATCTGATTCCAATTTTTTTTAAAAATATATATTTAGAATCTATAGACAAAATTTCAGAAAACTCTAGTTTGCATCATCTTCAAATTCCTCACAGTTTAGCCGCTATAGGTGCCCGAAAGTCAATATTTAGTTAAAAAAATTATTTCAGTGTCTAGTTTGGCCAAAAAATTGTAAACCACTATTGTGAGATCACCTGGTGAGCTGAGG
Organism: Sequoia sempervirens; assembly: GCA_007258455.2. Classification (NCBI taxonomy): domain Eukaryota; kingdom Viridiplantae; phylum Streptophyta; class Pinopsida; order Cupressales; family Cupressaceae; genus Sequoia; species Sequoia sempervirens. The sequence goes on from VDFB02086081.1 coordinate 223,522,606, forward strand.
TGATTGATGAAAAACACTATTAATCATAGGAACTAGGTGCTTCAACACAAGGAACAACACCACAATCCTTAAGATGTTGATTTTTTCACTCAAAGCTCTACATTCATTAATAGAATGACTATGAACTCTATGATATGCACAAAATGAACTCCTATAGTAAAATCTCTTTCATTTTCTTGGAGGGAGGGATATCAAAAAATCTTGGAGGAGTCTCGACAAGATACTCTCTTGATCAATAGAAGATGTTCCTTTATTTTGTGACAAAGATATATCTTTCTTAGTATGAAATGTCATACTTACACAAGACTCTTTAGATGGTGAGATTTTGTTCTCTCCTTAAAAGGATGGTGTAAAATCTAATGAATGCCAATCATTACTGAGAACTGTTGTATGTGTGATTTGTGTGATGAAATTCATATTAAGCGAAGACTCCTTTGTTTCTTTCATTTCTTTTAAAGGACAATATCCAATACCACTAGTGTCTATTAGTTTAGGATGAACTAATGTTAAAGTTTTCTTAGGAGAATCTTTTGTAATAGTGTTGCAATTAAGTGAAGTCTTGTTTGTTTCTTTCGAGGGACAATAACCAAGACCATTAGTTATTTCTTGTGTGTTAGGCTCTATAGCAACACAGATACCTTATTCTCTAGCATCACATCCTTTTCCACTTTAAGCAAGTTCTTTCATAAGTTCATAACCTTTTCCATAAATATTTTTCATTTATTTTGGATTCATTGGTTGTTCATAATTATCCTCATCAATTTTTTTTGTGCAATTTGCTTCTTCTTCTAAAGTGGTTGAGGTGGATGATTTCAAAGGGTTTTCCCAATTTTGTATTGACATTATTCTTGGTTCTTTTTCATGCTTTTTTTTATGATTTTTGGTTACCCATCAAATCTATATGTGAAATCCAAGGAACCCAAATCATCTTCCAATAACTTTGTGACTTCTTCAATATATGCTTCTCTTTTTCTTTCTCTTACATGGGTTCCACTTGTATAGTTGGTGTCAATGTTTTCATAGGATTTTCCTTTCCTTTCTCAATGTTCAAACAATTGCCTGGTTTAGGTTTCGCTTTGATTGTATACACTTTTTTTTTGTAGATATATTTCATTTTACGATAAAGAGTAGAAGGCACCCATTTCATTGCATGAATCCATGGCCTTCCTAAAAGAAGATTATATGAAAGATCATGAGGCATGACATGGATTAGTGTTTGTAATGTGGCCTTTCCAACTATATTAGGCAAAGTGATCACACCAAGTGGTAGTTTTCCCACATTGTCAAATCCTCAAATTGGTAAGGAATCAAGTTCTATTCTTGATTTAGCCACACCAAGCTTATCCAAAAGGTTAAACTACACACATTAAGGGTTGAGACATTTTCAAAAAGGGTTCACTTTATCCCTATTCTATTATACTAAGATATTATTATGAAAGCATCATTTTGTTTTTGCACTTCTAATAGAGGTAACTCATCTTGATGGAAATTAATGTCTAAGTTGACTGAAATTATAGCTTTCATTTGGGGTACCACATCATTTGATTTCCATTAGGAGGTGTAGGAGCTTGTTGTAAGGAACTTTGAATAATGTTATGATAATGAGGGGAGGCTTTAATAAGGTCCCATTAGGATATTTTATTAGGAGTATTCTTAAGTTGTTCAACAAGGTCATACTCCTTTCCACTTTGCAATGGGATGGATGTTGAAGGTGTCTTTCTTGGTTGTGGATTGTTTCAAGTGGTTTATGTATGAGAAACACTATTGTAACTCTACTGCTATGACATATTATTCTTAGGTAGTTTGAGGATGAGGACGGGTTTGTTTTGAGTTTGTTGTTGTGAGGGTGGTTAAAGTATAAGTTTAGGCTTAGGATAGTACTTCAAGGGATATCTAATGTGCATAACATCAGAAAATCTATCCTTATTTTCATGATCTCTTAGTGAAGGGGAGTCTAATGTCACTTCATCATCTTCATCTAATGAAGCCTCATTACTATTGTTTGAAAGGCATGTGTCAATTTTCTCATTTTCTTGCACCATGATATCCTCCCTAGTAGGAGACTTTTTAGGAGAACTACAAACTAGATGTTCATGATATTCAAAGGTTGGTTCTTCTATAATGTATTCATCACAAGGGAATTATCAATGGTTGGATTTTCTTGCTTATCAATTATGGCATTCTCTTGTTCAACAAGGTTTTCCTTGGGAGAAGAGAAACAAATAAGATTCTCATGACTCTCATTGATTGGATTTCTTAAAATCAAAATATCTTCTTTAGCAATAGTAGAGATATTAGGAGAAGACACAATTTGATTGTTATGATTGTCCATGATGAAATCCTTTTTCTCTAAGGTCTCATTCTCTTGTTCCATACTATGTATCTTAGTAATAGAGGAGCAAACAAAGGGTTCATCGCATTCCATGGTTAAATTTTGTAAAGAAGCTTTATCATAAATAGGGGAGGCATCAAGGGAAGAACAACTATGATTTTCATGCTTACCAATGATTGGATCCTTTTGTTCAAATATACCTTTCCAAATGTTAAGGACATTATGAAAGAGAGAAATGATGCTATAATTCTCAATCATTGGATCTCTTAACATTAACATAACCTCTTTGTAAATGTGATTTTTATGATTGTCCACGATTACATCTTATTTCACTAAAGCATTCTCACAAGTAGGGGAGTGTTGGGAGATGAATTTAGACTAAGTAAAGTAGTGGAAAAGATCTAATTACCTTGTTTCATAATATCTTCCCAAGGGGGAGGAGGAGAAGGGAAAACAAGACTTTCACGATTCTCAATGATTGCATCTTCTTTCACCAAGATACATTCATCACTAATAGGAGAGGTATCAGGAGAAGAAAAACTATGAGTTTCAAGATTGTTTATTATTGTATCTTCTTGTGTTATGACATTCTCACAAATCTTATAGATACTAGGGGGTTAGCCAACATGGTTATCAAATGCTTTATTTACTTTTCTTGAATTATGCCCATGAGTAGGAAAAATCAAACCATACAAGCCATTTGATACTCTATGAATGCTAAATGCTTGAAAACGAAACATGCTAACATGAAAAATTAAGCTATCTAATTTATGCAATGCTTTTGAAATGTCAACAGTTATTTGAAATGATTTTTGAAATGATTTTTTTAAAATGCACTAAATGGATGATTTCACCTAGATATATAAAATATAAATTCCCAAAACTTTCCAGACTGATACAGTAGGTCACCAACAAGCCTAGGAAGTGCAAAAAACCACAAAAAAGCTAAAAAATGTTGGCTTTTGTAGGCCATTGGGAACTAATACACCCATTTGGCTGAATGAGTCCCACTTAGGGGTTTTGGAAGGCTCAAATAGTGAAAAGTAGACAACACAAAATTCCTAGAAATCAAGATAAAAGACCTATACCAGGATTAAATCGCCTAGATCAAAAAATGAGTGTTGATTAGAGTTTTAAATCTGAATTAGCAAATATTGAGTTGATTCTAGGGTGTTTAAGTTGTATTTTGACTTGACTATTTGTAATTACAGATTTTCAATGAAATTGAATGATTCAAAATGCAAAAATGTAATCCATAAATATGCACTTTTTACTAATGAAATGTTTAGAATCTCTTAATGCAAATTAACTAATCCAAGATCTAATGCAAAGTTAATGTGTTAGGTCTCAAAATTTTAGGTTGTAAACCTTAAGAGGATTCCAAGCTCTTGGTAACACTTTTGGCTAATGAACGGGATTAATTGATATGGTTGAGAATCCCATACACTTAAGGCTCTGCTAGACCCAGGTGGGTGTACCTAAATGATGGAGCATATTTAAAAGTTGTGTGTGTAATCTCTAACTTGGTAAATCTATTCACAATGGCATTTAGGAGTGAAATAGATGCAAGGCTAATGATTAATCTTACTATAAATGTTTTGAGAGTTGAATGTAAGAACAAGGTTATCTAATGTATTTCTTAAAATGAATGTGACTAGTGCCTAATCATATTGGGTAAATGGAGTCGAGATATGTAAGATATATGGATCCTCTTTCTTAGATTAACTCTAACTGCTTAACACTTTTGGATGTTTATACCATGTATAAACGTGCAAGTTTGTCATTTATTTGTGCTCTTCTTACAAATTCTAGTGATATCCCCCTAAGTTACTATGAAGTTTTGAAAGGATTTTAATTATGATGTGAAGGAAACTAGTTAAGACAATCAATTTAAAAGGACTTTAATCCTGGGTAGGAGCCTATTAAAGATGATCTCTCAAAAGAAATTTAATTATCTTTCACTAAAAACCAATCAAGGAAATCACACAAGTGCAACAAATGTGTCTTAATAGGTTAAATATATATTGATATATTTAATTTGAATAACATAGATAGACCACTCTAGAGACATCCAAATAACATGTAAGAGTTAATATTAACATAACAGTTGAACACCAGAAATTTGACCACTAAATTCAAACTTCCTCCTCCATTATATTACTTCAAAACATAATTTGATACATATCAAAAGTATTTTATGTTTATAGAAAATGATAGTGCTACTCATAATCTTCCACTTTTATGATGATAATAATATAATTATCCCCCTATTCTTTTGATTCTATCTTACATATATAATTTGTTTTGTTCAAGGGTCACATGAGCCTTCGTATATTCACTTGTGTAGCTCTTCATTTGAATTAATTATCTTCAGACAATTAAAATACTTTAATTTTAATATTCATTTTCTTCACCTCCCTGTGAAAATTAATAATAATTAATATCTTCCCTTTTGCTCACATCTTCACATTGTATTTACACCCATTTTAATAAAACATCTTTCGTGTAAAATAATTATCTACTAGATGGTTTCCATGTTTTCTACCTCGGTGATAAGTTTCACTTTCAATTTTGCATAATTGAAATATTCTTTGGGTAAAATAACTGCCCCTTCCATGATTTTATATCTTCTTGATTTGCATGGTGAAAAATATTGTACTTTGTAGAGAAAATATTTTGCATCGATAGTAAAAAGCTTTATTTCTAGGAAATGGATGGTACCAACATTTATATATTTCCTCGATAAACTTCAATCATATGTTTGTGTTTCAGAGCATCGAAGGGACTCATCTTTAACTCTCCCCGAAATTTACTTCTCTCTTAGATGACCCCTCAAAGAGTTGCACACCCTTCCCATTTTTGGGATATCAAAAAGACTTCAAAATCACTCCCTATGAAGTGTCCATGTCTCTTTTCAGACTGTGAAATCATGCTCATCTTGTGCACACAAATATTCTATGACATTTTTTTCTCTCATTGAGAAAACCTTGAGCATGTGCAATCAACATTATCCATGGAATCCATGAATAATTGACTGGACCACTTGAAATTCAATTTTCTTTCAAATCATTTTCAACGAATCTAGTTTTTGCGCAATCTGCAATCATTGCAATCCACATTCAATTTCACTAGATTTTAAGGTATGGTGTTTAGATTCCTCATTGTATGCCCACTTATTATCACTTCATACCACAAATTAGCAATTTAGACATGACATAATAATGTAGAATTCGTGATGTTGAATCTGCCCTCAATATTCTATTGCATAGCATAAGCCCAATAGCGTTGGAGATATGGAATCTTGCAATCGACTAGCAAGGTAAAGATTTGATAACTTGGGATTTTATAACATTATATTCTCATTAACTCATTCAAGTGCATCCATTTCTACCATCGATCTCTGAAGTATGTAAATACCTCCCAAGTGCAACATGTATTATATCTTCTAAGAAAAGTGAGAAGTGTGATGAGCTTCCGAGAAATTTATGGTATTGTCAGCTCTAAACCTTTCTTTGTATCAACAAGCACCTAGCTTAGCAAAATAATATGGTTATTAATAATCCTCCAATTAGCAACCACCACTGAATCCCAAACATAATTTAGGAGTAAGTAAGGTCAAGTATTTGATGGTGGAATTGAACTATCTATTATTATGGATTGTTGGAATATCTAATTTAGAGCTGCAATGGGGAAATGCATTAAACGCCCCATCCGATGAAACCAAATTGGGATTGTTCCCCCCTTGCCATGTCTGACCACCTTGCTGGACTGCAGCAAATTAATTGTGGTGGTTGAATTTGAATTGGGTGCCAGTTTTTGGAAAGGTAATAAAAGACAAAAGTAGAATACAATGTTTTATTCTAAAGGAGAAGAAGAAGGAGACAAAGACATAATTTTTTAGCAGCAGCAACAAAAACAATGTCCAGCAGAACTACAGAAGTGAAAGTTTAGGAGAACCTGCAGTAGCAGAGGACATTGACAGTGCTCCAGTGCTCCGAAATGTTTCTAGCACGTAGCAACAACACACAAAAGGAAGATGCTACAGAATTAGCACAACTTTTGTATGAAACATGTACAAAGCTTTAGCTCTAAGTTTTTTGTCAATAAATTCTTGAATGTAATCCTTTTGATGAAATAGAAAATCAAATATATAAATATTTTTGTCTCCTTATGTTTGTCTCCTTTCAGCTATGCATGTTTTATTCTTTTCCCACTGTAGTTGGGTTTCTTTTCCCAACATGGTTAAAGGCTCAAATTCCAACATTTCGCCATCTTTGGGCTCCAACAGAAGATAACCGCCTTTTGAAAGTAAGGATATGGAACAAATAGTTGGATTCCATTCCTTTTTCATCAATACCAACAAAGCCAATAGTTACGCATTCTTTCTGTACCTGGTTTTATGTATTTTGATTTTGTTGTTTGAGCTACTAATCTCAGTGGTTCGTGGAATGGTAGATGAGATTTCTTTCTCAAATTTGATGACAAGATGGTGGATTTGCAACCTTTTTTCAACAAAGAAATATCCTATCCATCTGCACTCCATTTAGATGTTCTAATTTTCTCTTCTGTGTACTCAAAAGAAGACTTGACTTCTCCACAAGTTATTTTTTTCACTGAAAAGTGCCAAGAATATGTTTTAGTCATGCACCAAATAAAGTTCTATATATATAAACTAGTGTCATCCACCACGTGCCATCTTCATAATTCTTCCATTTTCATTCATCTTATCAAATCATTTATTTTCTTCATCCAATCAGATATCTAAAGCATTTCTATGGACAATTTTTTTGTCTTATCCGAACTTTGCAATAGATCAATGTTTTCAGATGTAATTTTTTCTTCCTCATCAGCCACACTAGCACAAACATTTGCAATGGGGACATTTAGAATAAGAGAAACTTCTTCAATTTGGTTTACCATGATTTCCTCAAGAATTCTAGTGACCATTGTCTTTATTCATTTTTACAAGTAATTCCTTAGAGCTATCATAACTCATTTGCAACACATTTTTCACCTTATGCATTTGTTTTCTTTCATTGGTGATTGTAATCAATAGACTTTGATTTAGACTCTTCAAATTTGTCACCTCATCACTTGCAAAAATCTGAGATACGTTCCAAACTGAAGTGGGTAATCAACAATATTTGCTTTCAGACATTTGCACTGTGACCAAAATAAATCAAGTAGCCTCTAGAATCACTTTGGAAAACTAATCAAAAAATTTCTCGAAGCCATGAAAATGCACCAAGGAATTGATTTATGATAGGGGAGTATGGTTTCCAAATGAATTCACATGAAATCATCAGGATTGCAAACTGTTAATGCTCAAAGTGGTCCACTTAGCATTTTCTGCACTTTCCAAAACCCATCTAGAACTCATCAAGTCACCATCATTAAAAAATATCATATCTCTCCATCAGAATCTGTAACTTGGGGAATAGGTTTATTTAGGTCCCATGAGCAGGTGTACATAATTTTTTTTAACCAAGTAACTTCCTATATCAAATATTAAAGGTCAAATTTGACCACTCAAAAACTTTCTAGAAGTGGTCACAAAAAACTGTGTAAAATCCATTTGGTTTTGGCTTTGAAAAAATCTCAAACGAACTACTGAGGCTTTGAAAATTGACATGGGAGCACATTAATGTGACAAGAATTTGAAATTTCAATCAGTTTGTCAAGAAAATCATCTAGCTGATAGATATTTTCCTCCAAAGTTGACCTTTCTGGCAGATCTAAAACCATGCAGCCAACAAGCCTTTTCAAAACCCTCTAACTTGGTATTTGAAACCCTATCAAAACTAATTGTAGGAAGCTGAAATCAGGTGTACAAACTTACATATGGAAAATAAATGTGTTTGCAAATTTATTTGGCATGAAACTGCATGGGCTTTTAGTTATGATTTTTCAAAGTAGGTTCCTGAGGCATATTTTACACCTGTATTTCTACATGCTGAAATCAAATTTCTCATCATGGGAACCTAAAATTTTACAAAAAATGGTAGGAAATTTTAGGTCTTAACATATTGTAAGCTAGATCTAGGACTGCAATGTTCTCCAAATTAGAAGGGTCTAAAGGTCAGGTTCACCAAAATGAACAAAAGGAAATAGGGTTCCATCTTTTGGGAGATGGAACTAGGGCTTAGGACCTATTTCACTCTTAGTTCATTAGGAAACCCTAGAGATCTTCAACCCAATGATTCAATTGAGGGAAGGAGCTACTATAAGGTTTCCTTAGGTGTGATTAAAAAGGGGATTCACCACTAAGAAAATTCTTAGAAAGAAGGAAATGAAAGTAATATGCAAATCTAGCTATGTGAAGTAGAAAATGGAGTTTGAAAGCATGTAATCAGATTGATAAATACAATAAAACAAAGAAGTAATTTGAGAAATGAAGATGGATGAGCAAGGCTTGAAAACCCTGATTTTATTTTATTTTTAAGGTGTATTGGGACTCGTATGCTAGATTGGGTGATGTAGTCCTAATATAGGGTTTTTGGGCAGGATCTACTATCTCTAGGTGACTGGTTAGAATCTTCTAAAAATTGGTAAATTGGTTGTACTAAGACTCATATGCCTAGACTATTGTAAAGTGTCTTGTTTCTTTGCAAAGTGTCCTAGGAGAAGAATTTTAAATTGAAACTTTATGAGCCTCTAAAGATGGATTAAATAAGCACTTTCCCACTAGTTTCATGTAAATAGGTTGGATATCTTCCTCTAGATCTGATTTTCTATGAGCATTGACAACTTTTTATTATAACTTTGACAGCTTTTGAAGGCTTCAAATCCACTTTTTCTTCAACCTATAAACTTGCAATCACACAAAAAGAGGGAAAAATGTTTTCTTAGGGAATGGAGATTTGTCTTGGTCAAAGCCCGTTTTGGTAATCAAACCTTAATGAGAAATGAAGCATGAGTGAAATGAAACATGAAACATAAAATGAAATAATAGAACCTTGTTTGAAACCTTGTAGATATGCAAACAAGCATGAAGTGGCCTCAATGGATGTAGATCTTGATCATGATTCTTGATAAAAGATAATGCATTTGAATACTTGAATTGATCTTGAACAATACAACATAACATTAGCTCAAAACCACATGCATGAAGCACTGAATATTTGACATGATGCTTGAATATTGAATGTTTCTCAAAATGCTTGATGATTTACTCTTGAATGCCTTCTTGAATACTCTACAATGCTCTACAATTCTCTTGTGAAATATTAGGATGCTTGACTCAAAATTTGTAGGTGAAACTAAGTGAAATAGCCTTGTATTTATACTTGTTTATGCAAAATTTCTTGAAATTAAAACACTAGAAGCTGACATCAAATTTAGGATAGTAAAATCCCACCAAGAATTTGATTTAAATTAGGTCCTAGTTAAAGCGAGACTCATACGCCAATTGGGGTTAATGAATCCCAATGTCTTAAACATGAGACACAAACTCCAAGAAGTGTCTTGTTTATTGTGAAATTTGAAATAAGATCCCAAGACCAAGATGGGACTCATACACCCAAGGTGGCATATGAGTCACAGATCATTAAATATGGAACACACAACCCCAAACAGTAAATTATGATTTGTCATTTGTTAAATGTTAGGATTATCCATAGAAAAATGCATTTAATTAGGCTTGTGGGTGAAAAATAGGACCAAATAAGGTATAAATAACTCCAATGAATTAATATAGCCCTATATTAGTGTGAAAGTGTAAAGATACACTTTACAACACCCTAAATAACACATAATTAGGTCTATTTAGTTTAAAAGGGCCTAAACTTAATGTGAATGTGTAAAACACATTACAACACTAAATCAAGGCAACATTAAGCTCAGTTTATTGTTAATTATTCCCAAATTACCTATGAAAAAGGGATACTTTTTTCTACACTACAATATAAATTTAGTCACTTTCTCCTTAGCTCATTGTTTGCAATGGACTAAATTCGATAATGTAACTTGAGGTCCAATGTTTTCTTAAAAATGTTGAACTAATTTATTAACAACTTGTGTGAATAATGAGATTGAATTATTGAGTAATGGAAAAAACAAATCCAAGGCCATGTCCTTAAATGATCAAGGAAAGAACTTAGCTAAGGGAGAATCTTCAAAAGGAAATAATCACATAAAGCAGTAAAACATGATATGTGATTATTGGGATCTCCTTTTCTAGCATACTTCTCAAAGTGAGGTATAAACATGTTTCACAGAATAGGCATTTTTAAGATGGCTAATGACAATGAACTAAATGTGAGATATGTAGGAGGATTGGTATTTTATTTATCTTGGTTCATGTTTGAGATATTTTTGTAAATATGACATGTTTCTAAGAGTTGATTTATTATATGATCATTTGGTGACATGTTTTAAGAATTAATGAAATGTGTAGGACTAGTATTTATGATTGAAAGATTATCATTTTGAAAGGTAATGGAAGGTTTTGTAGGGAAACACTATAAGGATTCCCATAAGAAATACATAAACTAGAGTTTAGAAAATTACTATATTGTGTAGTAGATGCCAAAACTAGAGATGTGAAAGTAGGAATATAACGTATGGTTGTTGGAGAGGAAACCTATTTTCTCATTTGATAATGAGAATTGGTAAGGATTTGAACATAAATAGCTATTGTAGGATGTTTGAATCCATTATATGAGCTAGGCTAGATGACACTTCTATCCCTTGTAAATCATTGATTAAATTTCTAAGTTTCTCCACAAGGGAAACTATTTCACCAGCCAAGGATTCAGTACATAAGTATAGTTGAAAGCCTTCTAGTTCATTGTCTAATTGTTTAAGCTTATCTTCTTGGACATGTGTAACAATATCTTCCAAGTCCACATGAATGGTTGGTGATTGGAAAAAAAGAAATAAGTTCACCAAAATGATAAAAAAAACTAATAATGTGTGAGGTGTGTGATATAGATGTACCTATTTTCCTTTATTTAATTAGGAAATGAGATCCACACATAGAATTGACTTACAACCCTTAGGTGAGTCAACTAAATGGAGGAATTTTTTGATTTCCTTATGATTGAGGATAGGGGTATCAGCCTAAATAGTAATTTTGGGAGAAAAACTAAAAATAGTAAATCAACTCAATTATGCTCATTCAAACTTGAATCGTCAATTTAAACAATAATATAGATAGGAATAAAAAAGTTTTGACATATGTGGAAATGCAAGAGTGATGTGTACTTGTTATCAAAATGTAGATTCAAGAGGCTAACTGGGACAAATTCGACAGTTGGAGAATGGGTCTTTGTGTAGAGGTTTGAATAATCTCTTGAGATCCTCTCATGTCAGTATGTATCTTCTATTTGATCTAGTTTTCACTATTGAATAGTCGTAATTCAGATATATAGGTGAGATTCCATGAATTGACAACAATGTTGACAAATTTTTGTAACTTTGACAACTTTTTAATTTTTCTCTTCAAGAGATCTCTATTCCTTCTTAACCTAAAATTTGCAAAGTTACATAAGAGGGAAAAAATATTTTTTTGGTAAATGGGGGTTTACCTTAGTCAAATTTTGTTTTGGTTTCTTTACCTCCACAACAACTATGATGATGTAGGAAAAAGAGTGCTTACCCTCATTCGGGTAGAAAAAAATGCATAAAAAAATGATAAATCATAATGCTATAACTTAGCATTCAAATCTATATTCCTTGATAGATTGAAGTCCTAATGGACATGTCATACAAGGAGAACTTGATAGATGATAGATCGCATAAGTGTTAGTAATCACAATGATAATGAACATAAAACATGAAATAATCTTACTCATGAATTTGATGATGCATTGCTAACAAAAATTTGACTGATAAAGGTGTTGTAAAAATATTTCTTATTCTACTCTTGAATTACCTTAATTGCCTTTTTAAATTGCTTGATTGATCAAAAGTTGCCTACTAGTTCAAATGGAGAAAAAGGCTTATATTTATATGAATTTCTTTATTTCTCATAATAATTATTTTTCAAAGTTGACAAATGAGTTTAAATTTTCAAAAACTTTAATATCGACAATAAAATATTAAAAATTGAACCAATATAGGTTTTGGAAAATATATTACATTGTAACCATCCTGGTTACTCAACCATCTAACTACCTTTTTTCTCTTACCTCTATTCAACTACCTGTAGGCTGCTTCTTTCACCTCTCTATATATGTGAATGCAATATCAAATCAATGCATTCAATGATATTCAACATTTTGCTAACAGTTGGGATCAAAGTCGTAACTGTCCCTATGCGTGATGAAAAGACGAGAATGATAAGAGGCAAGAATGTAGACGTAAAGATTAGGTTTGTGCCTTTGATTTGAGAATTTTATATATTGCTAGAAGAAAATAAAAAAAAAATGACAGTGATCAAGCGATAAGAAGCAGGTGATTTGAGAGTAGGGAAAAAACCCGAGTTAGATTATTCGCTATAGAGAGTGCCATCACTTGCAATGGATGGGTATGATGAAGTAAAGGTGAGTAGAGGATGATTATGATCTATGAGAAGATTAGTATAAGAAGGTTAGGAACCATGTACCTACATGTTGAAGTCTATGGAGCAATATGTGGTCTTGTGCTATGAGAGAGCAATACAAGTTTTGTTGCACCTGAAGAAAATCCCTTCTTTCTATCTAAATACAGAGGTGTGAAGGAGTTTGGATCTCTTGTAGATCATGAAGAAATACCACGACTATATTTTATTTATTTAAGACATATTATTGTGCAAGTTATGGGTTGAACATGTATTTTCTATTCTCATTTGAAGATATATGTTTCTTGTAGCATGGGTATATAGAGGAGAGTACAAGATTCAATCACATGCTATCATTTAGTAATAGATGTTGATTAAGTTTCCACAGAAAAAAATATCTATTCAGTTTGATTTGTTTCAACTCATTCTTAGAATGATCTATTTGTAGAACAATCAAATACTCATACCGTAGAAATTATATGCGACTTTAATATGATAAGTATTGCCAAAGCAAGATCACTATTGATATTGGATGTGTAAAGACCTCTACCAAGTCCAAGCCTATTGGAAGGGAGCCTGGACAACTTTGGAGCAAGGAGACATTATTGTTATTACTACTAATGTAATTAGATGCTTCCTTTTAGAAGGGATTGGTCATCTTTCTTGAAGGTAAGAGGACTAAGTCCATTTGGTACTATTTTATTGATCCATTTGAAGTAGTTTCATTTGGAATATTTAGAGGAATCCCTAGAAATATCTAGATCATGGCTGGGTAAAGGCACAAAGTTGTGTCACACTTTATAAAGGAAATGGTCATCATTGATCTAACTTTTAAACTTGAATTACTAAAAAGTGGCATATATGTTTCAAAATTTGAAATGATCTAAACTAGTAAAATATGTATTTTTTAGTATATTTTATGTTTGTATTTTTAAAAAAGAATTAAAATTTTATTTTAAACTAGTTTTAATAAATTAACACTATAATTTAATTGTTGATAAAATGTTGAAAAATGAAGTTGCATGAGATGTCAAACTTTTTATAGTAATTTTTTCTTCTTTCAATTTTTTTGTGTGTATTTATAACTTGAAACTTTAGTGCATGGATATTATTTTTTTTCCAATTTTGACAAATATATATTTCTAGATAAATATTAAAATGTGCATGAATAAAAAAATAGTTGTTTCCATGGGACGTCAACTTTCATATTAAATATTTATCTAAAATGGAAAAAAAAAATACCATAATGAAATAGATTCTTTTATCTAGTGCATTATATTTTTTCCATTTTTTTAATAACTTTTAGTATCTTTCCTTGGCATGGTAATGAACCTAATATTTTGTGTTGATAACCTACCTTTAGTAAAAATAAAATATAAAATATAAATAATAATTAAACTATTGAAATGCTGGTATTGGCATGGTGTGATGGTTTATAGGTGGCATTGTTGTTCTTGCCACCAAGGTTCAAACCCCGTTGGGGTGGTATTGTTGAATGGTTGTATCCGGTTCATAGCTCCGATCAAAAGTGTTTACCCCTTGAATAAAATAAATAAATAATTAAACTATTAAAATAAATATATTTTTGAAAACTACACTTATGGATCTACAAAAGGGTATTTTTAATATTTAAAAAATATATATTTACATTAGTAGGAGTAATTGAAACTTCAATTTTTTAAAATAATTTTAACTTTTTGGTAAATTGGACTCAAAGTGGTGCTCCATATATTTTTAGCCAACAATTTTAGTTGAAACAGTTGTGGAAGTATCTAACTTAGCTAGAATGAATCTTACTAGATTATATGTTTGATCAAAATTGATTTTTAGTTAGAAATAGTTAAATTCAGTTGTCCTGATAAGTTGGCTGAAAGTGTGACACAACTTTGTGCTTTTACTGAACTGCCCATTGATCAAGGATTTTATCATGTTTGATGTTGGTAGTGTCATCAAGGTTATTGGAATTAATAATGGAGGATGTCCTGGAGTGGTCAAGATTAGGGGGAAGAATAAGGGAATAGAGTCTCTAGTATCTTTACCAAAATACAAAGATGAGTCTATCAATGTTACCAACAAATCTTGTTAGTTTATCAATATTACCAATGGATTTTTGAATAGGTACACTTGGACTTTTGAGGCTATCTTTGCTACACTTGACGAGGCCTCCAAAGACTCATCCAAGACATCAAATGGATAAAGTGTAACAAGATCACATTGGAGGTTGGTAGCATCAGAGGATAGAGGAATTTCCATCATCTCAAGTCAGCTTCTCACTTTGAGATGGTTCTTTGCATGAGAAATATTTTTGGCTTTAATTTTTTTCTTTTCCTTGTTGATGCTGATAGATTTGAAGAATACATATATTGTGAAGTTTTTTTTTGGAGACAGGTAAGGGTTTTGGTGAAGAGCTCAGTATGGATTTTTTCCCAAAGATTTCATGAGACTGTGGCCAAGGATTATACCTTTATAAGGGTCGAGGAGACAACTTGGAGGATGGTTGTCTAATAATTATTGTCAATACCAAGGATTATACCTTTATGAGGGTTGAGGAGACAACTTGGAGGGTGGTTGTCTAATAATTATGGTCGGATTCAGAAGTTCATGGGAGGAAGAACTTAGGAATTCAGCTTAGAGCTTCACCTTTTCAAGGATTACGAGGCAACTTGGAGGAGTTCCACTTGATTCGGGATTTTTTTTATTTAAAAGGAAAATCTTCTAAAAAATGTATACATATTTTGTAATTAGCATGTTTTGTTATGTAAGCCTTAAGGGAGGGTCCCTAGCAAGGTGTTTTTGTGATTTTAAGAATAATGTAATGAGGGGGGAATGTTGGTGAATATATTACATTGTAACCATCTTAGTTACTCAACCACCTAACTACCTTTGTTCACCTACCTCTATTCAACCGCTTGTAGGATGCTTCCTTCACCTCTCTATATATGTGAATGCAATATCAAATCAATGCATTCAATGATATTCAACATTTTTCTAACAATATGGTGGTTAAGGGCGTGGGCACCCTAGACTAGACCTATTGTGCATCTTAAATTTTCATTAATAAATAATTAATTTTAATTCTCAATTTTATCTTGAATTTTTTAAATGATAAAAATAGACAAATAATAAGCATAATTATGTCCAAGTGCACTAGGTGGAGCCAAACATAGTGTGAAATTGTCGAGGTCAACAATTTACAATGCTACAATATCCATTATATGACAATATTTTATCTAATGACAATTAATTCCATAAGGTTACTTAATTTGAAGATCATAAGTACTCCATTCAAAATATTTGATCTAAAAAAAAAAAAAAAATTTAAGAAAAAAAGAAATTAAAAAGGTTTTCTAAACTAACCAAAAAGTGTATATTTAAGTTATATTTCCCAATTGTGAAATGTTATTATTAGTTAAATTATTTTAATTGATTTTATATACCAAGATGAATGCCAAGATAGGAAACAATACAAATCTAGCTCTAGATACAATTTAAACAAGAGCTAGCTCATAACATTATTCTTGCCACATGTTGGTGGGATAGTTTTGAATAAAGGTGTTATTTTAGGCGGGAAAGCTTGGTACATAATGTGACACATGATAATCTTATGTGAGTGTGTTTGCATTCACACATTAGCTACATAATATTTCCACCTTTATATTTTATTTGTGAGAGAGTTCTTGAGAAATATGTTTTTTAAATACATAGTTCATCATTAATGTTTGTCTTGTAACTAAATAGTTAAACATAATTTATGTAGAGATAAAAAATAAGTTCTATATTTTTTAATTTCTATTGAAACAAAAATTTCATGCTATGTTATAATTAAGACATAGAATCACAAGCCCAAGCTAAGAGATGTGAATTGTTTTTGTAGTGGTTATTACTAGACCCATTTAACAAATTATTGCCCACTTCCTCTAAGTGTATATTTAAATTATGGGGTAGCATTGGACATATATTTTTTTATAATAATTTATTATTGGAGAATTCATTTGGTAGGTTATAGACCATGATCATTTGGTTTATTGCTACATAGAAAGAGTTTCAAGTATGACTTATGGCATCCAGAAAATTCATCATCAGTAATTCATCGATGGAAAATTCGCCATTGGAAAATTCACCGCCATGACAATTCACCACATGAAAAATTAATTGCATGAAGTTTTCGCAGGAAGTGAATTGCTAGTGGCAGTGAATTTTCCTATGGTGAATTATTGACGATGAATTTTCCTTTGGTGAATTGCTAACAATTCACTGCCATGACAATTCACCACACGAAAAATTAATTGCATGAATTTTTGGTGGTTAATTTTTCATGATGATGAATTGCTGGTGGCAGTGAATTTTCTTTGGCGGTTAATTTTCCATGATGATGAATTGCTGATGGAAGTGAATTTTCTTGCAGTGAATTGTTGACGGTGATTTTCCCCTTGGTGAATTATTGACAATGAATTTTCCTAAAGCCATGACTTATGAATGTAAATTCCATAAATAAACATGGAAAACTCATTTTTGATAATCTCAAATTGTTATTGTAATCGATGACAAGAAAATGAACTAGCTCAAGATGGTTAATACACTCATGATAAATTATAAGGTAGTTGTTATAGTTGGAATATGATATACACATCCACCAAAGTATAATATAACATGGAATTTCATGTGAGCTAGTAATAGTTTAGTGTATACATGAAATATGATCAATCAAATACCTAAACCATCTATTCATGAGATCAATCACATTCTTGGATCATAGTTTCACTATCTAGATTTTAGGATCGCATAGATGATATGTAAAGTATAATATGAATTCTTATTACTATTAGTGCCACTATAAGTTACTCAATCTAAAAAAAGCACATTTTAAAATTGAAATGGCATCTGTGAACATGCAAAAAGAAATGAAATGCCTGAGGATTTGGGCTATGCATTTTTTTTTCTCATTTTGTGTATAGTTCTTGATCAAGCATTTTATTGTAGATTATCATCACTTGCATTTACATGGTAAGCATGCATGAATGAATTTTTTATTGTCTTTTAACAAAGTGGTTCACCTGTACAAATAAACATGTGACGTGATTGTGTTAATTATTCAATTGAAATGAAATAAAAATTTGCATTTATTATTTTTTGAGTAATTGCAAAAATAATGACTAGTGTTAAACTTATTCCTCTTCTTTACCATCTCTTAACCCTATTCATAAGCTTGATTTAGTATAGTTAACTACTATGGTCTTAGAAAATAACATTGATAGGAAAACTACATCTAGAAGTTGTAGAAAGAAAGAAAAATCTATATTCTAATTTAAAGTTGTTATTGTGAATATAAATCAATTAAAATACAATAAAATTCTAGTGTTTGGCAATATAAAGAAAAGCACTATTTTTAATATTCAATTACTTATCCCAAAGAAATATTTACCTTATAGGGAAACAAGAAACTATGTATTTGATCACATAAAAGGTACATATTGGAAAAAAAATTGATAGTGGAGAGACATATACTTTAATTCAACAATAATTGTAGTGAATCTATTATAATAGAGGGTTCAATTTTTATAAGGATTAAGCTAGTTAGAGTTCAATTTTTTTAAATATTAAGCTAGTTAAGTAGTTTGATACTATAGAGAAGCCTCTTGGAGGTTGATTTACACAATTGACTTGGCTACAATCTACCATTATACACACATATCTAACATAGGTATATCTTATTATTTTTTCACTATAAATGTTAAACCTATTCTATGTCAAACCTTGTGAAACTTAAAAAATATTAGTTGATGAACTAGTATAAGAAACATTAGACCCATGGACCATCAATTAGAATTAGGAATGAGGTAAAATATTAATCATTTGTAATGTTCAATCTCATATTCCAATCAAATAGTCTCTTGAATAAAGGTTTGTGGTTGGTTGGTACCTATTTGCTGCATTAACCCCATGCAATTCTAAATTTAGAAAATACTCTAATATAATCATTTCATATAAGTCAAATCACCTAAGGAACTTTTCACATGAAAATAAAATGAGATAGACTGACATTTCCTATGGAGTTAATTGCATAGGACATGTTTCAAAAATATGAATAGATTATATATAATGAAGTTACATTTTTCAATTCTAATAGTATAGAAATTATAAATTGAACATCTTGACCATAGATCCCTTGCACATTATGTTACTGTCATTCTTTATGTTTCATCAACCTTCACATTAATTGAATTAGCCTTATTGTATTAGCCTTATTGTAGCTCAATAATCCTATTATTACTTCTAACAATCTATGACACTAGAATGCAAACCCAATAACCATGCATAAAAATCACTTTATCAATACAGTTGTCATAAGAAACATGTAGACTTTGTGGTTGAGATATTAGAATATAAATGGACATCGTAAACTAAAAATTCTGATGGCAGAAGTGTGAACAATAATGATAAGCTATAAAAGTGCAGTCATAAGAATCCCATAGCAATAACTCAAATTTTTATTGTAATTAATTGAATCTTCTAACTCGAAACATAAAGATGTTTAACTTGTATGTAACATAAATTTGTAAAATTTTCAAAATAGCATAAAATATGTTACTACCTCAATACAAACAAAACCATTTAGAAATAGGAATCTAGATCATTGCATTCCCACTCCAGCTTTTTCCAAGAAGACTGTAAATTCAGTCTAAAGAACTTGGAGGAAAATTTCATTATTTTCTCAAAAAGAGCTTTTAAAGTCACAATAGTATGATTTAGAAACTGTATCTAGACATTCCTAACCATAATATTTCTAAACAGCAGACACGATTGAATCATATCGATTGTTTATTGAAATTGTTAATGGTGTTAATAGATCCCATACGTAAAACGGTAGATTAACTCCCCGCTTTACAGGACGCGCTTCCATCATACTCAGTGATAGGCATAGCACCAGCTTTTCTAAGGCTATAGCCGTAAAGCAAATCGAGGCGTTTTATTTTGCACCAGCGTACACAGTCCAAAACCCCAAGACTTTCTAGTTTGATCCACACACACTCCAACACACGATCACGAAGAAATGGATGTACACCGCGCAGGCAGTTAAATCTCGCCAGCTTCACTGAAAACCTTGCGGCCAGGTAGAAAAAAGCCAGATTACCAGCGCAGCCGACTATGATGCTTGCCCAAAACATGAACCAAGCCAGCTTTTCATGTTTGTGCGCAAGCATGGTATACACTGCAGCCATGAAACCACACGCCGTAAAGGCAAAGGAGGCACAAACCAACAAGTTGTTGATAACTAAGAAAAGTACCTTATCTCCCGTGGTAAGAGGTGTACTCATCTGCCACATAAGCACTGCAAACAGCGACAGAAAAAAGGCCAGGCAATCAAAAATGATAAACAGCTTAAAGGACTTGATTCCAATCAGAATTGGCAAGCCTAACATTTTCTCTGTCTCTCCGGTCTTTAGATCCGTCTTGAAACCGCCTGGAATGGTGAAGACCGCTGTGAATGACATTGTCGCTAACAACACTGCTGCCACTAGTTCTTTGTCGCGCCTTTTATCATATGTTTCATTCACCATGCCAATGGCATTCTTGTATTTTGCCATACTCACCTTTGGAGCGCTGTGCAGGAAAGGCTTGCTCTTGGAAGGATATTTAGCCAGTAGTCCAATTATCTGGTAACTTTCGTGGTACTCCGTGATTTCTCTTGCAATGTCCAGGGCTGCTAATCCTGCCCGGTTAGACGCCTCCTTGTTTATGTTCCGTATATTGAGCAATGCTATTACCATCTACAATATGCACGTCCAAATTTAGGAGTAAAATAAACTTTGATATTAAATATCTTTTTCCTAGAAATGGTGAGCATTAGATTTAAACAGTATATGCTTTCATTTGTTCAATCAAATTATCAGAAATCACTGTAATAGGTGGGTCTTATTAGAGAAGAAATATTTGAGAAGAAATATTTCAGATGAGTTTGATTTAAACACATGTAATCTATTTGAAATTGCACTAATAAATGAGTCTTACTAGAAAAGCTAGTTTAATTTCAGACGACGTTGATTTAAAGCACACACTAAACATTATTTCAGATGACTTTTATTTAAAGCACACTCTAAACTTCGACTTATTTGATGAATCTAATTAGACAAGCTACTGTAATTTCAAATGAACTGCATGAACAAATCAAAGCTTAAAATATATTGTTTAAACCTGACCACTGATGAAGAAATTTAAATTGTCAATTTATATCCTAGCCACTGTAGATTTGTAAAATTAAACACAATCTAGAAATTAATAAAGAAACGTTGCATACTTTCTATAAATCGTGTACTTAAACAAACCAGAGAAAGGTTATAGAAAAAAAAGTTCAGTAACACACAAGAAATGCTTGGGATGAAAAGACACTTACATGAAAGTTTTTGTTCCTTGTTGCAATATGCAGAGGTGTGTCTCCCAATTCCAAGGGCTCTATCATTGGGATTTGAGGTTTTTCAGCTCCCTCTTTTGCGCATGGAAGCTTCTCAAGTCCCTGGTTCACCAACTCTGATAAAACTACCGGTACTGTTTTATTCAAGTAATCAACAATACGCACTTGGCTAACTAGAGCAGCTAAGTGTAACACGTTCATTCCACAACTATTTCGTTCCTTGACAGCGTTTGGGGAGCACTTTATCAACTCTTTTACTGCTTCCAGATGCCCTAATTTCGCTGCCATACATATCAGAGTTTCTCCCTCTTCATTAGTACAATAACAAAGATCGGGCTGAGACTCTATTAACTGCCTTATTATATGCACATAGTTTCTCCCAACGGCTATATGCAAGGCTGTATTGCCATTAAGCCCTTCTCGATCTGTTGAATCCAACCTTTTCTTCACCCGATCTGTACGATAGACATCCAAAATCATTGTCAAATGGCATTTCCCTTTATAAAACAAATACTTAAAACAAAGAAATTAGTCTTAGATAGTCTTCAAGAATGGCTAAGGGTTAAGAATCATCCTGAAACTACAATCATCCTCGTGTCAAAGAATGCACACTAGTTATGGATCATTTTATAGTTCACGATATTAGGGAATCTATTTTTCGGTTTATGGATGGTTTATAGTATATGGGACTATTCTGTATTCCATGAAGAAGGCAACTAATTATGCTACAAACAAGACATACATATACAACTTTCTATATGATTTGAATTTGTGACCTCTTTTTCAAGAGTACAAATTCTCCACTACTAAACCAACAGTATAATCATTCTCATACCAAAAAATGCATGCTAACTACTGAGATGCCTATTCCCAAGATAGCACCCTATTGGTGATCTTAGCTACATGTTTATGTATACATAGATTTACAGATTTTATTGAAAATGAATAGGCAGAAAGAAAATTGACCTGAATCTCCTCCGTTTATTGCAACAATCAAAGGTTTTGCGGCATCGATCCCTCCGCTGGGCTGTTCACCCTTAGCTGCCATGGCTTATCTCAACTTGAAGAATATCTATCTACGCTGCCTTTAAATAGCTTAGTCACTTAAGCCAAAAACATGGCGTGTCACAGGGTGAGCTTCCTTCTCTCTTCCCAATGGAACCGTAGCTCAACTAAACAATAGATTTAAAAAACCAAAAACAGTCAAGCAATTAATTCGAGCGCTATTAAATTTTTCGAAGGTTTGCGTTCCCATTGCATTGGAGTATCTATCCTTTTACGTACGCTGCCTTCCTTTGACCTGGGGAAATTTCCTCCCCCAGGTACTAGAAGGAGCCATCGACTGGAGCGTTTATGTGGAAGAGTAAACAGCCGTGTGAACAGTGTTTTTATAGCGCCGATTAGATGGCGGCACACGGTGAGGTTCCCTGTCGGTGAACAATAAAAAAATGTTTGAAGGCTTATAAAATTCAGTACCAAAGTTTAACGTGAAAATACCTTGGGCTTGGAGACGTAAAGATGCCTAGCCAATTTAAAAGTCAGCGTTATTTTCTGATCTATAATTTTAAGGATTAATATATTATTTTACCTTCTTTTTTTTTAAATATTTTTTTATAATTTAAAAAAAGTTGAATTAAAAAATTCATTTACTTCATAAATATAATTATACTATCATTTTATTCTGAAAAATTAAAATATTTTTCTTATTTTTTCACCTCCCTCGATATTATAAATGTTTTTACTTTCATTTTTAAATTTGTAAATTTTATATATTTATATGTATAATTATTATTAAATATTAGTATTGTGTTTATTAATACTTTTGTAGTGTAAGTGTCAAATTTAAGGTAAAATATAAGAATTTTGTTAACAGATTCACACCATTCTACTCCCCCCCTTGCTAGTATTGTAGACAACTACTTAACATAATAACTAAACAAAATATAATAAATTGTAATTTTCAAAAGTCTTCTTTTGAGGGTTACAATCATGTAAAATCTTGTGTCATGGAGGCTTCATTTAATTGTGTTAAAATGACTTGAATCATAACCTTTTGTTGAATACAAGGTAACCAAAATATCTAAGAGTTACATAACCACCTTTAAATGAACAATATTTAATCATTCAAAATCTCTTTTGGTGAAGGTTGAATCCGTTTACCAGTTGGTCAAATAGTGTCATATATAAAACTATCCAACTATCTATAAATCGAAAGTATATTTTGATTGCTCACATTTTTATGCGTGAGAATGTTATAGAAAAATAAGGTTACTGTTAGCATCCAAAACAAAAGGACATGGAGTTAAATGAATAAAACACTTGAAAATATTGAAAAAAACAAAGAATGGGTGTTTTCAATTTTATTGATAATTTAATATCAAGTAATTTAATTAGGATATAAATTTCAAGTAATTTAGTTCGTCTATCTTTCTATTTTTTGTGTTTCATCTACTTATTTTCTTGATATATTCAAACATCTACTTTATATCTACATAATTTCTCTCCATACATTTAATTTCTTTAAAAAAAATAAATTGATATAAATGGTATGAAAATGTTCTTAAAATATTCACAAAAGAGTTTATAAGACTCCACACCAAAAATGTGGGATTTGTACTTTCTAAATGCTTTTAACTTGTGTTTGGATTATATAAATACAAAAGAACTGTATGATATTATTAAAAAATTAGTGTTGTAGTGTGCAACTTTTCATTGAGAGGTCCACAAAACTAGTTGTAGAGTAACTCTTCATAACTAGATCCAAAGTAGCTCAATAAGACTAATTCCATAGTTCTTACATAAAATTGGATCTAAAATATTTTAGCTCTAGATTAGATCAACTAAATTTGGCACTAGAGTTGTAGCCAAAAAGTTACTAATTCAAATTCTACATTAAATCTCACTTTGGAGTTACTAGTTTTCATCTCATCCAAGGTCACCTTATAGAATTAGCTTTATACTTCTACTTCTAGAGTCACTATATAAGATTTTATACTATTTAAGATTTTGATTCCTAATTCACCATTCCTAGTAGTTGTTAAGTTGTCTTTTCCATTTGGCTCCCAAATATTCTAAAATGTAATTTTCAAGAATAGCTCCAAGATCTTCAATAAGTTTATTTTTTTACACACTTTTGTGACATAATAATGGTAGAAGCCACCTTCACATAGGCATGATCCATGTGATATTTTTTATATTAGAGATTGTAAACAAAAATGGGTACAATAACAGGTGATTTTTTTTTCCTAGAAACACCATCAATTCCAAGTTCATACTACATGATCAAAATCATACTACAATAATTATTGTCACATTTTTTTTTTGAAATGTAGTTGTTGGCACTCTCAAATTCTCCAAATTTAACATGCCCATTTCAAAATTTTGCCTCTACACTTTCAAAAGTGCACCTGATTGAACTTGCCTGAATGACCTACTTTGGACGGTCATATTTTGATGTCTGTTGATTTTCAAGAAAAACCCACTTGTGGACCAACTCATATGACCTATGTGAGTGTGTGTGTCAGTTTTCAACTTCTTGTGATAAGTTTTTTCTGGGTTTCAAATAGTGAAGTTGGAGGGTTTTGTCACTTCCTGTTGTTTGCAAACGTTCAGTATTGCAAAGTAGCCTCATGTTTGAGATTGGATTTTACAACCAGTTGATCGTCATGCTAAAATGAATTTTGTTTTGCATTCTCTATACCAAGATGAACTTGCTTGCTAGTTTTCAGAGCTTCACGAGTTGATTTGCTATTTTTGGTAGATCAAAACCAAATGGAATTTCTTCAGTTTTGCACTGAAACCTTTCTGTGAGGCCAAATTTGAGTGTCAGTAACTTTTGATGGTTGATGTTTGAGGGGAATTCCTTTTGTACGCATATTCTCTATACCAAAATGATGTACTGTGTCTAGTGGTAGCTCGCTAGGAGTTGGTTTGCTATTTTTGCAAATTGGTGATTGGGTCAGTTTTAATTGATTCAGAATAGCTGATTGTTGTAGAAAGTTCAATTGAGCAACTTTGGTAGTTAATAACTTTTGTATCGTGATTGATTTCTCTAATCTGTCTTTTATACTCAATTGTCAAGATGAATTTTTACAAGTCTGCAAGTTGTTACGGCTTCACGAGGTCATTTGCCTAGTTTTCAGAGGCGATTCTGGAGCCCACCGGGCAAGTTTTCACCATTTTTAAAATGTGCCTGAAAATGAGTTTTAATGCAAACCCATTTCATCTTTTCACCTTTTATGCATTCAGAAGTTGTCGTAGGACAATTTGAGCATGAAAGTTGATTAAAAATGAAAAAAATTTAGTCGGGCCCACAAGGGACCCGACACACATCACATGATTTGAGGAAGATGACGTGAAGATAATGTTCAACTTGATGTCTCCTGAACCAAAGTTGATGAATTCAGTTCTTCCAGTAAAGATGCAATATGGGATCAAAATCTTTTCATTTGGCTCCCATGCTTGTAGCTTTGTGTGAAGCAACAATGAGTCACTAGTTAAAAGGAATTTAGTCGGATATCATGAAGATTAATCAAAGCAATTAAAGATTGAGGTGACTTTGATATGGTGTAATGAAGGCAGCTTATCCAAAGGACATTGCAGGTGATGAAGACTCTTTTACATGTCAATTCACTCAGGCATATGCTTGAAATGGATACTTTTACTTTTGGAGGAATGACTCAATGGGATGACACAGTTAGCAAGGATGTAGAACGCACCTGGAGGGTATTAAAAAATTAATATGTGAAAAGTCCTCAGGGAAAACATAAAGCAAGATGAAGGCCCACAACCATGTCAAATGAGAAGTAGGCACTCAAAATGAGTAGAAACTCATCTCACAGCCGTGCTTTCAAGAAGCTGCAGAATGTACACAGTGAAATGGATGAAAATGTCAGAGCACAAAGGAATTATGGCACAAACTTGAGCAAAAGGGAGATCAACGGTGGACAAAGCAGCTAGCAGTGCAGCATAATCTCCACCATTCCCTGCCATTTCCCAAACTAAAGATGCACGAGCTTTATTTCTTGCAGGATTACGGGCTTGTGACATGTGGCACAGTGGGCCCGGGTGAAGCTCGAGCACAGGAAAATAAAAGTGGCCTGAATATTTTATTTAAATTACTTTCATTTTAAATAAATACTTTAGTGAGTGGGGTAAAGTGAAATGCTCGATAAAGCATTTTTTATAAGATATATTTAAATGGTGGGCCTAGTTATTTTCTTCCCGTGAAATGAAATATTATGGGGAAATATTTAAATGGTAAAGTGACATGGGGATTATATTTTAAAGTGAATGATTATTCACTCTCTTGGCTGAAGTATAAAATAAAATGGCACAGAGAATTTCTGAAGATGCACTTGAAAGTAAATTTATAGAGTGAAATGCATGTGAATGTGGCTGTGTGATATTTTAATGAGAGAAGAGTAAAAATTGAATTTATATTTGAGAGCATGTGGGTATTGTATAAAGTGAATTTATTCACTTTATAAGAAAATATTTGTTGGGAGATAAAATTAAAAGTGCAGCTCTAGTTTAATTGAAAAGAGCTGAAACAGAGTTTTTCATGGCCAGAAGTATTTATATGTAGTTGAGTGAAATTGAGAATTCCATCACATGGGCATTTTTTTTGTTGAAGAGCAACTAACAGCAAGGGAAAATGAAGAGGAAAATTCAGTTACAGAGAGATGAGAGAGGTTTTGAGCAGCTTGTTGATTGATGGTGGATTGAGTTTCCAGATGGCATCTATGGATCAGATTGATCTTAGGGTGACTTTTGTTTCTCTTTTATTCTTTTCTTCTCTCATGGAGGAAAGAGAGGCTATGGATTCTAATTTCTGAAAGCTCTGCAAGTTAGGCAGAAGCTATGGGTAGAACTATATAGCTAGGAGAAATATAATTGAGTCATTAAATCTGAAAGTCTCTGTTATGTATTATGTTTTCATATTTATATTTAGCTAATAATTGTCTCCATTTATGAGATGTATTACTCTTTTTGATTCAATAATAAGATTATCTGCGTCTTTTCATGCACATTTGTTGCATTAGAGTGATATATGTTGTTGCCTTCTATTATTAGAATAATTATGAAATTGCTTTAATGAAGCACAAGGTGCATTTATTATTGCCTTTTGTTCATAGGATAGTGTAATTGCTTCAACATATGTGACAGGAATACTATGTTTCAGGTGGATTTATAAGAAGAGTTATCAAATAAAACTTCAGTGATCTGGTTGTCATAATATGATAACATTTGTAAGGATCTTCATAACATTTTCAACATTGTATGATGAATGCTGGTTATATGAATCCCTAGCCCATTTTTTGGCACTGGTCAAGTATTATACTTCTGTTGTTTTTAGCTAGGTCCCCAATCTTCAAAATTCAAAACCATTTTAAATCCTTCTGTTATAGTGTTGTGGTTATCTCATGCTCCAAGTAGTTGATCCTATTGATGAAAAGCCAATTCTATTAAGTATTGTCCTATTATGTTGAGCTATTAAATGAGATTATCTGTTGAGCAATATTCAGTTATGTATGTGTTTCAATTTGATGATATTGCTAAAGGGATCACCCTCCCAGGTCTTGTAGAGCTCGAAGTGTAGGAGGTTCTTTAAAGTCCTCATCAGTTGGTCCAGGTCCTTCGAGCTACCCTTGATTGGAATTGGAAATTTGATAGGTAGATTAGAAGGCCAACCTGGTTACTGCATAAAAAAGAACCAACAAAATGGCGACTCTACTGGGGAGAATTTGAGAAAATTCTCACTGAAGAATCCAGAAATAAAGTCATATCATTTGCATAGAGTCATATTATTGTTTGCCATTTTGAATTTAGTTCAAATCTTGAAGGATCTTAAGCCTGGAGAAAGATAATTGTTGTAGTGAACCTGATTAATTTCAAGATCTATGGTGCTCTGCTGGTGAAAGGAACTCAGAAATAAATTTACATGTGAAAGAACTTCCTACTGTTTGAAGTTCAGTCCTCTAAGAAAAGAGGTGGCGACTCTGTCAAGAAGAACCTAATGAATATGTGATTATAGTTCCAGATCTACAATATTTCCAGAAAATTTGCAGTAGTGGCAATGTTTCCAGGTATTCTTCATGTATTTGAACTTCTTAGAAAGAAATTTTTATTCCCTATTTAGTGATTTAGCACTACTAGAGGGAAAGAACAGTGAATTTAAGTTTGCACACTTCGATTTGTTGGATCTGTTGAATTTAATTGCAATTTCATTGAAAGAATTTTGTCTAGTGCTCAAATCTTTGCTAATTTGGATGGTTAGAATATATTTGTACATCTTAAGGATTTTCATCCATTTGTATTGTCATACATTTCAAGACCAGGTTGTCATTAACCGTCATTGTAATCCTTCATATGGTCATGATTGTAATTATGCATAATTAGAGAGCCTTGAATTAGAATACCCATGGATCATCAAGGTAAAGTAGCCATACCTATAAAGACCTTTGTTCAGCTTGTTAAGAAATGTCAAAAATATGATGATCTTCAAGCATCTAATACCCAAAAGTGTAAGAACCCAAGAGTTAATAAGCCTAGGTTCAGTCTTGAAAGAAGGCCTAAAGAGATGGATGAAAGACATAAGATGTTATCACAAGCGCAGTTAAGAGACCATCAAACGGTGTCTACTTGTCAAGATGTTGCACCTTATGTCAATTCCTTTGATCCATTGTATGCTCAGTTAGATTTTTCATGGGTTGATTTCAAAGTTCAAAGTATCCCAGCTCAAGTCTACAAGAAGATGCCTAGATTTGACGGATATAATGTTTGTGAAGGAAATGCACATGTCAAAAGTTTTTCCAGCTTCATGGAGAAACATTCATTTGAATATCAGGATATGTGGATGAGATTCTTTGTTAGATCCCTTGAAGTAAGAGGTCGGGATTGGTATTTGAGTTTTCCTAAGAAGTCATTTCCTTGCTGGGGTGAATTAGTGAATGCTTATAGAAAAGAGTTGGCAAGAGATCCCTATGACCTTCTCAGAAGGTTAAAGCAGATCAAGAAACAAGATGAAGAGTCAAGTGTTGATTTCAGTAATAGATTTGATGCTACCTTGTCACTAATCCCAGACAATTTCAGACCTAGCACTTCATATTGTATTCATATGTATTTTAAAGCTTACAAAAAAGGATCTAGTGCATTGTTAAAAGAGTTTTAAATATTGAGTATGCAGATGGATTACACAGTCTTGGACATTTTGGAGAAGCAGAGGAATGAATGTATACAAAGCTTATTGTCTTCAATTGTCAGTAAACATGCTGATGAAATCAGCAAATGTGTGAATGTGAACGATTAGAGGTATTCAAACAAGTGCATAGTTGAGAAGATAGAAGATGAAACAGATGCATCATCAGATGATGAGAAACTTGTTAATGAACAACTTATAGAAGAAGTATACCAAACTGAGAATCAACAGCTGAGTCTTCCAAGCCAAGAACATGATGAAGGATATCAGTTGGACTTATTCTTTGAAGAAGAGAAGTGCAATCAGCAATGTTGTAATACTGCTGACCATGTCAATCTTACAAGGGTTAAATGTAGCTTTGGTATAAATCTCCATGATGAGACATTTGCATTTGCTGAATTAGGGAATTCTCTTGAGAACATCATTTTACCAGCTGCAAGTGACAGAGTATGTGATGAATTTCAGTTTGAAAGATCGACTACAAGCAGTTGCAATGAGGAAACTATTGACAATTTTCAGTTTGATAGAGAAGATGTTTATGTCTACCCTCAAGAGGTTGAAAATGACAAACTCAATGAGGACATCCAACTCAATGTTAAGATTGAAAATGACATGGGTTGTTGTTATGACAGCTCAGTGGTGAGTAAGGATGGACAAGTGGATGGTTTGTTCTCTATGACATATTGTGACAATGTTCCTGACAATGTTGTTGACAATTAAATTTCATATGATTGGGGAGACCCTGTTTATGATCAGCCCATTGAGTTTTTAGACTTTGATGATGATGATGTTTTGGCATACCCTGATTTGCAATTTGATAATGCACACAGTTATTATGAAGGTCAAGAGGAGGAAATAGTTGAAGGAATAGATCAGAATAGTAATCTATTAAGTTGTGAACAAATCTCAGATCTATTGACCACTGAATATGCATCTTTTGTCTTTGACAATGATGATGATCTTCATGGTGTAAGGTATGATGCAAGTGAGTCTGATTCTCCTTCAAATTATGAACCATCTAATCATGATGATAATAATAAGGATGAAGACAAGCAGTTACTTGATGGTGATGATGCAATGTATGATGATTATGAAAGTGAGCATGCTGATGCAAACTAAGAGATATGTTTTGATGAGTTTGGAGCCGTAGATGACTATGAGGATTGTGCATCTAATGGGCCAAGTTTTGAAAACT
This sequence comes from Sequoia sempervirens, assembly GCA_007258455.2. Classification (NCBI taxonomy): domain Eukaryota; kingdom Viridiplantae; phylum Streptophyta; class Pinopsida; order Cupressales; family Cupressaceae; genus Sequoia; species Sequoia sempervirens. The sequence continues at coordinate 223,553,223 of VDFB02086081.1, forward strand.
TTGACGCGGATTTAAACAAGTCTTTGTTTGTTGACTTGAATGAGCCTAGCCATGAGTCTTTTCATATGGATGTAGAGGTTGATTTCGATGAGAAATCAGATTGTGATTCTGAACCAGAATTGCTTGTTGTTGAACAAGCTTGTGATATTGTAAAGGTTGATACCTTATGTTCAAAAGATGATAGTATGACTACAGATGATGAGTCATAAATCTTTGATGACTCTCAATATCAGCATGATGAAGAGAAAGTACAAAGTGTGCCAATGCATGAGTATATCTCTTTGAATACACTTGAAGACAGTTTGCATGATGAGCCAGATCTTTTGGAAAGTTCTTGTGATGGTATAAATTTTGATGTGCAAACTAATGATCAGATTGAGCATAACAGTTCCAGCCATGTAGCAGATTGTGAGTGCTATTTTTGTCAGCTGGAAGGAGTTTCCTTAGAATGTGGCAATGTGCAGAACATTAAAACAAGTTGTTTTTAGCTTGAGAGTGATTTACATGATGAACGTAATCAGGTGTTGCCACATGATTATCAGCATTTGGAAAGTACATATGTCTAACTTTCAAATGCACAGTGACTATGAACATGTTGATGATGTTGTATATGATGGCCTATTGAGAGGTACCAACATGTTAAATCAAGCAAATTGTTGTGATTAGACTGTGCTTTCATATGGTCTTGATTCCCATTTTCAAATGTTGCCACTTGATGCAAAATCAGAGAATGACGAAAGTGGAAATGATGTGGCCTATTTGATTTGGTTTCCAATTAATGACAAAGCCAAACAGAGAGCAAGTTCTCACTTGCACAAAGGCAGCCTAATCCTTGTGTTTGCAGATGTGCAGTTACACATGTTGTGGTTTGATAGTGTCAAGCATGAGTTGAGGGAGATCAGTTCTTTTTGCATAATTGTGTTTGACAGAGGTAAATATTGATTTCAATTTTTCATTTGGTGGCCTAGTGTCACCAGATGAAGTTGAAAAATGAAGGTTGAATAAACGAAGAGTTTGAGGACACCTGATTGACTAAGCATTTGGTCTACTCCTAAGAGATCTAGAATCTTGCTACGCCCACAGGGGGCATACATCCCCATTCAGAGCCACTGTTGGCACTATCAAATTCTCCAAATTTAAGATGCCCATTTCAAAAAATTTCCTCTGCACTTTCAAAAGTGCACCTGATTGAACTTGCCTGAATGACCTAATTTGGACGGTCATATTTTGATGTTTGTTGATTTTCAAGAAAAACCCACTTGCGGACCCACTCATATGACCTATGTGAGTGTGTGTGTTAGTTTTCAGCTTCTTGTGATAAGTTTTGTCTGGGTTTCAAATAGTGAAGCTGGAGGGTTTTGTCACTTCATGTTGTTTGCAAACGTTCAGTTTTGCAAAGTAGCCTCATGTTTGAGATTGGATTTTACAACCAGTTGATCGTCATGCTAAAATGAATTATGTTCTGCATTCTCTATACCAAGATGAACTTGCATGCCAATTTTCAGAGCTTCATGAGTTGATTTGCTATTTTTAGTAGATCAAAACCAAATGGAATTTCTTCAGTTTTGCACTGAAACCTTTTTGTGAGGCCAAATTTGAGCCTCAGTAACTTTCGATGGTTAATGTTTGAGGGGAATTCCTTTTGTACATGTGTTCTCTACGCCAAAATGATGTACTGTGTCTAGTGGCAGCTCGCTAGGAGTTGGTTTGCTATTTTTGCAAATTGGTGATTGGGTTAGTTTTAATTGATTCAAAATAGCTGATTGTCGCAGAAAGTTCAATTGAGCAACTTTGATAGTTAATAACTTTTTCATCATGATTGAATTCTCCATTTTTTCTTTTATATTCAATTGTCGGGATGAATGTTTACAAGTCTGCAAGTTGTTACGGCTTGACGAGGTCATTTACTTAGTTTTCAGAGGCGATTCTGGAGCCCACAGGGCAAGTTTTCACCATTTTAAAAATGTACCTGAAAATGAGTTTTAATGCAAACCCATTTCATCTTTTCACCTTTGATGCATTCAAAAGTTGTCGTAGGACAATTTGAGCATGAAAGTTGTTTAAAAACGAAAAAAATTAGACGGGCCCACAAGGGACCCGACACGCATCACATGATTTGAGGAAGATGACATGTGAAGATAATGTTCAACTTGATGTCTCCTGAACCAAAGTTGATGAATTCAATTCTTCCAGTAAAGATGCAATATGGGATCAAAATCTTTTCATTTGGCTCCCATGCTTGTAGCTTTGTGTGAAGCAACAATGAGTCACTAGTTAAAAGGAATTTAGTTGGATATCATGAAGATTAATCAAAGCAATTAAAGATTGTGCTGACTCTGATCTGGCGTAATGAAGGTAGCTTATCCAAATGACATTGTAGGCGATGAAGACTCTTTTACATGTCAATTCACTCAGGCATATGATTGAAATGGATACTTTTAATTTTGGAGGAATGACTCAATGGGACGACATAGTTAGCAAGGATGTAGAACGCACCTGTAGGGTATTAAAAAATTAATATGTGAAAAGTCCTCAGGGAAAACATAAAGCAAGATGAAGGCCGACCACCATGTCAAATGACAAGTAGGCATTCAAAATGAGTAGAAACTCATCTCACAGCTATGCTTTCAGGAAGCTGCAGAATGTACATAGTACAATTGATGAAAATGTCAGATCATAGAGGAATTAGGGTACAAACTTGAGCAAAAGGGAGATCAATGGTGGAAAAAGGAGCTAGCAGTGCAGCATAATCTCCATCGTTCCCCACCATTTCGTGATCTAAAGATGAACAACCTTTATTTCTTGTAGGATTACAGGCTTGTGACATGTGGCACAGTGGGCCCGGGTGAAGCTCGAGCACGGGAAAAATAAAAGTGGCCCAATGGTTTTTATATAAATTACTTTCATTTTAAATAAAGACTTTAGTGAGTGGGGTAAAGTGAAATGCCCAATAAAGGATTTTTTATAAGATATATTTAAATGGTGGGCCTAGTTATTTTCTTCCCATGAAATGAAATATTATGGGGAAGTATTTAAATGGTAAAGTGACATGGGGATTATATTTTAATGTGAATGATTATTCACTCTCTTGGCTGGAGGATAAAATAAAATGGCACGGAGAATTTCTGGAGATGCACTTAAAAGTAAATTTATAGAGTGAAATGCATGTGAATGTGGCTCTGTGATATTTGAATGAGAGAAGAGTAAAAATTCACTTTATATTTGAGAGCATGTGGGTATTGTATAAAGTGAATTTATTCACTTTATAAGCAAATATTTGTTGGGAGATAAAATTAAAAGTGCAGCTCCAGTTTAATTGAAAAGAGCTGAAACAGAGTTTTTCACAGGCAGAAGTATTTATATGCAGTTGAGTGAAATTGATAATTCCATCACATGGGCATTTTTTCTGTTGAAGAGAAACTAACAACAAGGGAAAATGAAGAGGAAAATTTAGTTACAGAGAGATGAGAGAGGTTTTGAGCAACTTATTGATCGACGGTGGATTGAGTTTCCAAATGGCATCTACGGATCAGACTGATCTTAGGGCGACTTTTGTTTCTCTTTTATTCTTTTCTTCTCTCATGGAGGAAAGAGAGGCTATGGATTCCAAATTCTGAAAGCTCTGCAAGTCAGGTAGAAGCTCTGGGTAGAACTCTATAGCTAGGAGAAATATAATTGAGTCATTAAATTTGAAAGTCTTTGTTATGAATTATGTTTTCATATTTATATTTAGCTATTCATTGTCTCTATTTCTGAGATGTATTACTCTTTTTGATTCAATAATAAGATTATTTGAGTCTTTTCATGCACATTTGTTGCATTAGAGTGATATATGTTGTTGCCTTCTATTATTACAATAATGTAATTGCTTTAATGAAGCACAAGGTGCATTTATTATTGCCTTTTGTTAATAGGATAGTGTAATTGCTTCAGCATATATGACAGGAATACTATGTTTTAGGTGGATTTATAAGAAGAGTTATTAGATAAAACTTCAGTGATCTGGTTGTCATAATATGATAACATTTGTAAGGATCTTCATAACATTTTCAACACTGTAGGATGAATGTTGGTTATATGACTCCATAGCCCATTTTCTGGCACTGGTCAAGTATTATACTTTTGTTGTTTTCAGCTAGGTCCCCAATCTTCAAAATTCAAAACCATTTTAAATCCCTGTGTTATAGTGTTGTGGTTATCTCATGCTCCAAGTAGTTGATATTACTGATGAAAACCCAATTCTATTCAATATTATCCTATTATTGGTAGCTATTAAATGAGATTATCTGTTGAGCAATATTTAGTTATGTATGTGTTTCAATTTGTTGATATTGCTAAAGGGATCACCCTCCCAGGTCTTGCAAAGCCCGAAGTGTAGGAGTCTCTTTAAAGTCCTCGTCAGTTGGTCCAGGTCCTTCGAGCTGCCCTTGATTGGAATTGGAAATTCCATAGGTAGATTAGAAGACCAACCTAGTTACTACATAAAAGAACCAACAGTAGTGATATGACTACAAGTGTTTATCTTTTTATTTTTCTACCTTGATGGGGGTTTATATGCACCAAAGGAGATTTATCAATAGTATAAGAGATATTTTATTTGATTCTTTGTAGTTAGAAATATCTTATTTCCATTTGAATTATAAATTATTCTATTTGTTTTTATTGTTTTCTACTCCTTTGCTATTACACACACATTTATTAGAATCAATGCTATCGTATGATACACAAAATAACATACTTTAAAGCTACTAACTATTTTAAATATCCTATTCCATATTCTACTTCCAATTAAATTTTATCTTTTATATAAATGTGTTTGGATTAAAGTGTTAGATAAAATAACACAACTGTAAATAGAAATTTGATTATGAAACTCAAAAGACCAAACCCTTATGCTAGAGAGTAAAAATATAAGACTATAAAATACATGTTCAATATAAAAGTGAATTAATATTTCTAAAATTTTCTAAAGCATTAATCTCTATAATTTAACCCTAGTTTTCTTATTTTGCATGTGCTCTATATTGATAGTCAACAAATGATTATGTTTTGTTAGCCTAATAATTTTAAATCTAAAGCATTAATCTCTATAATTTAACCCTACTTTTCTTATTTCTGCATGTGCTCTATATTGATAGTCAACAAATGATTTCATTTGGTTGACTAAATGATTTAGCTCTAATATTTTACTCAAGAGTCAAGATCGATTAAATTGAAGAAGTCAACTATGGAGAAAAGTCATAACTATTTATGATAATAAAAAAATGTTTGAAGGCTTACAAAATTCAGTACTAAAGTTTAACATGAAAATGTCTCGGGTGTGGAGACGTAAAGATGCCTTGCCCATTGAAAAGTCAGGAGTATTTCTTATAGTAATTTATAAAAAGCCTAACCCTAATCACACAAGACTCCAAATACATATTAAAGAATATTCCATAACAGCTCATAATGTAGGCAAATGGAAACAAAATGGTTGTTAAACTTTGAAGGGTTCTGGTCAAGGAACAGGTAGCGGATTCCGTACCTGAATTAACATGGCATATTACAAATTTTATTGCGATGCTTCTTATAATAAGATGTTGCTCGGTGTTGACAATTACAAGGTTGGCTAAAAAATTTGGTGAACCCTCCTGCCAAGGTCGAACTACGACCAGGTTAAACAAAGTGGTTAAATTAGAGCTATTCATATTTAGATGGAAACAAAGTGTTCAAAATCACCGTAAGAGTATGTCTTGTTTATATATTTTTAATAGTTCATTAGGTTATTTTTAATGTAGTGATTGGAAAATAATCTGTATATAAAAATTGATTAATTTAAATTTGAATTTGATTTGACTTTTATTTATTTCCATAGTGTAGATTTGTAAATAGTTATGCATGTCACTTTTTTTTATATATGAAAATATATAAGATTTAAGAAATGGGACTTATATTTTCAATTGGAACAATAAAATAGTAAGCTTTTTCACGTAGTCTTTATCTTCGGGTAATCTCAATATCCACCTTCATATATATTTTTTTTAAAGGACAAAACTAAATCTTTTGAAACCTTTTTTAATGTCATGCCTAGCATCTTCAAACAAAAGAAAATCTATTTTTTAGAATTTCAAGGACCAAAGAAACTTACACCAAAATACTAAGGTTGAGCTCACATTGCAATTCAATAAGGTATCTTATTTTTCCTTAGAAATCCTCTTCATTTATAGCTTTCTAGATGTGTCATAGAATTCTATTAGCTAAAGCTAGCTATCTTATTGGTCTCTTTTGAAGAGAAAATAACATGAGCAAAATAAGTTTTAATTAAAAGTAAACCCATCTTTGACATCCCACTCTAAGAAATATATTAAAAATGAAGACAAACAATAATAGGAATAATAATAGTCAAAGAAAAGATACTCAATAGTTATAAAATTATGTGAAAAGTACAAGTTTTGAAGGCATACACATAGAGGTCAACTCAACATTAATTGTAATATTTTTAAGGATTAGTAACCATCTAAAGTAAGCTCAACCATGCATGACAAGCTATTTTTTAAGACATAGGCCAATTCACCATAAAACAATCAAGATTCATACTATCATTCAATTTGTATATGGATTTATTTCTATCAACTTGAGCATTATACACAATTTCTCAATAGACATTTGGTCAAACACTAAACCATCTTTTCAAATAAAATTTGCAAAAGTACCTTTTTGTCTCCAAAAAGAAGCAAATCGAATGAGAAAGAACAAGGGATACATAAAGAATACATTGAAAGCACAAAATTAGTATAATTAAAATAAGATAAAATTCATTTGTATAAAAATTATCAATTTTAATAAATTTTCAAGGAGTTGGATATTGGAGAGTTGGATGATTTGATGATTGGACCTTTAGAAGTGACATATTTCATTCCACCAACAGTAAAATATGTTGTTGGAATTAGTGGTTAATACACATGTGTTATCTTCTACTATTCATTTTTGTCCATGTATATTTTTATTATAAAAGTAGTGAAAGGGCCATGATCCTAAAATTTTAGAAAAAGAACAATATATTAAGAAAATAATAGGAGGGAATGTAGGCCTAAGAAATAGTAAAGGGTGCATAGGCCTAGAGAAACAATAAACCAGAAAAAAAAAAGATCCTAAAAAACACAACACATGAACCTACTAATAGATCAGGTCCCAACCATCCAAGATTGCATCAGGGTAGGTTTCTCATTTCTCCTTTCTTTTTGTTCAAGCTCAATGTTAATTTGCATGGTCTCCTCCACATTACCTTTAGCCTACATTATTTTTTTTATTAGTCTTCAAAAAACCAGAGACAGAACCAATAAAAACCTTCTCCATACTACCATGAGTCAGCTTAATAATATTAGGAAGCATATTTTCCAAATGATTACACTTATCAACAAGACTATTAGGCACAAATTTTTTAATCTCTAGCACACGATTTGTAGCTTCATTATGAACTTAACTTTTCCATTAGTGTTCTATGTAGGGTTGTGAGGAGGGCCAATATTGATCCGTAAAGCGAAAGGGATCTATGACAAATGTTGCTAAGTGATTATGAACAAAGGTGTAAAGACATCAACAATGGAGTAGCAGGAACATTAAACAGAGAGAATTCAAAACATAAAACCAAGAGAGAGTAAAGAAGACACCAATTTGATTACAGAGTTTGTCCGAGTGGACTACGTCTTTGGGTCGAGCTCAATCGAGTGACCAATCTATTGAAATGTTTTGAAATGGCAGTACAATCTCCATTGGAGCCTCTTGCAACACTGCTTTACAATATCTTGTAGCCTTTCCACAAATTCATACAAAAAGTCTCTCACTCACACCCCTCTCAAAAGCTCTCGAGGCTAGGGATGATTAACAAAGAGTAAGGAAACTGACTCTACCTAAAGGATCTACTACAAGATTACATCGCAACTCAAATATTCTCCCAATTCTCTCTAGAAATTCTCTCACAGAAAGGTTCTCAAAGACCAAGAGAAAGGGATACAATGGAGAATGAACACTAATCAACTCAAGAATTGATCAACGTAGGAAGTGATGATCAAATGCCTCCTAGGACTCTTCTATTTATACTAGAAGTTGGACCTATTTGGTTAAAACCAACAATTTTGGAATTTTCCTCTTAAATGGAAAATAAAAACCAATTAGCCCTTTATCTTATTTCATTCGGGCTAATTCATTTTTAGGGGTCTTTGTTTGTATTCAATTTAAATCCTAACTAATAACCATCAATCATTAATTAGTTTAGAATTTGGGTTGTGTTAAATGTTATTAAAAACTCATCCTCAGAATTTAAAACGCTCCAGCGGTGCAATGGCCATTACTTGTTTTAGAGGTTCAGGGTTCCAAACCCACCCCCTTCTATTTTTTTATATCCTGCTTAGAAACTTCTCAATGAAAAAACAAAACTAATGCATATATATAGAACGAATCCACCAGCTCTGGTGTAATGGTATGAACAATGGTAGAGTAAGGTGGGGGTCACAGGTTTGACTTCTACAATACTCTTGTTAAACATAACAAACTCGCTGATGGAGGAATATTGCAGGAGGAGACACGTGCACAAACCAGATCACGCCATGTGTCAATCTATCATTCACCCAAGGAACCAGTCAATTGCCAAGTCAACGTCCATGTCATCTGCTACGTAAGTGTCCAGTCATCATTACACGTCATTTCCAGGGAACGTGTCAACACCCAATTCACTGACAATGATGACGTCATCTGCCATGTCATCATGCCACGTCATCTGTACGACTTGTACGAACTGACATGTGTTAGCTTCCAATTGGTCCAGCTCGATATTTGTGTAATGACTTATCTGACAAGTTAGCAAGATGATGTCATGCTGATGTCAGCAACTATACCATATGGTGCCCTAGTTAACTCCAAGCTTTGACTGGCCATATCTCGCACATACGAGCTCTGATTTGCACAAAATGAATTCCATTGGAATCATGATGATGAGACCTTCGCGGATGACGCTGACTTAGATCAATTTTGATGATGTCAAAATTTCACCCTTTTTCTCATCCCTTGTAGCTAAGTTGATCGACATTTGACCAAAGTTTGACCACCGATATCTCACATGTATGGGCTTGAATTTCAACAAAACGAACATTGTTGGGTTTGTGTCGTTGAGCCCTTTGAAATGACATCGCTTCTGACTAATTCTGAGGCCATCAATTTTTTTTCCTTTTGACGACCTTCTGGTCCAAGGGTTGACCAAACTTTGACTGCACATAACTTGAGCAAACAGACTCCTTTTTCACCTATTCAAGTTGCACCAGAGTCAGTATTTTGAGCTCTACACCATGGAACTGCTTCCGAGAGAAATTGGAACACTTCAATTTTTAGGTTTTGAAGATCCACCTGGATTAAATATCCTCCCTATCATTATAGTTTTTTATAGTGATGAGGGAAGGGGATGATACTTCTACATCTTAAGGTCCCTCTCAATAGTCTAGTCATAGCCAATATTGACCAAAACATCATCCTCCACCACAACCTATTCATCATTAGGTTCATTGTCCTACATATCATTTGACTCATTCTCTGAGTCATCCTCCTCTGAGTTGTGGTTTCATTCAATCTCCTCCAAGTCCTCCATAGTTTGAGGGAGGAACTCCTCTTTGTCCAACTCATACTACTCAATCATCTCTTTAATATATTTTTATTTACATGTGTTAGGGTTAACAATGGAAAGGGATTTAGTAAACCATTTAGGTTTAGAAGGAGGCTCTAAAACCAAATTTTCCAACTCATCAGCATCAAAATTTTTAATAGCCTCACCATCATCTATATTAGGGATTTTAGATTTCTTGGTAAAACTACCATGATCTTTGTCTTTCAAATTGAGGGTGCTTTCCTTTTCTTCATAGGTGAGGTGTGAAGAAGCTCAAGTTGGATGATAGGGATTGCAATAGGGCCCTTAACCTTATGGCTAGGATCTACCTTACTAATAGACCAAGCATTAGGTATAGTAGGGAGAGGGGGGACCTAGAGGGTTTTTCTTTGCTAAGTTTAATTTTGACACCAAAATGAGCCTTAGGATTGTAGGATGGGGTCATGGCCAAACAATATTTCCATGAATCCATAATAAGGCCCTATTGTAAAGGAGGATACACATATTTAACAATGCAATCTTAAAGAGAGGTAAATAGAAAAAGGGGAGATTTAGTTTCTTTCCATGGTAGAGGTGGTTTAGAATCAAAAAGTGATACTCGTGAACCATATTGAAATGGCCTTCAAGGGTTAAATACTTCATACTTGATGCAAAATCATGATGCCCCAAGCAACCAAAAGCAAATTGTGATTATAACAATTTTGAAAGTGAACAAGTTTCTCTTCCCCTTTAAAGAAGTAATCGATAAACATTTTATAATTACCATTTCTCCTATTTTCTAGCTTGATACCCTTGTATGAGAGACTTGTGGCTTTAACAATCAGCTCATCAAAAACCTTAAACTTCACATTACCAATGGTGACCATGCCATTAGTCTAAGAGTTAAAAAAAATGTATGTGATCTTGTCATTGCAACCTGGTATGGATTAAAAAAAGGGGTGAAACCGCCACTTTTGAAGAGATCCTAGAGCTTAATAATTTTCTTTAGAGCCTCATACCTGAGACTAGTTTTGTGTGGAGTCTCAAACAACCCATATTAGGAAACAAAAACACCCACCCAATACATAGGAGAACCAAGAAGGCTAGGTGAGAGTGGCAAAAAAACTAGTAGGACCTTGAACCCTTTGGCTAAAAAATTTAATGTTAATTTTATTGTCAATTTGATTTTCATTGATGTCAAAAGGCATCTCATTTATGTCAAAAGGATATTTGAGTAATATCATATGGGGGAGATTATTGATTAATTTCAAAGGGTATATCATAAGTTTTCATTGATGTCAGTGGATTCAATCATAAAGATTGGTTGCAATGAAAGTCTTCAAGAGTTTGTAGAAGTTTGAGCATTGGGATTCAAGATTACCTTATATTTCTTGATAGAGAAGAAAAGATTTAGTGTTTGAGCTATTTTCAATTAAACTTCAAACATCGGGCTTCAGTTTTACTCTATTGCAGGTGTTCAAACATTGGGTTGCAGTCATACCTCAAGGAAACAAAGAAGGAATGAGTTAAGTCTGAAAAGGTGTTGAGCATTAGGTTAAGGCCTACACATTACCTATCAAGTGTCAAAAGAAGGTGTTAATGTTTACACCTTACCACAAAGTGAATTATATAGTATAAAGTAAGTGGGGAACTTGAACCCCAACACCTGAAAAGGTTTTGATGTTCACGAGTCAGAGTTAAGGCTTACACCTTAACACATTGTTGAGTATGAGAAAAGGAGGATGCCTAAAGGTTGATACATAAAAGGGTTAAAGCTAGTGAAGGAAGTCATCAAGATTCATAGTTTAGTAGGAAGGCTTATTCCTTACCAAATGATAGGTAAGTTGTAAGCAACAAACCTGAAGGATACCCGACTCATGAATCTCGATAGGTGTATAGGGTTTCAAACCTCATTGTTCAGGATTTCTCTTTAAGTTATACAAAGCACACCACGTATAAGGTAAGGGAAATTCATGACTCTATACCCCCAATGGAAAGGAAAGATAAGGTAAAAAAAATGAAGAAGTATTTATACCATTCCACAGGAAGCTTACATTGACTAGCGCAGATTTGTGGGAAGAAAATAAGTGTTCTCAAGTGACACATGGTTATTGTTGGTTGGATTAGGTAGCTTAAATTATTTAAATGGTAACCATAAAATAATGGTGTGAACCAACAAATCTACAACCCGCATTTAGAACATTTGATTTAGTCAAATGGCTATGGTGGAAACTAACACTTAATAGAAGAAATTTATTACTCTATCCATTCTAGCTACTTATTTATTGGTGATCAATAGGAATAGATGATGCCATCAATGCTTAGACAGTCAAAAGATTTGATTCAAATAAGATCATGAAATTATGGGCATTAAAATTGATGGAACCATAGATCTTCATTATGCCAAAATTAGCAAATGGAGTGAGTATAGTTGATGGTGTTGGTCTCACGATGTAGAGGTCATGTTGGTGAAGAAAGATGTGAAAAACCTAGTAGAAGTGTGTGTGAGGAGAGTTGATTATTGTGAGATGAATAACCCAAAATAAATGCAACAAATACTATCAAGGGTTTGAGTTGAATTACAGGTGTGTGTAACAAAGATAAAAACCAGGAAGAGGACATTGGGATTTCAAAGAGAACCAGGGCTAATTTGAAAAGGAAGGAACCCTCCATGCCACAGATGATTCAAACCTTCAAGAAGGGTGTTCAAGATATGCAGGACCTAGAGGTAGAGACTGAGTCTGTTCTGAAGACTTTGGGTTAGTTGTTGCTAGTTTCTCAGCTTGTGTTTTGACTGGTTTTTTGTTGACCTTCCTGGCCTTTTGTGGTTCGCTGCTACTTTTTCTGGTTTTTTCCTTTTTTGCAGTCTGTTTATTCTGCTAGACTTTTTTGTCCTCTTTCTTTTGTTGCAAACTTGGTGGTTTTGGGTCCCTATAAAACCCATATTTTCCTTTATTAAAAAAAAGTAGAGAAAGGTGGGAGAGAAGAGAAGAGTAGAGAAATGGTTTGTTGAGTGAGTAGCAACTGAGAGTGTATTCTTACAGAGCTTGGAAAATCGAAGAATGAGTATTTATAGAACAAGTTTAAAAAATTGAACATGATTCATTTGAACCATTTCGAATCTATAGTTGTAGCTCCATATTTTCATTATAAATCTGATTGGTTGGTGCCATCAAATAGCTAAGTTGGTGCTTAGTTATGGAGTGGGTTCTTCCTTGGAGTTTGTGCATCTAAAATAAGGGATTGGTGTCTCCTTAGAATTGGTTCCCTTAAACATTGTAACCAATGATGTTCTATTGTGAGGTTGGATTAAAATAGTAGATCTCAGTAGTTATTCTCACTATGGTTTTCCCATATTGGGTTTTCCACGTATATCTAGTGTTATGTTCATTTTTTGTGTGTGATCTTTGCATGCTTGTTTAATTTGCATTAAAAGGGTTAAAAGAATAATTTTTAACTGATCTACTAATTCATCCCCCTCTCAATAGATAGTTGTGTTCAAACAATTGGTATTAGAGCTTCATTTCCTTTGAGAAGCTTAATCGGCTCGAGTAGATCTTAGATAGTGAACACAAGATGGCTAGTCAGGAAGGCTCTTTATCAAACAAAGCACCTCTCTTTGATAGATTAAACTATGAATTTTAGAGTATTAGGATGGAATAATATTTATCTTCATTAAGTTTTGATGCATGGATGTCTATTATAAATGGATATACAATACCTACTACAACTCAAGTGCTGATTAGGCTAGAAAGAGAGCATATGAGAATAATATAACGGTATAGAATTATATTCTTTGTGGCTTGTCCACTATGGAGTTTGTCAAAATAATGCACTATCAAACTACACATGATGTTTGGGACAAGTTGAAGAATATCTATGAAGGTGATGATAAGTTAAAGAAAGTAAAGCTACAAACTTTCAAAGCCAAGTTCGAAAGTCTCAAGATGAGTTCGAAGAAGAAAATATTGCTGATCACCTTCTAAGAGTAGATAAAATAGTGAATATTATTAGAGGCCTTGGAGAAGAAATGAAATATTTAGTCATAGTCAAGAAGGTTTTAAGATCCCTGCTATCTTGGTATGACTCTAAATTTTTTGTAATAGAATAAATTAGAGATATGAACAAACTCTGTAATAACCCATTCTAAATCTTACTTAATTATATTATTGCAAATGACATTATGAATATTTAATTTTAAAAAGACAACAAAGTAGCTAAATTTTCAATCATAGCAGCACATGTCTAATTAAACTGAGTCAAACATATATATTAAATTTTAATGTCAATTACAATATCCAAGTTGACTTGGCTCATAGGGCCACAAAGTCAGTACAATATACAAATTTTACATCAAGGTTACATCATTGACTAAGATATTCTTGAAAACATCCAATATCTTTTTTTGACGCTCGCCTCTAGTGGTGGATGAGAACATGGTTGAAGTGCTTTACCACCCAACCACGAAGTTTATCCTTCACTAGAATTCTTCCAACTTGAAGAATACTCGACCCTGGACAAAAAATTTAGTGAGAGAGAAATCTACAAGGTGGAATCTGGTGCATGCCCAAACATCAACATGCATCTCTATCTATGATTTAGGAAAATGCAAGATCTATGCTAGGAATGGTAGAGAGTGTTTCACAAAGTCCATACATACATACTGGGCTAATTGCTTGGAAAAGCATAAAAGTTAAGTTGCAACAACAAACAATAGGTTTTGGATAAAGAAGAAACCTATACTCTTTGAACTCCATTTCGACATCTATCTCGGAAGGTAACTTTCAACAACACAGTTATTCCATAATAGCTATCTACCCTCTAGCATCATCTATCCCAAGGTTCTCTAGTCTACTTAGGTATTGTTGTTCTACTCAATAAAGAGATTACTCTTTACACACACATCTATTGAAAAATGATTCAAACTACTGGGTATGTGCAGGATCATCATGGAAAAAATAGGCCCTTATGTGGCGAAAAATTCAAAAAAATCAGAGTTAGGCAACTTGACGTAAAAATTTGAATAATTTATCTATACTATTCAAAAAATGTGTAAGAATAGAATCTGTAGCAAATTGAATGTAGTTTCTAAACTACTAGATATGTTTAAAAAAAAACAATTATTTGGTAAAATTTTGAAATTTCAATGCAGTGGTACTTACATTTTAGGGGAAAAATAAGAAGTAGGTATCTGTCTAACCACCCTAATTGTAGTGCCTCACATGTTACTGCTACTCTTATGATACTGTTTATGTTTTGATACATACTCGAGACCTCAGTGGTGATTGTTTCACCTATTTGACTTGTGTGTTTTGTTTGGATGCACATGATACTGTTTTATGATGTTGATGATATAATGATGCATGGTGTTCATCTCTACCTGATTATGCGATATTGTGTGGTTACAAAAATTGATTAATGCTCACTTCATGATATTTATGATTATGTGTTAATTGTTTGAGAGTCAGGTGAGAGGAACGGTGTTGCATTGCTCATCCATGAGCGCCTTGCTACACTGCAATTCTCTCTCATAGTGTGTTTGGCATGGAATATATATGGTGTTTTGACACTTGGTTTTATGTAGGATTGCAGGTACTAGGCACCAACTCCACCTGCACCATCAGGTCTGAGCGTGCCCAACATACCCAATGGATATGATGTGGTTTAAGAATTTGACAAGAAAGTATGCTCGTCCTAGTCCATCACCCCATCACTGTGTCTAACATCGTCATCTGTTTGTGACCTTATTCTTGTCTTGGTATTGTTTTGTTAAGTTGTTTGTTTTAATTGGTCATTTAATGTTGATCTATTTTGTCGTTTGAATTAATTGGTTAATTAATGTGTTTCAATTATTTTGCATGGTCAAGATTCATTTTTTGTTTTGGTGTTGATTGGGTTATGTTGTTTGTAGTTCTAATGTGATTTAATTAAAATATTAAATCAAATTGCTGAATTATTAAATCAAATTGTTAAATTATTAAGAGTATTTTATTAATTAATTAAAAGAGGATAATAATTTAATAGCTTATAATATTATTCCTTTATTAAAGATAAAAAAATGTAAATAAAGCATAAATTTGTATTTATAAATAATATTTATTTTTAATTTAATTGAGTTTATTTACAAATTTAAAATATTAAGATTAAAAAAAGGGTAATGAATAAAATATCAAAATAGATTTAATGCATATTATATCTGGGAGGATAAATTTTAAAAAATAAAATAAAATAATAATAATAATAATAATAATAATTAAGGGAATTATGAAATAGTAATGATGTAATTAAATTAGATAGTGTGAACTATTGATAATGGGTAAAGTATTAAAAATAGGGTGAAAATTATTGCCCAAAGTTTTAAGCACTATAGTGGAGGGTTAGGATTATAAATTAACTAAAATGCAAGGATTTTCAATAGGTGGTAAAATGGAAAACAATTAAGTTGTTGTGTGCACTGTAATGCCCCGCCATGCGAACCCCAAAGGACAACACAATAATTACAGCACAATTTTTTTTTTTTTTATTAAATTAACATTACAAGTAATATACATTAAGACATGAAATGAATTTCATTTAAGCAGATTCATTAACACATACATCCCTTGGGGTACACGAGGAGTCATTACGAGACAACGATAATATAGGATAAAAGCCAAAGATATAATTCATAACAAATAAACATTAACCATTATAACACATACATGAAAAATCATTGATAAGAAACCATCTGTGAACATAAATACAACATATACATGAATGACTCAACACATTAAATAATAACTGCCATGACCAATATCCATACCAAGTTTAACATTACATTACAGTACAATATTCAAGAAGTACAATGATACAAAAGTGGTTCCAATCTTAATTGGAAACCATACACGAGATAACATGATACAAAGTATCATAACTGGCTCCAAGACAAATACAACTTTGAAGTCGCTGCAACAACACCAATCCGCACCTCTCGATCCTCGACTGGGGACCCAATGGGGTGCTTAGCACGTTCCACCCGACCATGTGAGTTTGAAGACCCACCCCCCGTGCCAGGAGCTAACAAGAAAGAGACCACAACCAAGAACATCCAAACAGGGAACCACAAGACTCAACAACATACAAAAGTATCATAAAACTCAAGGATTACAAGAGTCATCATACTAACTTAAAATCAAAAATCCTATCACATAAATTAAAGCAATGACCAGTAAATAAGTAATCAAAGGATGATCATGAAATACATAATACAATTCCAAATTTCAATCAAATAATACGATAACATCATATCGCAGTACCATAAAAGTACAAGGTCATAAGTCAAATATCAAAGAGATCATATAAGATCACAAGTACACCAAGAATGTATTAAGGAAAAATCATAAATCAAAATAAATCCAAATATCAACAATCTAAATCAACTCCCACAACCTACTTCCAGAGGAACACAATAAAGTAAAATACATGGGCAACTAGGGGAGAGTGTCATCGCATAGCCTACATGGGTTCTCCTAGCCCTTCCTCCACACTGAGGCGTCGGCCCCCATCTATGGATCTCCTGGCCCTTCCTCCTACCTGAGGCGCCGGCACCATAGGGTAGCTCATGCGGAGCCGTAGACCTCTCGTGAGGACGAGGTCACGACCATGCCAACCACGACCTTCTCAGCCTTCCATTAGTCTACGGAAGCACTAATGAAGATGAGGCATCCATTTTATTAATCTTATAATGATATTACTACCCAACCCTCCTAAGTTAATTATTAGGTTTTCACTTGTTTACTAACTCACTCGTGGGTTCTCCTGTGCTCTTCCCCTTACACGGGGCGCCGGCCCCCACGAGGAGCCACTCTCCCTAGAGACCCAACAACATAAAAACCAAGGAACCAAGAAACCAAGGGTTGTACCATCAAAATAAGAATATAAGATCTCAACTGAGAAGCATGCGAGGCATTACCCATCTCGCTATAAATACAATATTCAAGTCTCAACAAATCTGTACAACCCTTTTAAAATCATGAAACCAAAACACTCGCCAAATCAAGGCACATAAAGAGAGAGAACATCAATTATCAATCATCTCAAGCCTCTGGAAGCCAAAAGAATGAAAACCCACAAACAAGGGTAAAATGAAGCAACATGAGTATTTCTCCAATAATTTCAACACAAGGATAAAATTTCCTCAAATAAGAGAGTAACTCAGAAAAGCCATAAAAGAGAGAAGATTCATCAAGACCCATCCGCAAATCAACAAACATGACAACAATGCAATTAAATGTTTCACCAAAATAATAAAAGTGGGAAGACTGCATTAAATAAGAAGCATAAACTTATTACAACCAAATCATCACTTTAGTATCCAAAATATTCCTTAACTCAAAACCAACCAAGAATTCACCATGTAAGGATAAATGAATAGCAACACAACTTAACTTAAAGAAGATCACCAACTCAAGTAACCCAAGAAAGTCACAAGGAAAGAGTATGTCAAAACACTCATAAACGACATGAATCCAAATGAATGAAAATACTTCCCAGGCCAAGCATTTCCAAGGAGGATACCACAAATAGGATACACCAAATTACGCCTAAAAGATCAATGACCAGTCAAAAAAACAATTTATCTATTTGTTCAAAAATAATTAATTTAAAAATAAATGTGGGAACTCTAAAATCACTTATCGTAATTATCTCAAGGCATGTTTTTACATTCCACAATATTCCTTATCATTAATCTCATAATTATTTCCCTCGGATATTAATATTTGAGACAACCTTAATACAATTTCCTAGTTATTTAGCTTACACACTAAACTTAACATTCCACTCTAAAGGTTATAAAATAACAACATTCACCTACAAATTAACAAAGAATAATCCATAATAATTGTGATAATTATAATATCCTAAATTTCTTAATCTTCTAATCAAATAATGGAAATAACCTTCATTCAATTTTCAATGTCAGGGGAACTTAACTTTATTTATCTTTATTTAAGTGTATTATAAACCTACCAACTATATTTTCCCATTTCATACATAGTTAAATTTTAAGATCATTTTCCTCGAATAATAGTATTTGAGGTAACGTAACATAATTACAATAATCTATAATTTTTGTCAAACACAATTGTCAACAATCCTATTCAATTACCCGAAAATACATAAGAGGAATAGTTGAATATATATATATAGTTGAGTTAGAATATATATCAAAAGATGGTTGGTTAAGAGTAACAATTTAGTGTGAGAAGAGGCAACTATTTTTGGGTTGAGGAGCAGTTATTATAATTGTGAAAACAACAGACTTAATCAAGGAAAAGCAATGATAATATTATGATGAAGAGCAAGGATCATTGTTTAAGGAATGGAAGCAATTTTCAAGAAACAACATTTAGCAAGTTTTCTTGAAAGGCAACAATTTGATAATTCATCAAGGTAGTGATTCATTCAATACCAAATTATAAGAATCTCTCACTGGCCAACAGCAACAATCTAACATTATGTGCGCCAATTGAACAAGATGGAGTATATGACAGGGCTTAAGAAAATTTCAAGCAAATGCAATTAGCAAGCGTAAAAAGGAATGCCATATTTTAGAACACAATTTAAGCAAGATATGAACAAAATATTTTACAATGAAGCTCTCAGAATCTTAGAATTACTGGCACACTTTGGGAGACATCTTGACAATGTAAGCTAGGCTTATTTTTTTTAGTGAATGCAGCCATATAGGTTTAGAGGGTGAGGCTGCTCCCATCTCACACATCAGTAACCCTTATGGCATTACAGATAAAGTTGATCATTAGGAGTGTGTGGTCTACCTTCATACCACACTAGCGCTCTTGGGGATTCCTAATTCTTGTTACTAAAATGTTGAATACATATTTTGCAACTCACAATACCATATTTTGATGCCACTCACAGATCTGCTCTTATTAAATTACATTACACATAGTTGGTCAAATTGGGAGAAGGTAAAGAAATTCATGATGCTAGAAAGAGATACAAACAAGATTTAACCGAAAAAGGGAAGAAACAATAACCAGAGCTAAATAATCATGCGTGCTTTAAGGAACATTGGTAAACTGACACCCATGAATGTGACCCCTGCAAGTCTAAGAGCTACAGCTGTAACGGGTTGCTAATGGTTTCAGGGAGGCTATTTAAATTTATACACTATCCAAAGTCTAAACACTGCAGCTACGACAGGATGCCAAAGGTATCAGGGGGATTATATAAATTTAGATAACCAGACTATGCGAAGGAGCTCATCTAAACACTGTATCCAATAACATCAATTTCTCTCAGCTTCGACTAAACAAAGGTAATTGGAAAAGGCTTGAAACATTGCGCAGACCAAGAGAATTAAATAATCTGCTCATTGGTCCTCAATTTCTTCACTTAAACAATCTGCTCATTGACGGCATCAGAGAAGACACGCGAACCAAGCTTTCTCCAAGTTTGAGATCGTTACGGTTGCAAAAAAATGCGAGAAGGCACTTGTATTCAGTCCTAAGGATAACATTTGGGATTTTTATAATAAAAACAGAGAGTTTAAATTAAATCTATAACCCTACCATGTTCAAGAGCTGCGGTTGTGACAGGTGGCCAAGTATATCAGAAAGTGAATGATGGAATTTGGAAATATCGCCATCTACTAGCATTAATATCAAATCTGACTCGACAGAAGGGAAAGAGTAAGGTGAGGTACAAATACGTGACTTAATAATGTGCAACATTTGCTGTTTTGAACAGTTTAGAGCCAAGTTTCCAGAGATGCGCCCAAGTTGAAGTTTAGAAGTTAAATTTCACCATGACCAAGGGTGAGCTCTCAATATGTTAGAATTTTTACAATATTTATTTTCAAGTGCTACAACTGTGATAGACTGACAGGAGAATCAAACAATTTATTTAAATCTATAAGCTTCCTATCAAGTCCAAGTGCGCAGCTGAGCAGATTGCTGAGAATTCAGGGAGGTTATTTAAACTAAGACAATATTTTGTTTCCAAGTGTTGTAGAGACAGAGGAAAAGCTGAGATGGAAGAAGAAATGACACAAAATTAAGACAACAACTATATCTCCTGCGAACTATGCTATGAAAGCATTGCCTAGACAATAACTGGAAGAGAAGGATTAAATGGGTAGCTTGCCTTGTCATTTCAAGTAACGGACTTCGTTGCTTACCTGTCTCCTTGACCGTATGAAATCTGCCACTTCTTCCAGTCCTCTGGTAAAGAGAGTCCACATCCTTTTGCTAAGCTTTTCTGAACGACTAAGAGAGGCAAGGAATGACCATCCATATCGAGAGCTCCATTGAGGCAAAACAATTCACCAACAACATCCCCGACCGTCTCCTTCATCACCATTTTCTGAGGGATTAGCCAATCTTCCGACCAGCGGACAGAAGTGCACCATAGTGTTTGAGGGACTCCTCTCCATCAAAATCATGGAAAACATTGGGCATGGAATAAACGATACCCTTCTCAAAGTATTTTTTTACCCAGCAGCTACATACCTAAGTGGTTTTGGAAAGCAATGTTATGGCTTCCACGGGCTCGCTAGCAATAACCCTTCAGATTCCAATGCCCTCAGAAGCTTCTTCCCAAAAGCTAGATATACTTTTTTTTTCTTTTTTTTTTCATATTTTACAGTTTAGTTCTTTTCGACTTCCAATTGCTTGATAGGTGAAGTTTCTTTCCAGCTTCTTTTGCCTTTTACACTTCCCAAAACTCTTATCATGATTTAATTAATTAATAAACTATTCACTTTCCATTTTCCAATTGTCTTCCTTTTTATTATTTTCTTTTCCAGATTATTTTGTTCATTATGATTATTAAATCAATTTATCTAATAATATCATTTGTGCTTTTAACAATTTAGTTTAATTTGATCATTTGATTTAATTTAATGGATTATTATTCTAATTTCTAATTATATTTTAAATAACCTCACAGATTCACTCATGATTTAAATTAATTATTTAGACATGACTACTAACATTTGATATTTTTCCACACAATTAAATAACATAGTGATCAATGAAGCATGCACATATACTCACACACAAGACCAGAACAACCGAAACGGAGGGGTATTACATGCACCCTCGAAAGTGTAAATTATTTTCAAAAGTTTGCCATATGTCCCTTAGTTGTCGAAAATCTAGAGAGAGTGTTCTTAATTTATTTGGGAAAATTTTGATAAACAACAGGGAGATATAGATTGGAGAAAGTAAAAAAAAAAAAAGGTTTAACCTGCAGTGTGCTCTCGTAAGAAGTGGATGCGAGAAGAAAATATCACAGCCGGGAAGCATTTGAAAACAACCCAACTCTCCATCCCCATTGGCAAGCGCCTAATTTAGGTTGGTCATTTATTGTATTTTAAATAACTCCATAATTATGTCGCCTAGATTAATTTTGAAGAATGAAATTTTGAAGTGAAAACCCTAGCGAAACAATTTTAGTAAAATTTCATTTATGACTATAGAAAATGAAAATTTAGAATTTAGAATTGTAAATTTTCTACCCTTTATATCCTAAACAATTTTTAGTAATTTTTATTTATTTATGGTTGTAGAAAAAGAAAATTTAGAATTTAGAATTGTAAAGTTTCTACCCTTTTTATCCTAAACAATTTTTAGTAAATTTTTGATTTACGACTGTAGAAAATGAAAATTTAGAATTTAGAATTGTAAAGTTTCTACCCTTTTTATCCTAAACAATTTTTAGTAAATTTTTGATTTATAGCTGTAGAAAAAGAAAATTTAGAATTTAGAATTGTAAAGTTTCTACCCTTTTTATCCTAAACAATTTTTAGTAAAGTTTGATTTACAGCTATAGAAAAGGAAAATTTGGCAAACTCCGTTGAACTGTAGAAAACCTGTAGAACTGTAAAATACTGTCAAAATTCTTAGGAAAAAATAAATTAAATTAAATACTAACATGTATAACTTAAAATACAGTTAAAATTCTTAGGAAAAATGAAATAAAATAAAATAGTACTATGCCCTCCGCGTAAAGTTTCTTTTAGGGGCATCCTTCTTTCTAACCTTATTATTTTATTTACTAGTCTAATGATCCCTAATTGATTTAATTTTCACATCACATATGGGTATTTGTCCCTTATTTGGGTAATTAGCTAAATAATCTATATATTGTAATTAAATATTACTAATGTGAGTAAAAGATTTGTAATCTACATTTTGAATTAATTAATTATTGATATGAGCAAAATATTTGTAAACCTTATTTTAAATTAGTTAATCTGTAAAAATGTTTTTATTTTAATATTTAGTTTCTCAGTAATTTAATTACTAATATGAGAAAAATATTTGTAAACCTTATTTTAAATTAGTTAATCTATAAAAATATATTTTTAAATTTTAATATTTAGTTTCTCAGTAATTTAATTACTAATATGAGCAAAATATTTGTAAACCTTATTTTAA
This sequence comes from Sequoia sempervirens, assembly GCA_007258455.2. Lineage (NCBI taxonomy): Eukaryota > Viridiplantae > Streptophyta > Pinopsida > Cupressales > Cupressaceae > Sequoia > Sequoia sempervirens. Next base: position 223,576,278 of record VDFB02086081.1, read on the forward strand.
ATTGGTTAATCTATAAAGATGTTTATTTTATTTTATTTTTTTTATTTTAATATTTAGTTTCTCAGTAATTTAATTATTGATATGAGCACAAAATATTTGTAAACCTTATTTTTAATTTGTAAAATATTTATTTTAATTTTTACATATATTTTGGTTCTCAGTAAGAAAAAGATTTGTAAACCTTAGATTAAGTAAACCTTATTTTTAATCTGTAAAACATTTTTATTTTATACATATATTTAGTTTCTCAGTAAATTTATGTACTGATGTGAGAAAAAGAAATTTGTAAATCTCATTTTAAATTAGTTAATCTGTAAAAATGTTTTTATTTTAATATTTAGTTTCTCAACAATTTAATTACTGATACGAGAAAAATATTTGTAAACCTTATTTTAAATTAGTTAATCTGTAAAAACATTTTTATTTTAGTTTATACATATACTTCAGTTTCTGATTAAGTCTCGATTGTGTATGTGTATATGAATTGCATAATCCCTTAGTTGTCCAATTAGTATTTAGTTGCTTATACAAAGAGTTGTAGCGATTAATATTTATTTGTTACATGGAATGTGTAAGTAGATTAAGAAGTTAATTTTATTTATGCCCCATGATTGGTTTCATCTTTCATTTGCATTATTTCTGTTTGGAATAGATTATGTGTTTGGACTTGTTGTGAGATCATGTTGGGAACCCATGTCATTGTGTTACTCTTCTGGGAGGGTAAGGGTAGATTGTCCTATAGAGTTCAAGAGGCTAAGGAAAGTCTTGTTCCATGTTAAGCTTCCATAGTTTAATCATTATAATAAGTTTGATCTTAATATTGATTTTCAGTTTCATGTGTGGGTCAAACCATGTATTAGGATGGTCTTTATAAATGGCTTTGGTGAGATGGTTCATGCCTCGCAGGTAAACTGGTTTTGTGGTTTTAGTGCTCTTTCTATTTTGGTACACCCTTGATGACTTGGATTTGTTTTAGGGCTATTAGGGAGAGTGGCTCTTCATGGGGGCCGATGCACAAAGGGGCGGCCTAAATAACCCATTGAAGAGTTGGTTAAATAAGTGAAAAACCTAGCAAAATGTACTAGTGGGTTTGGGTAGGATACATAAACTAAAGATAAATAAGATACCTCACCCTCACCATTAGTGCTTCCATAGACTAAGGGTGGGATGAGAAGGCCATGGTCGGTAAGATCACTACCTCATCCTCATGGGAGGCTAGTGGTTTCGCATGAGTCACCCTATGGGGCTGACGCCTAGGGTGAGGTAGCCAGGATAACCCATAATAGGACCGTGTGATGACACTCTCCCATAGTATCCCTTGAGTTTCCCTTTATATGCCTCTGAAAGCAATCACCTTGTAAGTAGTCATTGAGAGTGTTGTTTTTTATGTTTGGTTGCTCTTATGGTGTGGTCTTGTGGTCATTATGCTTGTTTGTATTGGTCATGGGTCTTTCTTGTCACTTCTAGCATGGGGGGTGGACCTTTGGGTCCACGTGGTCGGGTGGAACATGCTATGCACCCCATTCAGTTCCCAGTTTGTGTTCATGATGTGGAAGCAGACGCAAAATTTCTAAAGCTTCACTTGGTTGAAGACTATTCTATTCCTTGTACCTTATTATTCATTGATGTAATTATTCTTGTACTTGATGTACTCTTCCCGTTGTTATAAGGGAAGCAGTATGTAATGTTGTAATGTATTCCTGATGTATTGTATCTGTAGAAATATGCTCTGCAATTGTAATATTAAAACTATGAATTGAATTGTAATAGAATGGTGTATGTATCTTTTCCATTGCTATTGCTTATGGATGGTTGTATGATTATGATATCTTGTGAATGTATGCTTCTATTGTTAACTTCTGGGCTTTATCTTTAATAATTTTTTGGTTGGGGAGATTTGTGTGTAATGCAACCATGTAACACCAAGGGACTAGTTAAGTTTTGTCATATAATTTATATTATGATCATCTTATGTAATATTTCTCTTTCAAAAAAAAATTGTGGTATTTTGTTGTCTTTTCGGGTTAACACGGCAGGGTGTTACACTAACCACAATAAAATGATAATATATATTTATAAGATTTTAGATATAAGTAGATGACTCATGCCCCAATGTGATGCATATTTTTTTATAATTTTTTTTAAGTAAATAATTAATTATTATTTTTTTATCACAACTTTTTAAAAAATATAAAAACTTGTATCTATGACCACCTTAACTTGGTCAAAACTTCATGAAATTCAATTTTTATTTTTTTAATCCTATATTATGTGAAGCATAGAATGTGACACACATGTTTTGGATTAAAAAAATGTGGTACCATTTGAAAGCTATATTTTTTTTCAATCAACCTATCAATCAAGACTCTAGTTGTAATTTGAATATAAAATGAATAATAATTGCTTATTAAATTAAAAGTAAATAATTAATTATGATTTTTTTTATTACAACTTTTAACAAATATAAAAAACTTGTATGTTTGACCACCTTAACTTGGTCAAAACTTCATGAAATTCAATTTTGGTTTTTTTAATCTTATAGTATGCGAAGCATAGAATGTGACACATATTTTGGATTCAAAAAATGTGATATCGTTTGAAAGCTATAGATGTTTTTCAATCAACCTATCAATCAGTGTATTAGTTGTAATTCAAATAGAAAATAAATAATAAGTATTTATTAAATTCAAAGTAAATCATAATTTATATTGGTGGAAAGTTGAGAATCTCCTTTAAAAACCCTTTTTGTTTAATCAATTTTGGGTAAAAAAAGTCATCAGCCACATACCCATCATATTGCCACTTTTTGGCCCATCATGATCTTGCACATACCCTACTTATTTCCTCAATTAATAAAAACTAGAAAAAATATTCAAATGGAATTGATCATAACATTATCCATTCTTTTCAAACACATGTCTCATGATTGCATTCACACAATTCAATATTCATTTAAGAATAAATAGATAAGTAACAAAAAAAGGTATGTCACAAGTATGTGTATGTACATAGAAAAAAGGGCTATGTACATACACATATGGGTTGATGCAAGAAGTTGGGTCCACAAAAAGCTCAAAAACTAGAAGTGCTTTTGTTGTTTTTCAGAATTTGTCTAGCTTGGACTGAAAGTATGAGGCACTTACACAATGAATCTTAAAAAAAAATAGCACTATGAAATTTAGCATTTTGAATCTAGTTTCTTAATATGTAATTTATTCAAACACCCAAATAATAGAAATTAAATTTTGATAAGGATGTATAAAAACCATTTTTTAAAAGTCATTTTTTTTACCATACGTTTCACGTGTACGGACACCACTCTTGACCCAAATAAAATTATTTTGTTAATTCATTTTGGGTAAAGATAGTTAACAACATGAAGATTGACGAGGATATTTTTTTGTTTTTTTATTTATTTTTTATTGGCCTTAATTGTTGTTTTTAAAAATCAACATGTAAGGACAACATAATTGGACCTAAAAATACATTTTTTATATCTTTTTTTCATTGTGTATAGAATTGTCTGAATATTGATGCCATATAATTGTTTTTATAAGAAAATTAACCAAAAAAAGTTATTAAAAAACAAAAAAAGTATGATATTTTAAATTTATGGACTATTTTACTTAGAAATTAATTAAAAAATAACAAATATAATCCAATCTTAATGGGTTTTAATTTCATATACTGATTAAGAAAAAAAGTCCATTAGCCATATTGCCAGAGTTGGATATTTCTCTTGAACTTGCCTTAGTTTTTTAATTGCAGGTCAAAGGCTAAGGGTTAGGTTGCCAAGCCTTTCTCGAGCTTAAAAATAAGGCAGCATGTGGTTTGGGGATTCAAATTTTTTAAAATATGTACACGCTATTTAAATAGAATGCGTATGAGTTATATAACGCATACAAGTTACCTATTTACCCGTTGGTAAAAGATAATGCATACATGTTATATAATGTGGACATGTTCCTAAAATAGAATGTGCATTTTTTTTAATAATGCATACACATTTTTTATTTCACCGTTTTTTCCCAATTTGGAAAAAACTGATAGAGCACCTTTTTTTTTGTAACATTCATTTTTTGTAGTATGGCCTGAAAGTGCCATTTTCTACATTTTTTATTGCAATGAACATTTTCTTGTGCAATCTCTTAACATGGCATATTATTTTCAAATTTTTGGAAGGGACAAGTGTAGGTTGAATTTTCTAAAGTGAAATCAAGTACAAGAACATTTTACAAGAAGATTTCAAAAAAAAACTTTTTGGATGTATTCACGATGTTTCTGTACTTCAATGTTTATAGAAGAAAGGATCTTCATACTATATAGTTTTATTTAAATATTTGATGGAGGTAGAAATTGGGAAATAGGTTAAGAATAATTTGTTTTGTTATCAAAGAGGGTTTTGTAATCATGGGATCAAAGCAAAGGAAAAGAAAAAAATGTAGAAAGTCAATGATACTCGAAGAAATTCAAGCAAATAGAGAAATGGAAGCAAAAAGACAAAGGGATAGAAGAGAAAGGATTCGTAAAATGAAAAATATGGAAGCATCTAGTTCCACAAGTGTTGAAGAGGAAACTATGAAGGGTGAGATGAATGTAGATGATACAAATGTGGAGATGGTGAATATGGAAGAAAATGCAATTATTGAGTCAAACCAAACTATTCCTTCAACTTCAATTTTGAATGATATGGAAATAACACCTATGCAAACAACTTCAGGTATGTATTCAAATCCACCTCCCAATGATATGGAAAATATAGGTATTCAAACAAATTATCTAGGTATGTCTTCAAACCCAAGTCTTGATAATATTGATCTTAGTTATGTATATGAAGTTGGATACACCATTAATAGTATCAATAATTCTAGTTTTGAAACAATCCAAAAATAAAATAATGATGAAATATCTTATATGAATGCAAATGAGAATGAAATCCATCATATTGATGAAAATGATAAGGGTATGTGCAAGATCATCATGGAAAAAACAAACCCTTAAGTGGCAAAAAATTTAGAAAAATTAGAGTTAGGCAACTTGACATAAAAATTTCAATAAGTTATTTATATTATTTCAAAAATATGTAAGAATAGAATATATAGAAAATTGAATGTACTTTCTAAACTACTAGGTTTATATATATATATATATTTGTTGAAAATTTGAAATTTCAATATAGCATTACTTAAATTTTAGGGAAAAAATAAGAAGTAGGTGTCTATCTGACCACCCTAACCATAATAAAATGATAATATTTTTTTATAATTTATTTTAGATATAAGTAGAGGACTCATGTCCTGATGTGATGCATATTTTTTTGTATTTTTTCTAAGTAAATAATTAATTATGATTTTTTTATTACAACTTTTAAAAAATATAAAAACTCATATGTCTAACCACCTTAACTTGGTCAAAACTTCATGAAATTCATTTTTTTTTAATCATATAGTATCTGAAGCATAAAATGTGACACATGTTTTGGATTCCAAAAATGTGACACCGTTTGAAAGCTATAGATGTTTTTCAATCAGCCTATCAATCAAGAATTTAGTCGTAATTAAAATAGAAAATGATTAATAATTATTTATTAAATTCAAATTAAAACATAATTTATATTGGTGGAAAGATCTAAATCTCCTTTAAAAACCCTTTTTATTTCATAAATTTTGGGTTAAAAAAAAGTCGTCAGCCACATACCCTAGACATACCCATCATATCACCACTTTTTGGCCTATCATGATCCTGCACATACCTAGGATGAATTCCATTTTATGTTTGAAAATGAAAAGGAAACTACTTGCGTGAATGAAAATGAAACCCATTGTATGAATGAAAATGATTTTTTTATTTTTTTTTACAATTGAAAGAGATGTGCTAGCTAACCTTCCTAGTAATGTTTCTTGGAGATAAATGAGAGCTCATAAAAATAGAATATGTAAAAAAAAAAATTATAGAAAGAAAATAGTATTTCAATGTCAACTCATGATGCAATTGATGAAATGTAAAAAATGAGAAAAGTGATGAAAAATTTAGGTATTTTTGTAAAAACAAAAAAGAAAGATGATTCAATGGAACAAGTCATATCTAGTGTTGCCAATGCTATTGGCTTTACAGTTAAGAAAAGTCAATCTAAAGATAAGAATGTAGATTATCATTCAATAACAATTGCTCTAGTTAATAAAGCAACTTCATTTAAAAGAATGTTAAGTAAGATTAGTAAATGTATAAAAGTAAATCCTAAAAATTTGATAAGAGCTGGTAAAAGAAGAGAAAGTATTGAAAAATATCCAATTAATCCATTTTGGAGTTTTAGTGGTAGACTCCCAAGGTCAAACATGAAATTAACTGATGAAATAAAATCTTTAATAAAAAATTATTGGCATGATAATACAAGAGTATCACCTAATATTAGAGATGTTTTAAAATTAAGGGTGGGTCCAAAATTCATGACGCTCATCCAAAGCATCTCTTAGATATGACTCAAACTGAATTATATAGAAAATTTTTAGATGATTCAATCTTACCATTTAATATTACCATAAGTTAAAGGTCATTCAAAAAATGTAAACATTGGTATGTTAGAATTAATAGACAATGAATCACTTGTTGTTGTAAGACTCATGTACAATTTTTTTTATTATTATGATATTTTTCTATATATCTTGTACTTTGTATTCTAACCAAATTATGCATTACATTTGTGATATTCATATGCCACTTGAAACAATCAAATATTTTATAGCAGGTTTGTTTTGTGATCCCTTTAATGTGAACTTATTTTATTTAAAATCATGTATTTCTAGAGAATGTGATAGATGTGGTAACCTTTCATTGTTAGGAAAATTTATGCATAAAAGTACTTTACATGAATTTGGACAACAATTGTGGATGTTAAAAAATTTAAAAATATTGAGTATTCTTTAAAAGATAGAAAATTTGGAAAACATTGTGAGCTAATTGTGGAAAAATTCAGTGTGCATGCATTTATTAAAGAATTTAAAGATATGATTGTACCTAAATATGTTAAACACTCCCAGTATGCTTATTGGCTTGATAATCAATGTTGTTCATGTAAAACCACATTCCTAATTGGAACTATATTGTTAGTTGTTGATTTTGATGAAAATTATGCTCTTGCTCCATATGAAGAAATTCAATCACAATATTATAATTCAATGCAAGTATCCATATTTGTTTATATTGTATATATAGACATGCAGATTATAGTAGAGAAGATAATATAATTTTTTTGAGAAAGTACCATTTTTATGTAAGTGAATTGATTGCATTCATTTGATTTTGTTCAATATTATTTTGATATATTTTATAAAAATTTAAAAGAGAGGAATTCAAATGAGAGAACATCTCATATGGCTAAATAAAATTGCACATGTCAATTCAAGAATGCTAGATTTTTTATTGGTTATGTAGAGTTCATAAGGAAAATAATATCCAACACAGTGGATTTTTCTTGAAGCTAGACATGGTAAAGGAGAACATGATAGAGTATGTGCATGTGTGAAGAGAGCTCTTTCTAGAGAGCAACTCAATTTTGAGGATGCAGTGAAATTTGAGAGATGTGTGTGCAATTATAGATTGGTGAAATACCAAATTATCTACAAGAACAAGTGAGAGCTCAAATAATTCAACACTTCTTTTGGTTAGTTGAAGAAAATGATATTCTTACTTGAAAAGATTGTGCAAAAATTCTCGTGGATCTCTTAAATGAAATTTGTTGCAAAAACATGGACAATATGGACAAGGAAGCTTCCATGTTCTGTCGATTTTATATTACAGGTGATTGGGAGGCATATGAAAATATAAAAATGGGTTGAAGAATGGCAACAAAGAGCCTTAACACCTACATCAACATATGTTCAACATGGAATGACAATTTAAGATAATCAAGTGTTCACATCAAATGATTATGATCATGTTTCAAACCTTGTACAAGAAGGTACATTAAATTGAATTGAACTTTATATGTATGCATGTTTATATGTGAATTACATATATGTCACTCTTTATGAATTTTTATTTATTTTTGTAGGACATGTGTATGTTATTGTTGCACCTGAGGGGAATGAAGAGGAGATAGAGTATTAGTTGGCTAGATTTTTGGAGAGAAAACATAAGCTGGTACATCCTAAGTGGATGATGACAACTTTGATTATTCAATTGGTTCTACGGTTCTTGTTGGCATGTGGATTCAAAAATATATTATAAGGAAGAATAGCTTCTCTAGATTTGAAGATTATGAAAGAAACAAGAATATTATGCATTATTCACATTGGGGTATGTGCAGGATCATCATGGAAAAAATAGGCCCTTAAGTGGCGAAAAATTTAGAAAAATTAGAGTTAGGAAACTCGCTGTAAAAAAATGAATAAGTTATCTATATTATTTCAAAAATATGTAAGAATAAAATCTGTAGCAAATTGAACATAGTTTCTAAACTACTAGGTTTATTTATGTTTTTAAAATCTGTTTGGTGAAAATTTAAAATTTCAATGTAGTAGTACTTAAATTTTAGGGAAAAAATATGAATTAAGTGTCTGTCTGACCACCCTAACCACAATAAAATGGTAATATCTTTTTATAAGATTTTATATATAAGTAGAGGACTCATGTCTTGATGTGATGCATATTTTTTGGTAATTTTTTCAAGTAAATAATTAATTATGATTTTTTTATTACAACTTTTAAAAAATATAAAAACTCATATGTTTGACCACCTTAACTTGGTCCAAACTTCATGAAATTCATTTTTATTTTTTTAATCCTATAGTATGCGAAGCATAGAATGTGACAAATGTTTTAGATTCAAAAAATATGATACCATTTGAAAGCTATAGATTTTTTTCAATCAGCCTATCAATTAGGACTTTAGTTGTAATTCAAATAGAAAATGAATAATAATTATTTATTAAATTCAAAGTAAATCATAATTTATATTGGTGGAAAGTTGAGAATCTCCTTTAAAAACCCTTTTCATTTCATCAATTTTGGGTTAAAAAAAGTCGTCAGCCACATACCCATCATATCACCACTTTTTGGCCCATCATGATCTTGCACATACCCATTGGATTTTGGAAACCAATAAAAACCTAGTTAGATATCAAGGGATGCCTTCTAATAAAGTGTTATGGACACTTTCAATGGATTATCATGAGATAATCATAGATGCATTACAAAAATGAGAGGATGCAAATGGTACAATAGAGTAAATAAATATATGTAAGTATATAATTGTATATATATATAATTGATAGTTGATATATAGTTAAAAATTATCACATATACATATCTATATATATATTTCTTTAGTCATTTCATATTTAAAGTTTTATATCATTTTGTGTTTCAAGTCTCCCAAAACTAGATTCATTACAAATAAGAGAGGAAATGCATATATATTACAATGAAATTGGAATATAGAGATATGTAACTATATATAGTTCTAGATACATTTAATTGATAGTATAAATATAAAACTAAATAATTTATTTTCATTTTATAAAAAATGTATATTGATTTCATATCCCCTTAAGCCATTCTCTTAGGACCCCTTAATCCATTCTCTTATCTACCTTTATTGCATTCTCTTGCATCCCCTTAAATCACTCTCTTAATTCCCCTTCATCCATCCTTTTAGGACCCCTTAAGCCATATCCTCTTATCTACCCTTAATCCATCCTCTTGTATCCCCTTAAGTCTCTCTATTAATTCCCCTTAAGCCATCCTCTTAGGACCCCTTAGTCCATATTCTTGAATATATACCCTTAATCAATCCCCTTGCATCCCCTTAAGCCACTCTCTCAACTCCTCTTAATTCATATCCTTGTATATCTACCCTTAATTCATCCTCTTGCATCCCCTTAAGTCCCTTTATTAATTCCCCTTAAGCCATCCTCTTAGGAACCCTTAATCCATATCTTTGTATATCTACCCTTAATCCATCCTATTGCATCCCATTAAGTCACTCTCTTAGCTCCCCATAAGTCATATCCTCTTATCTACCCTTAATACATCATCTTGCATCCCCTTAAGTCACTCTCTTAACTTTCCTTAAGTAATCCTCTTTGTACCCCTTAATCAATATCCTCATATATCTACAATTAATCCATCCTCTTGCATCCCCTTAAGTCACTCTCTCAACTCCCCTTAATCCATCTCCTAGGATTTAGGTCCAATGGTTTAGGGTTTAGGGTTTATGGGTATGTGTAGGATCATCATAGATAAAAATAGTCCCTTAAGTGGCAAAAAATTCAGAAAAATCAAAGTTAGGAAACTTGACATAAAAATTAGAATAAGTTATCTATATTATTTCAAAAATATGTAAGAATATAATCTATAGAGATTTGAATTTAGTTTCTAAACTACTAGGTTTGTTTAAAAAAAAAATCTATTTGGTGAAAATTTGAAATTTTAGTGCAATAGTATTTAAATTTCAGGGAAAAAAAAGAATTAGGTGTTTGTTTGACCACCCTAACCACAATAAAATGATAATATTAATTTATAATATTTTATATATAAGTAGAGGACTCATGCCCTCATGTGATGCATTTTTTTTTGAAATTTTTTTCCTACTAAATAATTAATTATGAATTTTTCATTACAACTTTTTAAAAATATAAAAACATGTATGTTTGACCACCTTAACTTGGTCAAAACTTCATGAAATTCATTTTTTTATTTTTTTAATCCTATAGTATGTGAATCATAGAATGTGACACATGTTTTGGATTAAAAAAATGTGATACTATTTGAAAGCTATAGATGTTTTTCAATCAACCTATCAATAAGGACTTTAGTAATAATTCAAATAGAAAATAAATAATAATTACTTAATAAATTCAAATTAAAGCATAATTTATATTGGTGGAAAGTTGAAAATCTCCTTCAAAAGCCCTTTTCATTTCATCAATTTTGGGTAAAAAAAATCGTCAAGCACATACCCATCATATTGCCACTTTTTAGCCCGTCATGATCCTGCACATACCATTATAGGGTTCATGAGATTATTAGAATAACAAATCTATAAGGGTTAAGGGTTTAGGGTTCATCTCCTAGGCCTTAGGTCCTATGGTTTAGGGTTTAGGGTTTCTAGGGTTCATGAGATGCTTATAATAACAAATCTATATGGGTTAAGGGTTTAGAGTTCATCTCCTAGGCCTTAGGTCCTATGGTTTATGGTTTAGGGTTTCTATGGTTCATGAGATGCTTAGAATAAAAAATCTATATGGGTTAATTGTTTAGGATTCATCTCCTAGGCTTTAGGTCCTATGGTTTAAGGTTTAGGGTTTCTAGGGTTGATGAGATTATTAGAATCACAAATTTATTTAGGTTATAGATTTAGGGTTCATTTCCAACAATTTACGTCCTATGGTTTAGGGTTTAGGGTTTATATGGTTCACAAGATGCTTAGAATCTTAGAATAATAAATCTAATATGGGTTAAGGGTTTAGGATTTCTAGGGTTCACGAGATTCTTATAATAACAAATCTATATGGGTTAATGCTTTAGGATTCATCTCTTATGCTTTAGGTCCTATGGTTTAGGGTTTAGGGTTTATATTGTTCATGAGATGCTTATAAGAACAAATCTATATGGTTTAATGGTTTAGGGTTCATCTCCTAGGCTTTAGGTCCTAGGGTTAACAGTTTAGGATCTTCATATCCTTAGGGTTCATGAGATGCTTATAATAAAAAATCTATATGGTTAAGGTTTTATGGTTCATATCCTAGGATATAGGTCATATGGTTAAGGGTTTAGGATTCATATCTTAGGGAACTTCATGAGATGATTAGAATAATAAATCTATATATGGGTCAACATTCTACGGTTCATATCCTAGGCTTTAGGTCTGAGGGTTAAGGGTTAAGGAGCTTCATTACCTAGGGTTCATTAGATGCTTAAAATAACAAATCTATATGGGTTAAGGGTTTAGGGTTCATCTCCTAGGCTTTAGGTCTTGGGGTTAAGGGTTTAGGATCTTCATATCCTAGGGTTCCTTATATGCTTAAATTAAAAAATCTACATGGGTTAAGGGTTTAGGGTTCATCTCATAGGATTTAGATCTTAGGGTTAATGGATTAGGATCTTCATATCCTAGGGGTCATTAGATACTTAAAATAGAAAATCTATATGGGTTAAGGGCTTAGGATTCATCTCCTAGGCTTTAGGTCCTAGGATTAATGATTTATAATTTACATCCTAGGGTTCATGAGATGCTTAGAATAACAAATCTATATGGGTTAATGGTTTAGGGTTAATCTCTTAACTCTCCTTAAGCCATCCTCTTAACAGAACATTAAGTCATATCCTCTTACATCCCCTTAATCCACCCTCTTGCATCCCTTAAGTCACTCTCATAATTCCCTTTAAGCCATCCTCTTAGGAATTTTTAAGCCATATCCTAGGGTTCATGAGATGCATCCCCTTAATCCACCCTATTGCATCACTTTAAGTCATTCTCTTAACTCCCCTTAATCCATCCTCTTGCATCCCTTTAAGTCATTCTATCAACTCCCCTTAATCCACCATGTTGCATCCCCTTAAGTCATCCTCTTAAAGGACCCTTAAGTCATATCCTCTTACATCCCCTTAATCCACCCTCTTGCATCCCTTAATTCACTCTCATAATTCCCATTAAGCCATATCCTAGGTTTCATGAGATGCGTCCCCCTAATCCACCCTCTTGCATCCATTTAAGTCATTCTCTTAACTCCCCTTAATCCACCTTCTTACATCCCTTTAAGTAATTCTATTAACTCCCCTTAATCCACCCTCTTGCATCCACTTAATTCATTCTCTTAACTCCCCTTAATGAATTCTCTTAGGACCCCTTAATCTATATCCTTTTATCCCCCCTTAATCCATCCTATGGAAAACATCACTTGAATTTGCAAGGAATTTATAAGATCCAATTTTCTAACTTTTGGTATGTAATGTTCCTTTCTCACATGAATTAATTAGTTAAATGGCTCATAAAAAATATAGTTACTTTACTTAGTTTAATTATTTTTGCAAGTTCTCATCACGTCAGTCTACCATGTGATTGTCACTATAAAAAAATTATCAAGAGACACATGAAAATATCAATTTGTGGTCTTGACCTAAAAGTTGATAAGCTTTAATTATATTTACATACACATACTTTTCATCATGTTACTCCAGCCTTCGTGTGCATAGTATAATGAATGAGAAGTTCTGAAAGAGAACTCAATGCTCCTAATGTTGACAACATTTTCTATTGAAATGTAGTGGGAATGCTAGGAGATAGAGGAGTAACAATTGGAGCAATCAAAGCACATCACTAAGGATCAACATGTGCTCCTAATCTATGTTGGGGAATTCCATGACCAGCTCCCTCAAATGACCTCATATCAAAATAGTTGGGCTTTGAACCAAACTAAAAATCAACTCATAAATTTCTCAAAAATTAAAGGGGCACCTCAAAATTTCCATGTGGTGGAGTATCAAATACCATCCACCATCTATACCAAAAATTTATAGCCATATGTGGGTGGCTACACCATTTAATTGAAATTTGTGTTTTAGTGGGTGGAATTGGTTCATTTGTTTGGGGGCTAAAGAAGTGTTTGAAAATGGATTGTTCGATAATTTTAAGGTCATGTATTTTATAAGACAATCCATTTGCATAGAATTGTCTTCTCTCTTCTCTCTATTGATGGAACCTATCTAGGTCTGCATCAATGGATCAAACATAATAAAACATAGATTGCATCAAATATGTGAATTGTGTGAGATGGGGGGAGTGTTAGGCTCATTTTTTATCAAATCTATATTTTATTGAATCACATTTAGGTTTGCTCTTATGCTCTCTCTTAACTAATTTTGATCTACTACAGGGTGTGGGAGGTTAGGAGATGGAGAGCGTGGAGGTGTGAGGTTTTTTCATGGTGGTGATTATGGATGTATGGCATTTTCAAGTTGGTCATTAGGTATGAAATCCTCAATATGAAATTTGGGCTCCATGTTCAATGAAATGGCAATCGCATGTTAAACAATTAAAAAATATATATCAACAAACTAATTAAATAATGTACACAATTTGAACTAAAAATCACATTGAATGTGCACAAATTCAAAATACATGTGATTTGGAGACAAATTCAATTTAAAACATTAAAAAATCCATAGCATGAAAATTTAGACTAATTTATGTTGTAGAATTTATACAAACAATTGCAACCTCCCCTACAACATGTACATTAAATTATACAATTAAATTCATGTGTACCCTTGATTAAATTCTCACTCTATCTTAAATTTTCATTTCAACACAATGGGCTAATTTAAAATATTTAAATATTAATATCAACGTCCTACTTCATTGATTTGACAAGTTGAAAAATTATAAATGTATTAAGCATAATTTAATGAGCTACTTGATCATAATTTACTGTTTCCATTTCATGATTGTGTGATTTTGGGAAGGTGATATTTTGGTTTAATTTCTAACTAAATTTCTAGAGATGTTATTCTTAACTAGCCTATATTTCTTGACTAGTTTGAGAAGATAATCATGATTATTTCATATAAGTTTCCTAGGTTTTGTTATTATATATTTGATAGGCATATTTATAAGTCTCAAACGTTGTCACTTTTGAAAGTTTTAAGTATTAGGTCCTTGAAGAGGAATATATAAAATTATAAATTGTCCATTCCTTTTCATTGTCTATTATAGACCATGGACATTAAATTTTTATTGCAGTAAAATTAATTTTGAGAATTAGAGACAACAAGAATATTCATATTGAATTTAAATTTAATGATAAAGAGTTTAATTTTATTAAATCATGTATATTCAATTGGTTTTGTGTTGACTTCTAGTAACCATATGGTTTCATTTTTCTTGCAAGGTTAAAATTGAGTGGTAAATAGTACTTGCCAAGCCTATTTTGATGAAATTTGATACTTGGTTTTGAGTTCCTTAGAGGTATGTATAGGGACATAGATACCAATTTTAGGGACTTGTGAACCTAAGCATGAAGATTATGAACATAGGTGAGTATTGCTAAAGAAATTGAATAAGGACCTGGAAAAGTTAGCACAACAAGTATTTGAAGATTTGTTAGAGGTGGAGAATAAGGGTTACAAGTGATAAAAGGTATTACTAATGCAATTTTGGGGTCACTAATAAATATTATTAAGACCATATTAGAAACAAGTTATTATTTCTTTGAAAATGTAGAATTTGGTGTTAGATATGCTCCTTGTATGGAAACTATACAAGCATTACGAAATGTTGAATGTGATCTTATGTAAATTAAGGTTTACCTAAAGAATTGTTATAAAGATATGATATTTCTTTAGTTATTATTGTAGGGATTATATGATTTGAGGGCTAGTAAAAAAACAAAAAATCTAGACATTATAAATCTAATTTAGGTTTAGGTTTTAGGGTTTAGGTCCTAGGGTTAAGTGTTTTAGTTTTTAGGTCTATTTTTTTTGGAACCTAGGGTTTAGGGTTTTCATTTCTAAGTTTTGGGTCCAATTTAGGTTAAATTCTAGTTAATTTAGGTATAAATTTTATGGTTTTCAATTTACAATTTTTTTTTGCTTTGGTTGATATTTTTAGTTACAAATACAATCTAAAATATATTAAATATTCAACCTAATTAAAAAGAAAAAGAAAAAACATAAATAACAATTACAAAATAAAAATACAAGATATAAAGCCAAAAAAGAGCAGAAGTCCAGCAACGTGGAGGTCACTGAGGTTAGTTGTATCGACGGGAGGAGGTGCAAGTGAAAATTTGGTTGAAATCACCCCTCAAAAATGAATATGTGAAATTAACTCTTGCTTAGGTCGTTGACAAAACTGTAGTGCAAAAATGAATATGATAGTCATTTATTTAAAAAATTAAATAGCTTCTAATAATGCATGTGTTATAAAATGCATACACGTTAGTAATGCAAATGTGTTTTATAACACGTACACATTTTTTGGCATGTACCTGAATCTAAATACATACACATTCATATTTAGGCTCAAGTACCTGTTCCAAAGTGCATTACACATCTTTAAAAAATGTGTACGTGTTTCCTATGATTTTTTTGTTTTGGCTGAAACTTCCCCTCTTTGTGGACCCAAATTCTTGCTTTTACCCATATATGTTCCAACTTTCGTTATTAATTTATTCATACATTTTGAAATAAAACCATTATATTAGATTTCTTCTATTCCAAATAATGTTATAGATTGTCATATCATTTGTCAGAAATACAAGTAAAAGAACTGAGAATAACCTCTTTGAACACATTCCACATTTTGATATACTATTTGTAACAAAACAAAGTTTTTTGTAGCTAAAAAATGTTATTTGTAGCAAAACAAATACTATTTATAACAAAATGATGTTGTTTGCAACTTAACAATGCTATTTATAAAAAAAAATTAATGTTTGTAGCTAAACAAATACTGTTTATAAAAAAAATGTTGTTTGTAGCTAAATAATATTGCTTGTAACAAAATGATGTTGTTTGCAACTAAACAAATACAATTTATAACAAAACGATGATGTTTGTAGTTAAAAAATAGTGTTTATAACAAAACAATGTTGTTTGTAGCTAGAAAAATATTGTTTATAACAAAATTATGTTGTTTACAACTAAACACATATTATTTATAACAAAATTATGTTTATTGTAGCTAAACAAATACTATTTATAACAAAACAATGTTGTTTGTATCTAAACAAATATTGTTTATAACAAAATGATGTTGTTTAAAGGAGTTATGTTTTGTTAACAGATTCAGGCTATACAGTACTTCATACAAACGATCAGAGTCTCTATCATTCTGGTATTCAACATATAAATAATACTAGTATCCTCTATGCAATAAATGTATAGAACAATATGCTTGTCATTTTAAGACCAAATAAAACATAAGAGTTTTGTAAACAATTTCACTACTTCCAAGGTTATAGAAAAACTCGTGTTTCCTATTAGCAACAAGAATAAGAATAAATGTTCAAGTCACTTGTCATTCCAAAGAATAACCAATAGTCAAATTATTATTCATTTTTATCATAAACAATAACATTGGTTGATCTTGACGAATGCCTATTTAATGGAATATATAGCTCGACGTGTAATATTTAACCTAGATTATTGATAACATGTAATTAGTTGATCTTATAGACCGATGCAATCATAATGAAAGGATTGAAACAATGAATCTATTCCTCCTTTGTTTGAGGTGAATGATCTAGATTTAATAAACAATAGCAACACTTTTGTATTGTTCTAAGATTATAATCAAATCTATACACCCAAATGGTGCGACATTAATCATTTAGCTTAGCCGAATGAGATATCAAATACAAAAAAAATGAGTAGCAGTCAGAATGATGGTTGAAATACAATCATTTCCCTAAGGGAACGATCAAAATTTTTACCTTACATTGTTTCAAATAATACAATTTTTGTTATTCGGATTTAATTTGAATAGCCATAAAATGGCTAGATAAACTCCCATGTAAGACAATATAGAAAGCAAAAAAATATATACAACAATCTTAGCTTAGCCAAGCTCGGCTAGCATGCTGATAGGATGAAAAAAATACACAAGTTAAAAGCATGCATGGATGTTTGATAAGGCCTTGATTTCATAGAACAAGCAATAATCAATTTTACATGAGATCAACCCAGCTCTAAGACAAATAAATTTGTAGAAATTTATTATTTTTTCATTGATTCTAATAGAATCAACAAACTAAAAGACTATTGCAAGCTTTTTAAATAGAGTTACTAAGAAATAAAACATATTTTCAAATATAATATTGATTTACCTCAAAGTCAAAGCTTTTTCCTAAGCTTTTTCTTCTATTTCTCCTCATAGTCGAGTCATGCCTTGTTTTCCCTGGATACCCGTCGCCCCTTCTTTTTCCTAATATTGGGTCATAGTCATGCTCCCCTAAGTTAATTTCTAGAATTATGTCACCTTATTTTTAAAAAAGAGCTACGATAACCATCACTTCCTAAAGGATTGGAGAAAGAGTTCCCAAGTAATATCAACAACTTGAAGCTTCCTTTCTGACTTTTCATTGTCCAACCAAGTAGCTACTTCACTTGAAATCTGATACATAGCCCATTCCACTTTAGTCTAGTTGGATAGGTTATGAAGTCCAAAGTATTTCTCCATCTCAATGATCCATGCCTCAACTCTTGCTCTGATAGCCTTACCATCAAACTTAGGCAGTGCTACTCCTTTAAGATCTTTTCCAAGTTCTTTCTCAATTCAACCTCATGGGCCTCCTCCTGAACCACCATCCCCCTGATTGAATTTTTATTTCTTGTGAATCCGGTCCTCATTTAAAAATTGAACCTCATTTTCTATGTGGTCCATGGAAGTCTGTTTCCTATTTAGAAGCTCTAGAATCTATTCCAATCTCTTGTTTAGTCCATTATCTGATCCACTACCACTTGTCTCTTTCCTGGTGGACACCATGTTGACTCTCACTCAACCTACATCAAATTTCATGTATATCCTAACTTAATACTAGGTTCTACGCATACATTTTCTTATTCTACATAACATTACATACACATGCATATATCCATTATTCATGGAAGACATACACATTCATGCACAATAAACATATTTTTGAGTTCTTCATTTGAGCACACCAAAAATAGAATCTTACTTTATTTATATTAAGTATGGGTCAATAGACCCTCATTTATAAAATCTTCTTGTTACATTAGTCAGTGTTATCATTCTCAAAAAGAGGAAACTCCTTTGGGTCCTTGTCAAAATTTACATCAATTTCTCAAAAGAGGAGGGTTGAGCACACAGGCTCTGCTTTTCCTCTTTAGTTAGCAAGGGTACATTTGGTCCACAAACTAGAGGTCAATCTATGATTGTTGAAAGCTTCTTAATCATAGGATTTCACTTTGATTCCTCAATCTTCTTTCCGATCTCTAGATTAGGTCATTTTATGGCTTGAGCTAGAATCTCAGGTTGAACCTCAGTCATGGTTTATTCTTGCAATACAAATTTATTGTTTGAGGTCCTAACGGTCTTCTCTTTCTTTCATCCTAACATAGAAGTTACCATACCTTCATTCAATCCAGGTTCATTCAATCCTTAGGAAAACTCAATTTGGTCAAGGTTCAACTATTCCATAGTCAAGGATATTGTGGACTCCAAAAGGTCTAGATTTTGGTGCAGGAGCACCCTCATGCTCAAATTTGGGATTTTGTCCTTTTTTGTGTTGTTTTATGTAAATAAGGTAATTTTGGACCATTAATGTTCATTTGGAGTCATTATAGACCATTTTAGAATGTTTTAGAGTCATAATGCAAATGATGTCAAAAAATTGTCAAAATTTTAAATGTTGTCATTGTGAAAGTTGTCAAAAATGCATTAAGGTTACAACTTTGATTAGGAAGTTAGACATTGGTGGTTTGTATTTTTAAAATTATTTAGAAATCATAAATACATTTTCTAAACATGAATCCCAAGGTTGGGAAGGTTAGAAAACAAGGGAATAAAAATTGGAATAAATTTGGAGCAATTTTTTTGTGCAATTTTTTCTATAACAGTCCCATTCTTTCAAAATGTACAAATATATATGGAAATTTTACAAAATAAACATGGTATGGTTGGAAATATATTGGAGTTATCTTTCAAAAGGTTTTGGTTTGGTTATATTTCATTAAGTTTAGAGAAATTTATGACATTTTTTGTAACAATAGGTCTTAATCTACCATAGGGTTTCCAGTGAACAAAAAATACCATATCTTTTCTTCTGTCCATAAAAAATCTCTATAAATTGGTATAAAAAAAATTTGAGGGTATCTAAAAAATATTTAGAGGATATTTCATAGTTTTCCATTTTGGTGGAGTTATTAATGAAAGTTTGTTTGCATTTGTGTGTAGACAGTCCAAGAAGAACCCTCTTAGAAATAGAACAATCATTTTTTTCAGGCCTTCTATATAAAGTAACCACACCCATATTTTGGATATGTTTGAGAAGAGCCAAGTAGGTATGAAAAATTTATTTTATTTTCTATATATCAGATTTGAGTCAAAAGATATGCCCAATTTTCCTTTTTGAAAGGTTACAAGCAAGAATGAGGGTTTGTGAAGGAAACCCCACTTTTTGATGAACAAAGGCACTTGTTTAAGGTTTTTTTTGGTTTGATTACCCCTTCTCTACATAAAATTGGTATCACAGCCTAAAATTTATGGGAAAATAAGTTTGAAGTTTGTGTGTTGTCTTTTTGTAGGTTGGAGAAAGAACCTAGATGCCAAAAGACTAGTTAGTGAAAAAAGGAGGAAACCTAGGTAAGGTATCACAAAGATAAGAAGAAGCAAGGTGAAAGATATTTGCTTGAAAAAAGAGAATGAAAATGTTTAGGAGAATGGTTAGTAGAGACTTGCAGAGTAAGGAGGTACCAAGAAAGAAACAAGGGAAAGGAAAAGGGAAAAGTAAGATGAAGAAGAAAATGAGAAGGAAGAACATATAAAAGTGTAGCAAGAGATAATGGAGTTGAGACACACCTTGGAAGAAATGGATAAAAAAATGGAAGAAATGGGAAAAAGAATGGAACCTAAGATGCTATAGTTACTTGAGAGAGAAAACTGGGAAAGTGGTTTGAATTTACTAATAAGAAAGAGGATAAAGTGGCCTATCAAGAAGATCATTCAGAGGAGAAGGAAAAAGTGGAAAACAACAAGAATGGATGAGTTACAAGATATGTTGAAAGGAAGGTGCTAGAAGCATCGAAAGAGACAAAAAAATGTTTTTTTTTTTAAACTAAGTCTTTTTGTAAGTATGTGTTTATAGGTGCAACAAATGAAAATGAAGATGGAAAAGATTCCAAAGAGGGAGAAGTGCATATAGTGTATGAAGATTGTTATAAAAATGTAGCACACATGTAGGATCTATTGGGTGGGTGTGTGCAGGATCATGGTGGGCCAAAAAGTGGCAATGAGGAAAAAAACACGCCTTTCATTGACACAAAAATTTTGTAAATACCGTGTTGAATTTTTTTAGACTTGGGTGTTAGTACATACCACCAAAGCAAACACAAATCCTAGTTCTCCATATTAGATATCCGATCCAAATCAGATATACGATTTAAATCGGATATCCAATTTGTAAAAGTTTATATATACAAAATCTATGGCTGTTTTAAAATCATTTGACAATCAACAACCCGTGGGCGCACAATGAGGAGGTTCTTTGCGTAACGGATATCTGATTTTGCCAATATCCGATTTGAAAAGGTAAGATTTTATATTTTTATTTGCTTTGATTCAATTTTGAATTAGATTTGGATAATTTCAATTAGTTTTTTGTTGATTTTTTAACAATAGGGTTTTTGATTGAATTTTTATGAAAAAATTGAGTTTAGAATGGATTTTGATTAAAAAACATGAATTTTTTTGAGGATATTTTTTCAAAATAGGGTTTTTGATTGAATTTTTATGAAAAATTTGAGTTTAGAATGGATTTTGATTAAAAAATGAATGTTTTTGTGGATTTTTTTTCAAAATAGGGTTTTGATTGAATTTTTATGAAACAATTGAGTTTAGAATGGATTTTGATTTAAAAATAGCATTTCTTATGTATTTGTATTAAAAATTAGAGAATTTTATAGATTTTTGTTAAAAAGTAGGGTTTTTTTCTAATTTTTTTTAAAAGCTAGGGTATTTTTATAATATTTTCATATATATTGTCTAATTTTAATTAGATTAATTATTTTTTAACTTTAATCAAGCATTATGGTTGCTGAGAATGAGAATGCACAAATTCCACCAGTTGAGAATGGAAATCCACCAGCTAAGAATCAAAATATAGAAATGTCGAATGCTCCACCACCTCCGCAACCATCAGTTGAAGACTTAATTTGTGAAAAATTGGAGCAATTGAGGGGCATTTGTGATGTTTATAAGAAAATCCCTCAATTATCCTATATGTCAACCACATGGACAAGAATAATTACAAATGTGGAAACCCTCTCCACCCAACATAATGCCTTTCATTCTTGGCGAGAAACCATGAGGGAATATTATGCATGTGGATTGTCTTATGATGATGTGAAAAATCTCCAAATAACAAAATCCCAAATAGCCTCTTTATTTATTATCCCCAGCACTGGTTTTCCAGTTAATGTTAACAAACCAAAACT
Source organism: Sequoia sempervirens (assembly GCA_007258455.2). Lineage (NCBI taxonomy): Eukaryota > Viridiplantae > Streptophyta > Pinopsida > Cupressales > Cupressaceae > Sequoia > Sequoia sempervirens. The sequence goes on from VDFB02086081.1 coordinate 223,598,454, forward strand.
TTATATAAAATGGTGCATGCATAAGGGCATAGTAGATAAATTTTGGGATTGTTGGTGTATTGTTTTTGATAAACCACCCAACAATAATCTTGATGTACCCTTTTACTTTATTAAAAAATTATATGCCGAGTTTTTGTTAGGGCATCATGTCAATTACTTTGACATTAAACCCTTCTAGGGTGTTGGTGGAGGTATGCCCCAGGATAGGCCAGGGGTAGTTAAAGTAGTCAAGCACCCACATGTTCCCCATCCTCCCCTTCCTCTGCCAGCTCCAGTACAACATCCAAATATTACGGAGGATGCAGCCACACAAACTATCTAGGCCATTCACTCTTTGAGTGTTATTTTGGTTTCCCATGCTTCTTCAGTAGCTCAGCCAGATTCTGGTGATGTTGGTGATGGATCCAGTGCTGCTGCATCATCCTCCTCAGGTCCACATATTTGCAATATGTGCCAACATATATGCTTGGGTTCTATTGTACAACCCATTGAGCATCCATTAGACACTTTTGATCATGACATCCAGGATGTGGAGATTATAGCATATCACACACAGGGGAGTGGAGCACACCCTACAAATTCCTCTCCTGCAAGAGAGCTAGACATTGAAATAGTTACATAGGTAACATTTAAGGTGTAAATTCATAACTTGCATTTTTTTAAATGAATATTAATAAGAGATAGTATGAAGTACTAATATTAATTTACATGGTCTATTTAACAGTTAATGTCTGAGGAGGAGCTCACATGGGTGACTGATAGCACCCTTAGGGCTATTTCATTTGGCCTCGACACACACACAGTATGTATTTTTGCACGCACTCATTTACATTTTTTTACTGTATACTTGCTTGTCATTTGAATTGTCATTAATGAAATTATATATTAACTTATATGTTTATCTTATTCTCTTCTTGTAGGAAACACCTAGTGCGAGCGAGGTGCGATGCTCTCCAAACTATGTAGGCATAATTTTAGATAAGGGAAAGGTAATTTAACTCAAATTTGATTGAATTAGATTTATAAGATCTTTTATTGATTATGCACACATTGACATAGATTTGTAGTTTCATATGTACTTGTCATTTTTATGTACAAGTGGTTGTGAGCTATACATCATTGTTGATAAGTGTCACAACACCTGAAGGAGTAGGTATTCGAACACCTGAAGGAGGAGGTGTTGAAACACCTAAAGGAGATACATTAAAAGATAAACCTAAAGAGGTATGTGTTTATTTTATTTTGTGCTTAGTAAATATGTTCTTATTACCGACAATTCTATGCTAACTTGAATCAATTTTATGTTTTCTTTCACATATATAGATTAACATTACAAAAGTTGGTTTGGTTAGTTCTTTGAGAGGGGTATATTCTAGGACTCCTGACCCTTTGAAGAGATGTATATTTCAGGTAATCAAGATTTCAATTTTAGAGTTCAATTATAATTCAATGTATATTGATTTTTATGCTAATTATTCAATTTTAAATTAAATAGTATAACTAATCTCAATTGTGGTTTGACTTTTTCTTGTGTAGCTACCTTCAGAGCCAACGAGTTCTTCAAAGAGGCTCCATTTTGATGATCCACCAATAGTTTAGGATGAGATAGACATTTTGGCATTTAAATTTTGAATAGATACCTAGATGGCATATGCCACATATTGTAAAACTTTGTTTGAGTTGGCTTTGATGACATTTTTGTATATGGACATACACTTTATTATTGGATAATTGGATATATAGAAGTTGACAATCGAAATTTAATTTCCTCCTCATGTGCATGATTAAACTCTTTGAAAATTTAATCAAGTGAGCAATGCTTAAATATCAATGTATACTAGCATAAAAAGAATGGTTAAGTATTATGTAGTTTATATTCATATTGCTGATTGCATTGCATTGCACATCTTTCAAACTCAAATAATTACTTCACATTGCATAAGTAACAAGTAGATGTTGATAAATGAAAAAATTCCAATAACAATATAGCTTTTACTAAGTCAACCTAAGCAGTTATGTAATTACTTCACATTACATAACTAATAACTAGGATCTAAGCTATCAATTGCTTTAGCTTGTCATGGAATTCTATGAGACCACATTTCTTTGAGGAAACCTGGCACAAAACTCACAAAAAATGAAAAGAAAGTACTCAAACAAACTTTAAAGGGGTCTTAGGCATGCTTCCCCCTCATTCCACACACTATGTAGCCATTTACTTGCAGTGTAGGGGCTGAACAATAGAGAAAACATGTAAAAATAATATATATATAGCCTAGAAGAATGAATTATGATTAGAATATCACATAAAATCATATAAATAAAAAAACCACTATAAACTTGAATGTCATTTAAAACATGCATGATAAATATTTATCATTGAAACTTGAATTGTGGTAGCTTGATATACAGAGTCAATTGATGCCAGGGTTCAATTTGTATGATATTGAAAAAATAAGCCAACTCAGTAGAGTTATCAACATTCTTCAAAAATCATAAGAATTATTTTAATACACTAGCCATTTTAACGTCTTCTTGCAGTCTCAAACGTTATTTTGTATCATTGCTACATTGGTCTTAAGAGTGATTGCACGTTTGAAGTGTATAACCACATACCTTTTTGAAATATCAAGGATACTTTTTGAATCTTCCATGCTTTTATAATCTAAAAGAAAAGGTATTTTTCCTAATATGCATGCAACCATGCTTTTGACATTGTAAAAAATAGAAAAACTTCCCTAATGAATAAGAATGAGGTAGTTAAGGTGTTTGAAGTTATTTAGAGGACACTTTTAGGGTGAAAGGCTTAAACTTTCATTTTAAATGCACTCAAACAAACTTTAAAGGGATCTTAGGCCTTCTTCCCCATCATTCCACACACTATGCAACAATTTACTTGCGGTGTAGGGGCTGAACAATGGAGAAAACATGTAAAAATAATATATATAGATGTGCAACCTAGAAGCATGAATTACGATAAACTTGAATGTCATTTAAAACATGCATGATAAATATTCATCATTGAAACTTGAATTGTGGTAGCTTGATATACATAGTCTATTGATGTCAGGGTTCAATTTGTATGATATTGAAAAAATAAGACAACTCAGTAGAGTTATCAACATTCTTCAAAAATCATAAGAATTCTTTCAGTACACTCAAGAGTTATCAGATGTCTTCTTGGAGTCTCAAAAGTTATTTTTTATCATTGTTACATTGGTCTTGAGAGTGGTAGCTTAATATAGGTCCACAATACAAAACCTGGTTTACCTGTGCAGTGTAATAGTGGCATAGGAAGATTTTTCTTTGAAAGCAAAAATGAAAGCTTAGCCTCTTGGAATGAAAATGCTTATTTAAAAAAAAAAATGAATAAGAATGAGGTAGTTAAGATGTTTGAAGTGATTTAGATGTCACTTTTAGGGTCGCTTTTAGGGTAGTTAAGGTGTTTGAAGTGATTTAGAGGTCACTTTTAGAGAAGATAGATGTTGAAGAGTACATCAAATCAGTGAGAACTGAAGTGTAATGTGTTTTAGTTTGTAGTATTCCTTTGTTTCTCTGCAGATGTGTGATAAATTCTTAGTTCAATGATGTTGAACAATTTTTTAAAAATGAAAGTTATGTCATGGTCCACATTCAATCCAACAAGCAAAAATGAAAGCTCAACCTCTTGGAATGAAAATGCTTGTTTGCAAAACAAATGAATAAGAATGAGGTAGTTAAGGTGTTTGAAGTTATTTAGAGGTCACTTTTAGGGTGGAAGGCTTAAAACTCCATTTTAAATGCACAAAAAAGAATGAAATTACTTCAAACCAAGTTTGTGAAGAAGTTAACTATGTTTCCCACTAGTTTCCCTTAAGAGTCCAGAATTCTAAAAGGAAACAATCTTTGAAGGGTTGTTTCTTGGACACCATGATGCTTACAGACTCTTTGTATGAGGCTATGGGATCGTGTTGAGACCATCTAAAAAAAAAATTCTTAGTTTTTGCTATCTCAGAGGTGTTTTCTTGATGTGATTACTTTTCAGTGGAGGGAAAAGTTGCCAGATGCAAGTAGTGTAAAGTTGCAAAGCGGTGCAACTTTCATTCTGCAACTCATACAACCAAATAGACTATTTCAACACATCTAGATGGGTACGTTTACATTAGGGATGGTCCTCTCTTGCACCCAAATATGCCAAATCACTGTGAGCTACATTGGACTGATGATTTCCCTTAAGAGTCCAAAGTATTAAAAGATAGCAATCTTTGAAGGTCTATTTCTTAGAGACTATGATGCTTATAGACTCTCTATCTGAGGTTATGGGATCATGTTGGGACCATCTACAAAAACCTCTCTCTATTTTTGCTATCTTAGAGGTGTTTTCCTGTGGTGATGACTCTTCAGTGGAGGGAAAAGTTCCCAGTGTAAAGTTGCAAAGTGGTGCAACTTTCATTCCGTAACTCATACAACCAAACAGACTATTCCAACGTGTCTAGCTGGGTACGTTTATGCTAGGGACATTCCTCTCTTGCACCCAAATATGCCGAATTAATTTGAGCTACATTGGAGTGGCAATTTCCCTTAAGAGTCCAAAGTGCTAAAAGGAAACAATCTTTGAAGGGATATTTCTTGGAGACCGTGATGCTTACAGACTCTTTGTCTAAGGCTATGGGATCGAATTGGTACCATCTACAAAAACCTCTCTTGTTTTTTGCTATCTTGGAGGCGTTTTCCTGTGGTGATGACTTTTCAGTGGAGGGAAAAGTTACCAGATGCAAGCAGTGTATTGTTGCAAAGTGGTGCAACTTTCATTCCGCAACTCGTATGACCAAACAGACTGTTCCAACATGTCTGGATGGGTATGTTTACACTAGGGATGGTCCTCTTTTGCAACCAAATACACTGAATCACTCCGAGCTACATTAGACTGAGTGAAATTAGGTGAAAAATTAATGCAGACACAAGGGAACAATCACAAAATATTTGTAACCTTCCTATTTGAGGCATCTAACAAGATTATTCTGACCTATTTGGACAGTCCAAAACTCCCTTAAAACTTGACAAGCAACTAAATACACATTTCTCTCTTTAACCCCCTTAAACTCTTGTAATAGTGAGAAACTAGTTTTTGTCCAATTACTCCACAATTTTCCAAAACACCAGAACAACACATGACTGATTCAAACACCCATATCCAAGTTACACAACATACATGAGAAACAATGTAGACTCCTTTGGACCAACGTTGACTTCCTATACATTCACCCTTGAACAGGCTACTCAATTAGCCCAAAAATGCAAAGAAACATACCTTCAAACACCACAAAGACCCATGAAACCTTGAGGAAGAAAATAAATTTCCAAGAAAACAAATATTATGTAATTGGATTCCATTTGTATGGACCTATAACCATCAAATCAGAAAACCCTTATTTTTAGTGTAATTTTTTAGGGTTTATTGGATGTAGCACTTCCACAACCTTTCATACTCTTCCACCACCTTAGAAACCTTTATTTAGGCCCCAATATGCTTAGAAAACTAAGAAAATTCTGGTATCTTAGATATTTTGGCAAACTCTAGGGTAAAAACTCTATTTTCAACTGAAAAAAACCAGCATTTTTAGACCTTTAACTCTTCATTTTATTTCAAAACCCAGTTCTCCATGCCTTCCACTCTTGAAATATCATTTCCTAATCCCTACCAACTCATCCCACTGATTCACATTGGCACACAGTAGGTGGGATGAGATAGAAGCCATTAAAATTGTAAAACTCTTATTCCCCTATTTAGGAACCCGTCTAAAGAAATTTTGAGTTTTGAGGCACAAAATGAATAAAGAAACCCTCTATTAAGAAGTTAAAATAAATTCAAGACATGTAATAACATTTCTACATAAATTTTTGATACAAAAATGCTTGAATGGCTTGTGCACAGGAAGAAAACACAAGAAAAACAATAAAATATGAACTGAGCAATTGAAACTTTATTGATTCAAAGAAAAAAACTCCTTCAAAGAAACCTATCTCAAGCCCTTGAAGGCCTTAAGTACATTTATATGCCTTGGAATCCAACTCCCAATTCCTTTAACCACCAATATTAACTGACTTTTGAAACCTTAATGACCGTTGAAGGCCAAAATACAAACATTTTTTGCATTAATATGACTCATAATGAAATGTTGCACTTTTCCACTTCTAACTTTACTAAGACCTCACTTAATGGATTGAAATAACATCATTACATGTTCAAAACACTATTCTTGCTTGTCCCTGAACAAATTTACTAATTTTTCCTTCAAAGGCTATAAAGCAACAACTAGGACAAGTTGGGATCTCCATTTTTTTTTACCCTAAAACCTAAAAAATCCTCCTAATACATCACCATTAGGACTATTAGATCTCATTAAAGACAAAAAATCAAAATATTAACACTTTAATCATTGAAATGATCCACAATTATATTGTGGTGTAGGTGCTCCTACACCAAAAATGGTGGTTATAACTTGCTAATGTCAATGAAACGTGGGGGCAACAAGATTTAAAATTGGATCAAGCTTGTATAGGTCTTAATAGATGTGTTTGATGAATTTATAGGGTGTGGTAAGGTTGGAAACATTTATTTCCATAAAAACCTTGTGAAAGTTGCTAAAAATGAAGTTGCACCCAATGGATTTGAGGAGCAAAAGTTGCAAGCCACTATAATTTATTATATATAAATGGGAGATATTACAAAACCTGGTTCAAACGAGCATACCGATAGGAAAGAACTAGGAAGAAAACCTTCGGTTGTAGCTCGATTAAGTACAAAAATAGACCCCTTTACAAAACTTATGAGTTTCCAAAATATAAACCCCTTTACATTTTAAACATACCCTTTATACAATGCCAAACATTTGACTCATATTTCAAAAAACATCACTGGGTATAGATTATGCCCATACACAATTAGATCATTTTACATTGTTTCCAATTTGAGAATTCAAATTTTACAAAATTTTCCTATTAGAGGCATTTAGGGCACAATCTTCAACAATAGTAGTATGTTCACGTTCTCGACTGACAAGCACCTACACAATCCATCAAGGTAGCTTAGAATAACCAATCTATATTATTCTAAATGACACAAAATATGATGAGATGGTAATGCAAACTGTAAAACATGCTTAGAATAACCAATCTCTATTGTTGTAATCTATTGCATACCTCTCCGAAAGGATCAAATCTAGCTATTGTTGCAGGAGGTCCATGATCAATTGTGCCAAGAATATCGCAAAAGTGGGAAAATGAGAAATCTATATTGTCACAATAGAAAAGATGCTTAGACTAACATAGCTATATTAATCTAAACAACCTGAATGATCATGAGTTGTTGATGAAAACTATAAAATACACTTAGAATAACCAATCTATATTGTTCTAATATGTTGCATACCTCTTTGAAAGGATTAGAGTTGGCTATTGTTGCAGCAGGTCCACGATCAATCTTGCCAAAAATATCGCAAAAGTGCATACAAAATATCACTATTAAAGACACTTTCATTGTAATAGTATATAAAATATCAGTTTTAAATAAATAACACTAATGAACTTAATCATAATGAACATAAGCATTCTACCTTCCATTCTTGAAAATTTTATTCAAGTGTGCCTAAAGGGTCATCTCTTTGCTTAAGAGTATCCAATATTGCTTCATGATTAGGATTACTAAGTGTCCATAGTTGTTTTGTCTTTGGTCTAGATAGCATGATGCTTCAACAACTTAACATTTGTTTCTATAACAAGGTGCAAATACATGAGAATGGTTTTGTGTTACTCATAGTCTTCAAATGCAGGTATGGCATTCTTTCTAATCATGTATGTTTGCAACCAAGTTCCTACAACCACAACTAAACCTGTAGGATACACGAAACCATCATCATCTTCCATCAGTTGTGTTATCTTATGCTTTACCCACACACATCAATCCAACCAATAGTTTTATCTCTCTTCATTCCCCTGTGGTGTAACAACTGCAAAAATATGTCCTAGCTATAGAAATTGAGAAAGCCAACTTCACAGACCCTGAAGATCACTTGCATGCAAATAACCTATCACAAAATGAAAGAGATGGAGAAAAAGAAAAAAGGTGCTCTACAAGCTACAAGAGAGATTGCATTGACTTAATTGAAATAATTACAAAGATCAATCCTTAAAAGTAGATCATGCAAAACCTAAAAGTAACCCTAATAGGTAGACATTTAATAATTCATATAATTATTAAATGTCACAATATGTAAACTAAAGTGAAATATTAAGAGAGGAATAAAGGTAACTTAATTAACATAATTAAGTTAAAACCTTTACTCTAACACCCCCCCTTAAGATGAGCAAGAGTGCAGCTACAAACATGTGCAAGAAAGCAAAGGTAACTACAATGCATGAAAGCAAACAAGGGTCCCGAAAACTAGGCCTGATGAGGTACCCGAATACAACCAAATCTCTGTAAAGTGGAGAAATAGAGAAAACCTCATGGGAAAAAATCTACTCCAAAAAGAGATGAAAGACATGAAGAACATCATTGAAGTAGAAGAAGCTACAAACAACTGTCAAAAGATGACTACTATGGTACTAAAGAACCTCCTCTAAAGATAGAATGACCAGGATCAAGAAGACAACAATATGCATGAGTGCCCCCAATGACACTACTTGAATCAGATGGAAAAACAAGGCAAACACCTAGAACAAAGATACAGATGGCACAAGTACCAATAGTCTAAAAAACAATGATCAACTAAGAATGGAAGATTCCTTCCAAGGTGAAACCAAGGAATCATTAGCATGAACAATATAATACCCCCCCATAATGCTGACTAGTAGAGCCTGACGGATCCACTAAAATGTTGTGTATCACCATGCAGTGCATGAAGGAGAAGAAACAACATCTAAAAGTGCACAAGAAAGCACCTGCAACTGAAAAAGTAGTGTGCATAACAAATCACACATGCATGAGGATGGAATCATATGGATCCATTGTTGTTGGGGAGGGGCACTCACCAAGCAAAGGTGTGATGGAGAAAACAAATGAACTATAGAACTCCCCCATGGCACTTTATAATATAGTGCGAGTACAAAATATGGCACAACCTTATGCGCAAAATCCTCAAAATACATGTACAAGAGTGTGGCACTTTATCTCAGTGCGTTTACATATAAGATTTATTACAAATGATGATCATAATGTCATAAAAAGACACAAGATTGGAATTACATGAAGAATAGCCAAAAACAAAGAAACCCATGCAAACAAGAAGTTCATAAGAGAAAATCTGTCCAGGTAATTTACCAGAGTGTGAAAACACAAAAAAATGAATAAAATGTACTTGTAGTAAAATCTAGAAAAATTGCATGGATGGAACTAAAGAGGTCTAAAATACGGTTCCAATGCCACTAAGATCACGAAATATAGAGAAACTGATCAAAAGTTACGAGCTCAGAACTGAAAAATATCCTTTGAATTCAACTATCTATAGAATGCACCAATAGAAAAATGAAGTGATGAGACACATACCACTAGAAAGTTGACAGAATCAGCTTTCCAATGATATCTTGTTTTCCAAAAAATGATATTGTATGCCCAAGTTATGGCCTCTGGAAGAAAACAGCTCCAAAGGGGGAAAAAATCCAGTGTTAGATTAAATTTGGTGGTCATATGACCGTCATAGCAAAAAAATGCCTGATGAGGTACCCAAATACAACCAACTCTCTGTAAAGTGGAGAAATAGAGAAAACCTCATGGGAAAAACTCTACTCCAAAAAGAGATGCACAAGACATGAAGAACATCATTTAAGCAGAAGAAGTTGCAAACAACTGTCAAAAGATGACTGCTATGGTGCTAAAGAACCTTCTCTGAAGATAGGATGATCAGGATCAAGAAGACAACAATTTGCATGAGTGACCCTAATGACACTACTCGAATAAAATGGAAAACAAAGACAAACACCTGGAAAGAAGATACATATGGAAAAAGTACCAATAGTCTAAAAAACACTAATCAACCGAGAATGGAAGATTCCTTCCAAGGTGAAACCAAGGAAGTATTAGCATGAACAATATAATACACCCCCATAATGCTGACTAGGAGAGCGTGACATATCTAGTGAAATGTTGTGTAACACCCTGTAGTGCATGAAGGAGAAGAAACAACATCTTTAAGTGCACAAGAAAGCACCTACAACTGAAAAACTAGTGTGGAAAACAAAGCACACATGCATGAGGCTGGAATTATATGGATCCACTATTGTCAAGGAGGGACACTCACCAGACAAAGGTGTGATGGAAAAAAAAGGCACTACACAACCCCCCATGGCACTTTAGAATACAGTGCGAGTACAAAATATGGCACAACCTTATGTGCAAAATCCCCAAAGTACATGTACAATAGTGTGGCACTTTATCTCAGTGTGTTTACATATAAAATATTGCATACAAATGATGCTCAAAATTACAACAAAGGACAAAAAAAATGGAAATACAAGAAGAACAACCAAAAATGAAGTATCCCATGCAAACGAGAAGTTCCCAAGAGCTAATATGACCAAGTAATTCACTAGAGTGTGAAAACACAAAAAATTGAATAAAATACACTTGGAGTGAAATATGGAAAAATTGCATCGATGGAACTAAAGAGCTCTGAAATATGGTTCCAACACCACTGAGATCGCAAAAAATGGAGAAACTAATCAAAAGTTATGAGCTCGGGATTGAAAACAGCTCCTATGACTTCAATTGGCTGTAGAATTCACCTACATAAAAATGAAGTGATGAAACCCACACCACTGGAAAGTTGACGAAAGCAACTTTCCGTCAATATCTGGTTTTCCAAAAAATGATATCGTATGCCCAAGTTATGGCCTCTGGAAGAAAACAGCTCCAAAGGGGGAAAAAAATTAGTGTTGGATTAAATTTGACAGCCGTACGAACGTCACAAGAAAAATATGGGCCTAAATTTTTTCAGCCAAATGGCCGTTGGTGGATTTGTACAACTGGGCTTATTAAAAAAAGTTGTTTTTTTTTCTTTAAAAAAATAAAAAATTTACATGTATATTTTTTTGTTAAAAATATATATAAAAAACATTGATTTTTTTAAAAAAATCATAAAAATTGGTTGCCATGGGAAGGTATACCTGCATAGGTCTATGCAAGTCAGTACCTGCACAGTACATTGTGCAGGTACATACCTTAGGTACTTTGTTACTTTTAAAAAAAAACAAAAAACTTTTTTTTTAATCAAAAAACTTCAATTTTTTAAAGTTTTTCTAAAAACCTTTTTGAATGATTTAAAAAAAAAAATTGCAAAAAAAAATCAAATGATTTTTTTTTTTTTAAAAATCACCTCAAATTGTGTGTAGACAACAAACATGGTCGTATGGATAAAAAAAAATTCCTCACAAACAGCTGACGTCGAATATAAGCGAGTTTATAGTCGATCTTTAGGTTTTTGGCCACTTCAGATGCAATGGTGAGGTCTGTTTGTGCTCAAAATTCTCTAAAAATTTGAGCACCCCTAGATCTGGCAAAAAATCTCTTTCTTCAAACCCTCACAAATCTGACAAACGAAAGCCAAATTTGATGAAAAAAAGTTTGATCTTGACTATTCCGACAACTCTGGATTCAATGGAGTGATCTGATTTGACCGTGGATGCACTAAAAATTCCCACCTCTTTGCATAAAAAAAGGTAAACCCCAAACCCTTGAAGCTCCAAAAAATCCTTCAAAACACAAACAAGAAGCAGTAGGTCTGGAGCTCTGATACGATCTAGAAGTTGAGAAAGCCAACTTCATAGACCCAGAAGATCACCTGCATGCAAATAACTTGTCACAGAAAGGAAGAGATGGAGAAAAAAAAGCAAGGGTGCTCTGCAAGCTACAAGAGAGATTGCATTAGCTTAATTGAAATAATTAAAAAGATCAATCCTTAAAATGAGATCATGCAAAACCTAAAAGTAACCCTAATAGGTAGACATTTAATAATTAATATAATTATTATATGTCATAATATGCAAACTAAAGTGAAATCTTAAGAGAGGAATAAAGGAAACTTAATTAACATAATTAAATTAAAACCTTTACTCTAACACTAGCTGTAGTAGATCTGAAAGTAGGTCGTAATCAACTATACTTTCCATTATGTCATTTTTCATGGATATTGTTTGAGATAAAGGAGTTAGAGACTATGTACCTACCCATTTATCCACCCACTTACTTGGCTCACATTCATCCCACTCGCACTGAATACAAATCTGAAAAAAACAAGCCAACTCTCGTGTCCAAATGGTCCATGTGCCTACATCTGAACTTTGAAATGAATGCATCTTTAAAGAATCTTTGATTGTATGACAATCCAATCTACCTCCCACTGTAGCCTCCTCAATGAACCAAAAGAATCTATGCACTATTGAATCAAGTGTCCCTCCCTGTGATAATGCTGAACTACACCAATCAACTATAGAATGTGCATCACTGAATTTTGCTCTTGAAATCTTCAATTGCTCCTTAACTGGATCTCTCTTTACTCATGCACCTACTCCATCATGCTCCCCTTTCCCATGTCCAACTTAAAAAAAACTCCAAATATGAGGTAGATCCCTCTCTACATGCATTCTACTCAACCAATAAAACATACGAGCATTCTTGAATTAACCTGTGCAATTATCTAACCAAATTAGATGTCAACCTAGTGCTATATCATGCTCTTGCAAGAACTCAAAAAAAATCTCAAAACAATCTTGGACATACTCAGACGAGTGAGATCTATCATCACTAATATAAAAATGATACTCTTTGATTATCTTTTGATCCTCCTCCATACTATCAGGTGCATGTCTAAATGTTGTGTGCACAAAATAGCAATCTGAATGGAATTGTAATACTGAGATTGTACCTTGTTTTGTGGTTGCAATGTGTAGTTTTTTGCAAAATCAACCACTAATATAATAGTTCCAATCAGAAAAGAGTCCTTACACATCCTAAATTGTTGATCCAACCACTGAGACCTATGACTATTTCTTGTATACTTGTAGAAAATATTTTCCTTAAAATCTGAAATAAAATCAGCAACACTGCATTTTTTTGAAACCAACTCACATCTAGAACCTTCACCTCCACTCCGCAAAGTATATTTGACTATCTCATGTCTCTTTTTATCAACAAGATTCTTTCCATATTCATGTTTGAAACTCTCATGAAAACATTGAACAAAATTTGAAAAGCCACCACATTGTCACTTTGCATTTAAACAATCATTTCTATAGAAAAAGCAACCATCATCTCTAGAAGGGTATGTGCAGGATCATCATGGGCCAAAAGTGGAGATAAGATGGGTATTTGTAGGGTATGTGGCTGATGACTTTATTTTTACCCACAATTGATGAAATGAAAAGGGTTTTAAAGGAGATTCTCAACTTTCTACCAATATAAATTATGCTTTAATTTGAATTTAATAAATAATTATTATTCATTTTCTATTTGAATTACGACTAAAGTCCTAATTGATAGGATGATTGAAAAACATCTATAGCTTTCAAATGGTATCACATTTTTTTAATCCAAAACATCCATCACATTCTATGCTTCGCATACTATAGGATTAAAAAAAGAAAAATTGAATTTCATGAAGTTTTGACCAAGTTAAGGTGGTCTGACATGTGAGTTTTTATATATTTTAAAAGTTGTAATAAAAAAATCATAATTATTTATTTACTCAGAAAAAAAATTACAAAAAAATATGCATCACATCTAGACATGAGTACTCTACTTATTTCTAAAATCTTATAAAAAAATATTATCATTTTGGGTGAAACCACAATAGTGGTTTACAATTTGATGGAGGAAGGAAAACTAAGAAAAAATGGCCCCATGGAAAAAAAATTGGTTTTAGGGGTTCGAATGAACCTACAAGTTCGACCAAACCATAAAGTGGTTCGACCGAACCATAAAGTGGTTCGACCGAACCATAAAGTGGTTCGACCGAACCATAAAGTGGTTCGACCGAATTAGGGTTCAACAAAACCCATTAATTACAGGGCCCACATTTCCCGCCCAAAAAGTAAAAGGAAAAATCCATATTGAAGGGGGTTCGAATGAACCAGGGTTTGAATGAACCTTGGTTGGATAGAACCCCCCAGGTTCTAGCGAACCCCCCTTTTCCCTAATTTTTTATTTTCTTCACACAAAAAACCTATTTTTTTACGCTTTGAAGCCTGGGTTGAGAATGAAAATGGGGCAATCTTCATAAACCCAATTGGATTCAGGTAGTCCTCGAAACGAGCTACCCAATGAATATAATTTTAATATGTTTTAGTTTTATTATGTATTTATTTTTTTAGTTTTATTAAACATAGGTTTTTCATTGAAAATGAAGGTCTCTGTTCTGCACATGTGGAAAAATAACAGATTATAAAAAAAAATTGAAAAATATGAGTGCACTAGATATTAAAGTCCTTGATCCAACAAAAAAATAAATTGAATTTCGATATATACAAAAAAAGTTATGCATTATACGGTTGTACTATGTTTGAATTGTCATTGATTTGACTTCGAAATTTGATTAAAGAAAAAATATTCAATAAAAAACTATTAACCAAGTGGAAGCACTAGATATCAGAGTTACAAATCTAAATTCAAAATAATTATTATTTTATCCTTCATGGAAAAAAAGTTATACATTATACGGTGTGCGTCACTTTTTAAAAATGTTGTTTTATGGAAAAAACTAGTTTTTGTGGGAGATGGAAAAAGAAGTGCAATTTGATTCCAAAAATTTTGAAAAAAAAAAATTAGAATCTACAAACAAAATGTGATGAGACTCTAGTTTGCATCATCTTTAAATTCCTCACGGTTTAGCTGCTATAGGTGCCCAAATGTGAAGATTTAGTTAAAAATAAAAATTTCAGTGTCTAGTTTGGCCAAAAATTGTAAACCACTATTGTGGGATCACCCTTTTATTGTGGTAAAGGTGGTTAGATAGACACCTACTTATTTTTTCCCTGAAATTTAAGAACTACTGCATTGAAATTTCAAATTTTTACCAAATATATATATATATATATAAACCTAGTAGTTTAGAAACTACATTCAATTTCTGTTCTTACATATTTTTTAAATAATATAGATAACTTATTCAAATTTTTACATAAAGTTGTCTAACTCTGATTTTTCTGAACTTTTTGCCACTTAATGACCTGTTTTTTCCATGATGATCCTGCACATACCCAGAACATAAAAAAATATCTAGCAAGTCCCTTGATGATTTTGGAAGATGCATTGTGCCACACTCCTGCAACATTTCATTAGTATGCAAAGTAGAATGAATATAGCATAACAGTTCATGGTACATTGAAAACTCCACATGGTATTTGCAACAAGTATTATGAATTTTAAGAGGCACACAATAAAATGGCTTCAAACCTTCAAAAGTCCTTTGTGATATTTCCATATTTGGATGTGTTTAAATAAAATTTTTGAACAACATTGTTTGGCTTGATTCCAAGAAATGTCTAGGATGTGGCGTACAGTCTCAATTTCCAATTCTTAACTTAAAAACATCCTTTGCATTGGGTGATACTCT
>VDFB02086081.1:223614137-223850321 GCA_007258455.2 Sequoia sempervirens
AAAGATGGAGAACATCAAACAAAACATCATAGGGGATCATATTACACACATGCAAATACACAAAAGAAAAATAAAAGTGTAAAAGACTAGTAAGGAAAATGCAAGTCAACAATCGAGCAATTCATCTACCTCCTAGTCTCAGTTGGTATAAGTGAAAGGTGAATAATGTAGCTAAGGGATAACAAAAAATGCATTACTAGGACAAGGCTAACAACTTCTTGCCCCCACTGGGTGTAAGGAAAGAATGAGCCCAGGTATGTGAGTGAAAAAGGTCATGTAATAGTGAGAAGGGAATGTTCTACAACTATGACATGACAATGACTTGGAGAGTGTTTTATGGGTTTAGTGGACAGCAATTATCACCATCAAAATGATACTTTCTCAGTATTTCTTTCAATTAACGAAACTCATCACTACAATTTCCAAGAACACGATGATATGCACAATGTGGAACGTTGGAATATTTAGGATTTATCACCAACCTATTCGTAGGTGGTAATAGTATGAGTCCTTTGTTTAAAATTATTTGTAATTTACTTTCACATGTAGGTGGTGGATGAAGAGGAAACTTTAGTTTTTGTAATCTGTAAGGCCTCTTATGTTTGCTAGATTCACCCTTTTCTCGAATTGAAGGAGGAGGACCGGAAGTGATCCTCTCATCCTTGTTATTGTTATCAGTCAAAGATTGCTCTCTAGGAAGAAGTACATTCAAGTCTGGAGGGGAATCAAATATCACCATGCCATCATCACAAATCCTTAGATATTCTCTAGGAGGCTTGCTATTATGAGAGGGATCTGGATATGGGTATGTGTAGGATCATGATGGGCCAACAAGTGGCGATATGATGGGTATGTGTATGGTATGTGGTTGATGACATTTTTTTCACCCAAAATTGATGAAACAAAAAGTGTTTTTAAAGGATATTCTCAACTTTCCACCAATATTACTTTCGATTTAATAAATAATTATTATTTGTTTTCTATTTGAATTATGACTAAAGTCTTGATTGATAGGCTGATTGAAAAACATTTGTAGCTTTCAAATGGTATCACATTTTTTGAATCTGAAACATGCATAACATTCTATTCTTCATATACTATAGGATTAAAAAAAAAAATGAATTTCATGAGTTTTTTACCAAGTTAAGGTAGTTAGACATACGATTTTTTTATATTTTTTAAAAGTTGTAATAAAAAATTCATAATTAATTATTTACTAAGAAAAAAATTATAAAAAATATGCATCACATTGGGACATGATTCCTCTACTTATATATAAAATATTATAAAAAAATATTATCATTTTATAGTGGTTAGAGTGGTCGCATACACCTACTTCTTATTTTTTCCCCTAAATTTAAGTACTACTGCATTGAAATTCCCCAAAATTTTCACCAAACAATTTTTTTTAACAATAAACCTAGTAGTTTAGAAACTACATTAAATTTGCTACAAATTCCATTGTTGCATATTTTTGAGATAATATAGATAACTTATTCAAATTTTTATGTCAAGTTGCCAAACTTTGATTTTTTTGAATTTTTTGCCACTTAAGGGAATGTTTTTTCCATGATGATCCTGCACATACCTATATCCTAACCTCATTGTATTGTCCTCTTTTGAATCTTTCTCTAAGAGTTGATGGATTCCATGTTTGCTCAAGATTGTGAAACCTTTCCCATATGTTTCTTGAAGGTTGATTGGAGTGTTTGTGACTTTATCATAGAATGTTTGAATGGTTGTTTCTTTAGAAGAACTAGGTTCAATTTGTGTAGGGAACTTAGGTTCAAATTTTGTTTCAAGATTTAAGTAACCAAACATTTTAGGAGGTGGTAATGTAGGAAGGTCTTGTTGTTTCATGGAGGCATAACAAGATGCATTGGCTTCAAGGTTGTTAAGGAAATCATTTAGGATCTTATTCATGTTTTCATCATCTTGTCTAGTGATTTCAACATCATGAGGGGGGCATGCATTAGGAGTTGAGTGAGCATGAGTGAGTTCAATGTCATTATGATCAGTTCCAAAGGCACAAATTGACATGTCAACTAAGGATTTTAATGACATCCAAAGCTTATTAAAACGCATATCCATGATGCAAATTTTTAGATTGTACAAAATGAACTAAATGAAAGAAATTGAAGGAAACAAAATATGTCGAAAGAGAAAAAAAAGAGAAAAAAAAGATTAAAAAAAAAAACAAGAATATAGAGAATGAGCTAGAAATGATAGAAAATGCATTGTAAAATATGCAACTGGACTAAGTCATCTAGGGTGGTGAATGAGTCTAGGGAGTAATTTTTTAAAAAGTTTAAAAAATTTGAATGGATTTTTATGCTTTTTATGTTGTCTAATGCACATATAATATGAGTATGTAGAATTTTAGTAATTTTTAATGAAAGGAAGTGCAAAAGGGAAGATAGATGAGCTTTTCACTAATGCAACTTTGGAGACCCTAGGATTCAAATTAAACAATACAAAATTCAATGCAATTCAAAATTAATGTAAGCTATTCCTATGATGAAAATAAACTCTAGATCATAAATATGATGTTCAAAAGTTCGTTTCACCAAAATGTGGAGTATGGAAATGGAATGCACAACTTCCCTTATCCACACCAAAAGGGGAATGAAGGATGAGGAATCCGATTTTACAAAGTTCACACTCAAGAACAAATCCTTGAGATTCCAATGCAAGAGAGATTGAAATATGTCAAAGGGGATTGTTCTTAAGGAAGGAAAATTGATAAAAAGAGATTTATTATTAATAAAAAACTAAGGAAATGCAAAAAATTTTAAGACACACTGTGATATGTAAAATGACTTAAAAATGCAAATAAATTGTAGCATAAATTAACAAGACTAAACATGTGCACCTAGAAACTAGCAAGTGATAAAGAGGAGCTCTAGAATCTTGCATAATTCATTGTTGAAGCTATAGAAACATGAAATTAGAATCATGCACTCAATTCATATTCATTCAATCATCAAATAAATCAAATTCATATTCATCCATTCATCAGATAAATCAAATTCATTAAATTCAGTCTCCTAAGATTATCCATTTAAATTAAATAAATCAACTTTGTTTAATTTAAGTCTCACATCCCTCTTTTAATTAAATAAACCAAACTTTATCTAATTAAATCTCAATTTCATAATCCATCCCTTTTGATTTAAATAAATCAAAGTATTTAAGTCAGATGGGTCAAAAGCATCCAACATCATCTTAACTAATCTAATTCTGATTAAATCTAATCTAACCACCCATCACATCCTCTAGCTTTTCCCACTTGCACCAATAAAGAATTTTAATTCATTTATTAAAATCATCATTTTCCCTCAACAAAGCATCTTTTGAGAATATTCCTCAAGTTTGAATTTGAAAGAAAGTTGACTTGTCCCTTCCAACATGGAAATAACTTCTCTCTTACATGTCCCCCACTTGGAATTAAAGTCACTTTTTCTCCCTCCAACAAGCCAAATTTGAATTTTGAAAAAGCCAACCAATCCCATTTATTGGCACATTGACCAAAACTTGCACATTCATCAACCATTCACAAATCAAATCTCAATTACCAACAGACAACATATCTCACCACCACAATGAGCAGCATTCTGAATCCACCTCCACCTCCACCACCACCAAGCTCCAATATATCAAGCCAATGCAGTATGGCGTTGCAAGCCGCTCAACAAGTTGCTTATCAAAAGGCATTTCTTCAAGTACAAAAACAACAAGTTACATAATTAGCTACTCAACAAGCTATGCAACTAGTTGCTCAATAAGCCATTCAAGTGGTGCATGATGCTCAAGCTTCCCAAATCACACAACAAGCACATTAGGCTGCACAAGACAAAGCTTATTGCAACAAAAAAAACAAGAAGCTACTCAAGTTGTGCAAGCTGCATAGGCACAAGCACAAGCCCAAGCTACACAAGCTCAAGCACAAGCACAAGCGTAGTATCTTGCACAACAAAATGTATCACAACTACAAGCATATTAGGAAGTGCTAAAGCAATATCAAGAGCAACACGAAGCAACTCAATTAGCAACTCAACAACAAGTATAACAAAAATCTTAACAACAGGCACTAATAGCACAACTGCAATAGGAACAACAACAATCATTGTTGCAAGCATACTTGGCTCAACAAAATATGCAAACATCATCCAATCCACCCATCCCACCAACAAATGAACCACCTCAAAAAACTTTCATCCCACCCCCTGATATGCAAAATGATGTGACAACAAAAATTAGGTTGCTCTTGCAACAAGTGCTTAACCTTCAATCAGGGTGAACCACAAAAACACCTAGCAACTTGTGCACTTATCTATTCAACAGAAGCCTTCTAATGAAACCATTCTCGAAGGGATTTGAGATCCCTAAATTTGACAAGTACCGTGGGATAGGAAACCCTAAAGATCACATCAGGGAATTCCAGGTTCATTGCATGGAAGTCACGTATGATGATACCTATCTGATGCAACTATTTCCTAGGAGTTTGTTTGGCCGCGCTATGGAATGGTTATCTCGCCTACCTACAGGTATCAATACATTCCAAGAAATCATAGATGCATTCATCAAAAACTACGCATGCAATATCACCATGGATGTTAATGATGAAGAACTATCGGCTCTAAAAATAAGGTAAGAATAAATCATTTGCTTCATTCCTACAATGATGGCAATCCAAGGCTAATCAGAGCAAATGGAAAATGCCTGAGGAGCAACAAGTATGCACTATCATATCCAACCTTGACAGCCTCTTGGCATTCCATCTCAAGGTCCAAGGGATCACCGCATATGACCAATTGATTTCCAAGGTGCTCAACATCAAATGAGCCCTTATGACACAACCTGGAGGATCAACTTCATATCCTGAACAACAAAACAACCGCGCACCCAACAATTACAATGAAAAACCTCACACGCGGGCAAGAAAAAAAATGTTACAAATGAAGGTATTGTCGATGCCAAGGTTGTCATTAGTGTCCCTAGGCAAAACAAACCTGCACCACAACAAAACAAAAACCATCATCAAAGCAACCATCATTAGAACACAACACATCAAACAAACAATCAAGTGATCAATAACATCAATGATCAAAGGGGACCACCCCAGCAAAACAAGAATTCCATCAAATGAAAGTACACCACTCTTGGGGAACCACTCAAAGTCATCATGAAGAAACTAATAAACGAAAACCTCATCAAGATTCCCACTTATGAAAACTACCAAGAACCAGACATTAAACCTCCTTGGTATAATGAAAAGCAACTCTACGAATTCCACAAAATCAAAGAGCACACCACGAACAAATGCATGAGGTTAAAAAACATAGTCCAAGACCTTATTGATCAAAGGGTCATAAATGTGGAACAATCAATAGGAAACAAGAACCTTGAAAACTACCAAGAACTAGACGTTAAACCTCCTTGGTATAACGAAAATCAGCTCTATGAATTCCACAAAATCAAAGGGCACACCATGAACAACTACATAAGGTTAAAAAACATAATCCAAGACCTTATTGATCAAAGGGTCATAAATGTGGAACAATCAATAGGAAACGAGAACCTTGAAATATACATGAATCTGATGCCTAACCATAACAATAAAGGAAAAAATAACACTAGTAAGGGGAAAGGCACCCTCACAAATGTGAATCATGTGTATGAAACTATCGTTGCCTCCCTAGATGAATAATACATGGTAAACACTATCAAAGGAGCTCAAGCCGATTGTGGAGTCACCACAAGAGGCAGAAAAGTTACTATCATAGGATCATCCCAACCAAATAGAAATTTCATGTCTAATTCAAGATTCATCCCCAATGGTTACAATTTCCTTGATCAGCTAAAAAGAATGCCGACACAAATCTCCATCATGGAGTTGTTAAAAATCTCATCCACCCACAAGAAAATCCTTTAGGAAGCATTGGCTTCATCCACCATCCCCGCAGATCTCAATGCAAAACAATTCCAAGCTATGGTCAACAACATAATCAATCCAAACCTCCTTACATTCTCTGATGAGGACTTTCCCACTCAACCATCTCATAACTGTGCACTCCATTTAGAGGTCCTAGTGCAGAAAAGTAAAGTCAAGTGCATCTTGGTGGATGGAGGTGCAGGCTTGAATATTTGTTCCCTCAAGCTCATTAAGCAGTTAAAAATCTCAGAGGTTTCCATCGACAAAGGAAAAGGTATCACAATCAAAGCATATAATGATCAAGAAAGAGTGTCCCAAGGCACAATCAGATTCCCTATTTAATTAGGGCCGGTTATCATGGAAACCACCTATCAGGTCCTAGACCTCGAATTACCTTATAACATTCTCCTAGGACGTCCATGGATCCATGCAATACAAATGGTAGCATCAACTTTCCATAAATCTGTCAAATTCACATATGAAGGACAAGAGGTAACCATCGATGGAGATCTTGAGCCATTCTCCTATTGCAAGAACCTTGAGGAAAAATACTACAAAATACCTCAAGTACCTAAAAATGATGAAGGCCCATCAACACCGTACATTGATCCTGCCACTTTCACATCCACTTCTACGAGATAGACACTCACCACTCCTGCCATTCCCACCATCTTTGATATCAAAGTCATTATCCAAGATAATGGTTACAGAAACTACACGATTCCAAAAAATGCTTTTATGGTAGGAGAGTTACCACAATATCCCAGATCACAAGGATGTCTGCAAGCAAATGAAGCCTCCAGCAACCAATCTACCAATGGATGACAAAAGAAAAGGTTTGCAAATGATGCTTGCAATGGGTTATAATAGAAACCAAAGATTTGGACAAAAAGACAATGGGCTTATAACACCTATCATTCTAGAGACATAAATGAGAAATCTTGGCCTTGGATGTACCCCTCCGAGTATAACCATATGTGGTCGAAGTCCTCCAGTTAGAAAGGTCAATAATCATCCTTAGCTATCTATAGCCAAACTTTGCTTACACGTATCTACAGGTTGAGTCATAGACAACTTCACATTTGACATAACTGACATTTGTAGTAGTAGTGGTGACAATGATCCCATAACCAACCTACCTAGGCTCTTTGAGGATACCACTCTTCTCATGATTAGCACCTTATCCTTTGATTCAGAACATCAAAATCATGAAATCCATCTAGTTTACCCCCAACTCATCAATTATGACCAACAACTAGGACCACTATTTCTTGACACATTCAAAAACAATGAGGCACTCTCAGAATTCATGGGATTATGGGATAAAATTCCATGTGGGGATAACAAATAAGGATTCATCATTGAGCTAGATACATAGGCCTATTATGGGGAAATAATTGAATCCCTTAGTCACAAAAGTGAGAAACTAAGAATAGTATCTAAGTCCTTGACTGAAAACCACACTGTGGCACTCTCTGACATGAAAAAAGTAAAAAGAAAGGACACATCAAATGGTGAAAACCTCTCCAAGGCACCTAAGGATGGGGGATTCAATCTTCCTTTCAGAGCTTTTCATAAAAAAAATCAGGGGTCCTAGCAAAAAAGTGCAATCCAATTAATCTAGGAATAGAAGAGACCCCGCACATCACATTCTATGCGGAATCATTACTATTAGAAGAACAAGAGCTCTTAGCAGCCTTCTTGAGAGAAATACAAGTTAACTTTTTATGGAGCTATGCTAACATGCCAAGGCTCGATCCAAAAATTGTAGTTCATCACCTAGCAATATACTCTAAAGAAAATCCCATTAGACAAAAGCTTAGGAAAATGGAACTAAAGAAGCTATTGGATGTAGGATTCATTTGACCGATAGACTATCTAGAATGGGTGTCAAACCTAGTTTTTGTCTTAAAACCTGATGGGGGCATCGAAATATGCACACATTTCAAGGACTTAAACAAGGCTTGTCCAAAAGATGATTTCTACTTGCCCAACATTGACATGATCGTAGACATGACAGTGGGACATGAAATGCTTTCCTTGATGGAAGGTTTCTCAGGATACAATCAGATAATGATTGCTAAAGAAGAACAACACAAAATGGCCTTCACTTGTCCATGGGGGACTTACTGCTAGAATATGATTCCATTCGACTTGAAGAATGCAGGAGCAACATACCAAAGAGCCATAACCTTAATATTCCACGACATGAACCATAAAACTGTCAAATATTATGTTGATGACATACTAGCCAAATCCAAAAAGAGGAAGGATCACATAGCAACTCTAAGTGCCATCTTTGATAGGCTGGAATAATACAAGGTCAAATTAAACCCAAAGAAGTGTGTCTTTGGCATACAATCAGGAAAGTTGCTAGGATACATAGTATCAATGAGAGGTATTGAGGTAGATCCAACAAAAGTAAAAGCAATCCTTGAGATGGGGGCACCCAAAACATTGATACAATTGAGAGGTCTCCAAGGAAGGCTTCAGTCCATCCGAAGGTTCATAGCACATCTAGCAGATAAATAGAATCCATATTCTCACCTACTTCACAAGGGAGTAGCATACAAGTGGGATAACAAGTGTCAAGAAGCCTTTAATAAGATCAAAGAATATCTACTTACACCACCAGTCCTAATGCCACGAATCCCAAGAAAGCCATTAATTCTTTATGTGTTAGCAACAATAGTAGCCCTTGGAGCTCTTCTAGCTCAACATGACAAAAATGGAATAGAAAGGGCCATATATTATATTAGCAGGACAATGGTCGGTCATGAGATAAACTACTCATTCATTGAGAAAGCATGTCTAGCAGTAGTGTTTGTGTCAGAAAAATTTAGACATGACATGTTGGTCCACAAAGTCAAGCTCATCGCCAAAATTGACCCTCTCAAGTACTTACTATTGAAGGAAATGCTCACTGGAAGAATGGATAAATGGGTCATGATACTATCAGAGTATGACATTGAATATGTGGAGCGGAAAGCAATAAAGGCCAAGTCATCATAGATCAACTTGCAGAAGTACCAATCTATTCAGAGAATCCTCTCATCTCAGAGTTTCTAGATGAATCCATCTTCAACCTCAACATAACTGAACACTAGAAACTTTACTTTGATGGCTCATACACGCAACATGGATCAGGAGCTGGTGTATTCTTTATCACTCCACAAGGGGACTGCATACCAAGGTCCTATAAATTGGCATTTCCCTACACTAATAACATTGTTGAATACAAGGCTTTAACCATAGGTCTCAAAATAGCAATACAGTGGCACATCATGGCCCTCAGAGTATACAGAGACTCTAAATTGATAATAAACCAAGTGAACGGTGAATACGAAACTAAGGATGATAAGCTCACTCCATACAAAAAATTGGTGGAGACTCTCAAGGAATCCTTTATCGAGATCACATTTGAACAGATATCCAGAGCCAAGAATAGAGCAGTAGACACCATGGCAATGATTGGATCCCTACTAGACATCCCTCACAATGTTCCAAAATATGAATTCTTGGTAGAGCAGCTTCTTGTGCCTGCATTCGAGGTACTAGAATCAAAATTTGTGTACGAAATCATTGGTCTTGGTGATCCCTAGTACCATGACATTTATACCTATCTACGAATAAGTGTCATAGCCACTGATTTACCCTCAACCTTAAAATGAACCTTCGTCAAAAAGGCATCCCAATTCATCATCCTAGGAGATACCCTATACCATAGGAGCATAGAAGGAACCTTATTGCATTGTTTAAATGTTGAGGAGGAATTGACCATTTTCACTGAAGTACATAATGACATGTGTGGTTCACACTCGAGTGGAATGACCCTAGCCAAGAAATTGTTGAGGATGGGGTATTATTGGCCTACAATAGAAAGAAAGGCACATGACTACATCAAAAGGTGTCTACAATTTCAATAGCATGGGGACCTCATCCATGCTCCAGCTCAAGATCTTCTGCCCATCATCACAACATGGCTCTTTTCACATTGGGGACTTGATCTCATTGGAAAAATCACTCCCACTTCATCTAATAGCCATAAGTTCATCATAACCGCCACTGAGTACTTTACCAAGTGGGTGGAAGCCATACCCATGACATATACAACTGGGAAGCAGATATCAAAGTCATCTTGAACTATCTCATTTGCCGCTATGGTGTCCCACAAGCCATTATCTCAGATAATGGGATACCATTTAAGAATCAAAATTTCTACGACTTGTGTGAAAAATTTAAAATCCAATATCACTTCTCCACCCCATACTATCCCCAAGGCAATGGCCAAGCAGAAGCCACTAATAAAACCATTTTAAAGATCCTCAAGAAAACAATCAATGATGCAAGTCATGACTAGCATCTGTAGCTCAATCCCACCCTATGGGCCCACTGAACTACCATCTGCACACCCACTGGTGCCACCACTTTCTCCCTAGTCTATAGATTAGAAGTACTCCCCATTGAGATCGAACTCCCATCACTAAGAATATCATTGCAAAACCTCATCATAGATGAAGAATACTGAGTATCAAAACTGAATGAGCTAGAGCTATTGGATGAGTCACATATAGATGCTTTAAATCATTTACAAGTCTATCAGAAGAGACTCAAGAGGAGCCATAACAAGAAAATCAGAAGCAGAACATTCCAAGTTGGAGAACTCGTACTAAAGGAGAATTAGAAGAACATCCCAAATCCAAACAGCAAAGGAAAATTTGAACCCAACTGGTTGGGACCATTTGTTATCACAACAAGCTATAAGTCAGGGGCATATCATTTATCAACACACAAAGGGGAACCTCTGCAAGAGCCCAAGAATAGCTCTCATCTCAAAAAGTTTTATTCCTAATCTTTCAAGATATAGAACCGAAAAAAAAATTAGAAAATGTCCTGAAGAAACAGTTACCTTGGAAAAAACTTGGCAAACAGGCATCTTGGTGAGAACAAAAAAAATCAAAAAAGAAAAAAAATACAAAAAAATCAGAAAAAGGATTAAAAATAGTAAAGAGAAAAACCATCTTCTAGTGAAAACCACTTCGATGACACTTTGGATATGTACCTTGGTGAAAACCTAGCAAACAGGCGCCTTGTGTAAATAAGCACTTTCCATCCACCAGAATCTCTATGGCTTGTTCTGCATCATCCATCCATTATGTTTCCATCATCCATGATATTTAGATCTCCATCCATCACTCATCCATCCACATCTGCACCATAGCTTGGTCTGTTGTTTGTATCATGATCCCTCCTAGTACTACTCAACCCATTCCCAAGGTCAGTTTGTTCTACCTTTATTAGAGTAGTTTTTTAAATCATGTTGGGGGCATGTTATCATTAGATAAAATTCATGTATATTCTTGAAATCCTAAAATCAGAAAATCCAAAAACATCAAGACATCATAAAATTCAAAAATATCAAAACATCAGAAAATCCAAAAATATCAGAAAAAGCACAAAATCCAAAAACATTCAAAACATATCAAAAAATCAAAAATTTAGTGAAAAAGTAAAAAAAAAAAGTTTTCTTGTCAAACTATGGGTCTCTAAGCCTTGAATGCAGGCAAGGTTGATCTTTGAATCATCCCTTGAGACACTTAGGTTAATTCTTTAGGAGTCTGTCATAATAAATTGACATCTCATCATGTATATTGTCATCTATAAATCAATCAAGTCGTCAGTCGAACTACGTGGTCTCTGTGTGTATAACGTAGGCAAGTCTAATCTATTGATCAGCCCCCGAGGCCCCTAGGATAGGTATTTAGGTTAGTCTCTTGGTCAAAAATCTCAGAAAACCCCAAAAAATCATTGGAAAATCAAAAAAATCAAAACATTTGAAAATCTCAAAAAATACCAAAAACAACCTCAAAACATTGCAAAACTCCAAAAACATCCAAATATTTGAAAAAATCCATCTGTATCATCTCGCTTTCACCTACATTAAAATCACTCATAATAAACGATCGTCATCCTCAAACTTTGGTAAAACAATTAGAAACAAGTCTAGCAGGGGAAAAGTGAAAACTCAAAATGTCAAGTCTTAGGTCTAAGTCAGTACGTAGACAAGTTGGTCAACTCTTTTTCTCAATAGCCTATGATCCAATCAGTCCCATTTCAATCATCTGATAACATCATGTCCAAGGATGTATCCTTCCTACAATGGGCATTATTTATCAGAAAGATAAATTTAGATAAACGAAATGACATGCCGCCATCCACAAACATTTCCTAGGATACATCCTTCCTACAATGGGCATTATCTTTTGGAAATAGTTTTGGTTCTTATGCTTAAAAAAAAATTTCCTTTTGGTTAGTCGTATTGAAGAACATCAACTTGTTTGTTTACTTTATCTGGTCTTTTTGACTTATCTCTTTGCACTCATTCCAATAACCTCTTGATGATGTCCAAACAAATGGATTTAGAGAGATAGGAATAGTGCAACGATCATTATCTTTTAGTTGTTGTGCTTGTTGGACGTTCTTGTAAAATAACCTTGGAAAATACTTTCTTTGTTAGACATGTATGGAGGGTGTTTTGGGAAACTTTTTGACTATTTCATTGATACATCATACCATTCTGTGTTCCGGTCTGAGGTGTTTGAAACTTCTAAAGTGCATCCTAGCAAGTTTTTCATATGTCAGGTGTGAACAATAATACTCCTATCTATTTGTTGAGTCAAATTCCATCACACTAAGTGCAACTCCATCCTGGTTCTTTATACCTTGA
This sequence comes from Sequoia sempervirens, assembly GCA_007258455.2. Taxonomy (NCBI): domain Eukaryota; kingdom Viridiplantae; phylum Streptophyta; class Pinopsida; order Cupressales; family Cupressaceae; genus Sequoia; species Sequoia sempervirens. The sequence goes on from VDFB02086081.1 coordinate 223,626,800, forward strand.
TGCATCGTGCTTAGGAATGTTATCAAACAAAAGGTAAGTGACACTTTTAAAATCCCAATTCTTGATAAGAAAATCATCCATTTCTCATAAATTTGGCTTGTTAGATCCTCTTTTCATCATCTCATTTCTCATTTCTTCTTTTCCACACTAACATCACGTCACGAATAGTTAATCATGATCACCAGTGCATCCATCCCGCATTCACAACCCATCAACATTCTACACTTCATTTCACATGCATTTTCATCATCATAATTTAGATTTGTTAGTCTAAGCATCTCATTAATCATACATTTGCATAAAAAATTCATTGCATAACCACATAAGCATTATCGAATCATCCATCATCACATCATATCATCATTTAAGTTTTTTAGGATAATATAGATTGGTTATTCTAAGCATCTTAAGACCATCTCATTTGCATCATCATCATAACCATCCATTTTTAACCTCTTTATCATGAGATCGACCCTCAAAATTGACTATGTTCACTTGATCTCTCGAGGGGGCAATGTACTAGTGTAATTCTTTCTATTGGGGCATTCAAAAAAATCAGAAATTTTTTGAATTTTGATCGCAACAAGTTTATTCTTTGAACCAACGTAGCAAGTACATTGCTTCAAAGAGAGGAAAAATATAGACTTGTGAAATTAGCATCGTGCACTCAATTCATATTAATTCAATCATCAAATAAATCAAATTCATATTCATCCATTCATCAGATAAATCAAATTCATTAAATTTAGTCTCCTAAGATTATCCATTTAAATTAAATAAATCAATTTTTTTTTTAATTTAAGTCTCACATCCCATTTTTAATTAAATAAACCAAACTTTATTTAATTAAATCTCAAATTCATAATCCATCCCTTTTGATTTAAATAAATCAAAGTATTTAATTCAAATGGGTCAAAAGCATCCAACATCATCTTAACTAATCTAATCCTGATTAAATCTAATCTAACCACCCATCACATCCTCTAGCTTTTCCCACTTGCACCAATAAAGCATTTTAATTCATTTATTAAAATCATCGTTTTCCCTCAACAAAGCATCTTTTGAGAATATTCCTCAAGTTTGAATTTGAAAGCAATTTGACTTGTCCCTTCCAACATGGCAATAACTTCTCTCTTACATGTCCCCCACTTGGCATTAAAGTCACTTTTTCTCCCTCCAACAAGCCAAATTTGAATTTTTAAAAAACCAACCAATCCCATTTATTGGCACATTGACCAAAACTTGCACATTCCTCAACCATTCACAAGGTGACAAGTGGCTCCATCTCATTGGCCAAATCATTATCCCACATTGCTCTCTTTTGAGCACTGTTTCAACTTGAAAGTCTATAAGTAGAAAGCTTCATTCTTCAACAAATCATCCACAATCTTATGCAAAGTTACTCTCTTCAATTGAGAGCTAATTTTGTCCACTTCACTCCATCTTCAAGGAATTGTATCATTTGAGTTTTAGCAAGGATTGGGAAAGGGTCACTTTGCACAAGTGACACCAATCCAATATGGAATAGGTACATGCAAATGCTTTTTTATGTCTTTTAATCCTTGTTATTTGTTGCATTTTTTACCATTGGCATGTTATTTCATAGGAGTATTTGATAAGTTTGCATATAACTATCCCATGAAAGAAATTTTAGAGTGCATGCATATTTTGAAGGGTGCTTCAGAAGCCCACTAGGACTCATATGCCAAGCTGGGTGAATTTTGAATTTGTTTGTTAAAAATGACTAGATGTGAAAAATGACTTAAAACTTATATTTATAGGCATCAATACCTAATCAATCATTATTTAAACCTCACAGGCTGACATCCATCGAAAATTTGAATTAGGTTGGTGAATTTCCCACTCAATATTGAAAAATCCCCCAAAAGGGACTCATTCTCCACTCTGGGTGACTTAGTCCCACCAGAGGGGACTCATTCACCCAAGGTGGTGAATGGGTCCCACTTAAGGTTTTTGAGGTGGGTTTTTGAAATTTGAGTAATTTAAGTGTTATTTTTCTAGACTTATATGATTTTTTAGTGGAATAAGCCTCAAGGTCCAAAATAATGGGCCTTAGGAGCCTATAAATGGTGATTTTAAAGAGTAATTAATGCAAGGGTGCCAAAATAGGTCCAAATTAAGAGTGAAATTACCTCTTTTTGCAACAGTGTACAATTTTCTACACTACATTTATCCTGCACTTTAGCACCCATATGACTCTATGTGCATATGCAAGCTAAAGGACTCTAAAAAATATGCTTTATTTCATAAAAGAATACTTATTCAAAATATGGGAGAATGAAGCCAACAATGTAGTTATCTAGAAAACCACAACATTAGGAACCGCATCTTGCAACACAAATTTGTTAGTTGTCCAAAAAATCCTCTTATGGAACTTATAGAAATTAAATTTGAGGGTATATGTATGCACCCCCTTGATTCCGCTTGCTTTATGGAGGTGGAAAAAAGGTAGCAATCTAGCATGTTGAATAGGGAAAAGAATATCATAGGGAATTTCAAAGTAGCATGCCACATAATAATAGAAGATTGACGATTTCAAGAGTGGATCTACAATTTCAATGCAAAAAATGGTGTCAAAAATCGAGCACGCACGCACATGTTATGTTGATTTGGATAAAAATAACCTTTTAAACTTAATATAGTAAAAACCCAAAGTTTTATACATAAAAGCTAAAAGTGAAGTAAATTATAACTTACTTTGTCATTTTACCTTCTTGTAGCTTGAGAGTGATGAGAGAATAGTGAAAGATGTTGAGTAGATGGGACTACAAGCCTACGAGATTGGATGTACTATGAGACCAAGTGGTGCATGACGAGCATCAGCACGAGGTGAGTCAATTATGCTACCTTCACATAGTTTCTATGCACTTATTTGATGATTTTTATGTATTTATAGGTTAATTTAGGATCCTGGAAAAAAGTTCACAAAGTGTCCCATTTGTTCGTAAAGTGTCCCTTTTGCTCACAAAGTGTCCCTTTTGTTCGCAAAGAGTCCCACTTTTTTGCAAAGTGTCTTGTTTCTTCACAAAGTGTCCCAAAATGGGTCTAAAGTGTCTAGGGCCTTTAGGAAAGCACACTAGAGAGACTTTAGTACACTTTTATGATAAATAATTGCAGAAAAAGATTTTGCCACCCAAATGCTTTCTTACACTTATAAGGTTTTTTACCTAAAAGGAGAAAGATGGGAAAAAATGGGAAATTTCTACATTGAATGCAAGGATGGATGAAGTATGTCTAAATACAATGTCCTAATGCAATAAAATGATAAATGAAATACTTATTAATGCAAAACCTAAGAAATGTAAGTTGTTTGAAAAGACATTGTGATATGCAAAAACACCTAGAAAGATGAATAGAAATGTAAATAAAACAAAATAGGAAAGAAAAATAGAAATCATGCAATTGGAAATGTGTTGAAGACTTGAAATTTTTTTCATCCAAAAAAATTGACGTACTGGGACACTTACACCATTCTGGGTGACCTAGTTCCACATCTGGAAAACTACACTAGAGCCCGTTTTAGCCAAATGGGTATTCATATCTACAAAAAAATCTTAAAAATAGGTATAGTGGGGCTAAGTTTCCACTATTGGTGACTTAGTCCACTTCTAAATTTCTAAAAATTTGAAAGTGGAAATGAAAGCCATTGGTATGCACTTTCTGTTCCTCCAGGTGTCTAGTTACGAAACTCTTATTTTCAACACTCTAAAGGACTTTTTGTGGATATTTTAGCCTTGAAAACAAGGATATGTCTTTAAAAAAAATTCAATATATCTTTTAATGATTTCCAAACCCTCAAAGTACCTAAATCTACAAACACACAAGGAAAGAGAGAAATATTGAATGTTAGGGCATGAGGGTTTTCCTTTGTCAAACCCCTTTTTAGGTAATTAAAAAAAACTGAAGAAATAATGTAATGAAGCATGAAACAATTGAGTAAGATAATTTCCATGATGAGAGATCTTGGTTTTGTATAACAAAAGGTGAAGAATCTTCCCTTGAATGTCTAAAAAATCTATCTTGATGACTTAGAATGCTAAAATCCTAGCTTACTTGACTTGAGAAAGAAGATAAATGATGAATGAAAAGGATTAGGTTATTAATTAGGGTTTAGAGCCTTGTATTTATAGGCAATCCGCCTAATTTTCCCATTAATTTGATCCCCAAGGCCGACATGAAGGAAAAATATACTTAAAATCCAATTTTTCCCACCCAATGCTCGAAAATAGCCCAAATGGGACTAAGTTGCCAAATTGGGAAACTTAGTCCCACCTGGATGGGACTAATTCACCTAGATGGGTGACTTGGTCCCATAGGGGTTATTTTTCCAGTTGGAATGTTTGGGAATGAAGAAAACTTGCTTCTAGGTTGTTCTAGTCTAGCCTTTGATCAAATTAAGTCTTGTGATGCATAATATAGGGTAATAGGGGCCTATTAATGATGATGGAAAGGGGAAATTAGGGCTATGGACACAAATTTCAATGTGAAAGTGTGATTAGATACACTTTACATCATTAAAATGAGGTCCACATAGCCTAGAAAAGGAACATCCAATGTGAATGTGTAAAACACATTACAACACTAGATTAGAATTAGGTTTAATCTTCAAGCCTACTAGATTAATGTGAAAATGCAATTAAATACATTTTATAATATCAACTTAGGGAAAGATAGGTCCATTAGTCTAGAAAAGTGTGAATGTATTTTATAACACTTTACAACACCTTTACAAGACATCGTTAAATGCATTTTATTCAGTTTGCAATGGTCAAAGACATAGTGTGGATGTGTAAAAAACCTCACAAAACTAGATCAAAGCCTAATTAAATCTAATTTGCCATCAATTAATCCCAAATAAAGCAAGAAAAAAGGGATACTTTTTTCGTGTCAACAATAATGTAGAAATTAAAAATTTCAGATTGCTTATAGAGTATTATTTTTCTTTATTGATAGGTACCAACCCGTTCATGTCACCATTTGGGTGGTAAGAAGCTTAGTTTTCTTATAGACCTATCCCTTGCACTTTTATTAGAGGACACAAAGCACTTTCAGGCTATTGGGATATATTGGGAATACCTCATGCCCCCCATGAGGTACCCTGATACGATGTTGATGGATGTAGCTAAGCACTACGATTTAGAAACCTGTACATTCCACCTTCCTACTGGTGAGATGATGATCACTCTCGAGGACATCGACTACATCCTTTGAGTTCCCATTTGGGGAAAGCAGGTACACTTCTAGAGAGATCATACATTTTATGAGCAGAAGGCTAACATGTAGTATTGCCTAGATGGGCTAGTGAACAATGAGTGGGTGAGGGCACAAATCAATCTTCTAATGTTGTTATATTCATGGGCCTCAGTGGTGAGATGGATTATGATGCATACAATTACAATAGTACTCATCCTAGATGGGCATGCAATGCACCTAGAGGGATGAATAGTACACCTAATATGTGGGATGGTAGATCACAAGAATGTATACACTTGGGGCCATTGTATCCTATCACACTTATACTAAGATCTTGGATGGTTCATGTTTCGATAGGTGGACAACATGGTACACTGTGTGATTCTATAGGTTTGGTGCCTTGAGCATATCGCATGTACGAGACCTACTAGCTTCTTGTGTCCAATAACAGCGGGGTATCCTCCACCCTTTAACTATCCTCTATGATGGTTATGCCGATACAAAGGTTTACACTTTTTGAGAGTGATATTTGAATGACTGGAGGAGGATGAGATATTGTGGATACCCTATTAGCTTACACTTCAATGGCCAGATCCCATGAGGCAGTTGAGGAGATTGTAGCTAGAGAGATTTTAGTTGGCTGCCATGACTATGTAGTACGTCCCTTCTACAACAATCAAGTCATGTAGCAATTTGGGAAGATCCAGACACCACCTAAGGAATGACCCTATTTTAGAAGGTTAGTGTAGAGTTCCTAGAGACTAGGTGATACAATACGGTTCACTGTAGACAATGTTGTTGAGAGAAACTTGAAGTAATCAGTTCACGATGAGCCTCCAATCTTTGACGTAGACAATGTTGGTGCCATAGATTATTATGAGGAGTGGTGGATACTATCACAACCAACTCTTGTATTTCTGATTGATGAGCCTATAGGAGATGCAAGGCCATTTCAATATGAGGGAGATGAGGTAGAGGACAAGTCAGAGGAGAAATGATATAGGGTTGTGAACATATTTATAGATGTCATAGATAAGGAGTATGATGAGTATGTAGATCCTGACTATGATGGCTAGGATAGAGGGGAGGAGGATGAGGATGAGTAGGACCAAGAGGAGGATGACGAGAAGTTACTCACAAGTGAGGGTGATGAGGTAGTAATTGAGGATCGATACAAGTGGGGAGAGCCCTTTCCCATTCATATGACTAGATCATGGGAAAAAACCACAATAGGAATTAGTATCCATGATCATGGAGGAGCCAACACATCTTCCATGCTACTACATACTACAAGATTGATGGTTTTCAGCCTGCCAGAGATATAGGTAATGATATTTTATTTCATGCATATGTTGTGTAGATATGTTTATTGTTACATATATATATATATCATGATGTCAACTAATTATGTATTATTTCTACCTTGTAGGAGCTACGAGATATTGGTGAGATCTCTATTAGAAAGTAGTTGTAGAGATAGTGACAACATCTATCAACAAAGAGGTGAAAAACTCAGACAATGTGCCCCCACCCATTGTTGATTAGGACCTAGAGTCACTTAAGCCATTCGCCAGATTATGAGTGACATATGAGAGTTTGACGAGGCGAGTCCACTAAATTGGTGCTGTAGTAGAGGCACAATCTTCTTAGACCCCAACAAAGTTTGAGAGACTAAAGTTAGAGATAGCTTGGCTATAGGCAAAGAGGGATCAAATAGAAATATCACATTGAGAGGCCCTTGGATAGATATGTGGCTTAGAGTTTGCACTCAGATTCAGTGGATTAGGATCATTATCACATACTACCTTCTCCTGATGTACTGCTACCAAACCAGTGTGAGTACCAGATCCCAATGGATTTGGCAGTCATAGACCTTAATGACATTATATATGTGGATTTCATAAAACTTAGATATATATATATATATATATATATATATATATATATATATATATATATATATGAGCATTTATCTATGAAATGTTAAATGGAAATGTGATTAATTAAATAGCCTTTGTAAAAAAAATTAATTAATTTCTTCGTAATTTAACATAGCTTATGTGACCTAATTAAAACTTATTTTAGCTTCTCTTAGATACAACATTCCAATTAAGTATGTTATGTTAATTGAAATGTAGATCTAATCTAAAATAACACACAAGATGATTTTTGAATAGAATGAAACCTAAAGTAATTATAAAAATAAATTAAATAATCACTTTAATGCTCAAGACACTCACAAAACTATTTGTCAAGAACGAAGCAATGCGAGAGCATATAGGATGTAATCTAATAGCTCTAACAACACTGCTTTATCATTCATACTATCCAAAGGGATTAGACATAATACTGACATATATGTGCAACATTGATAGGGTATTTGAGGGATGTACCATCTAGCTTTGTTAATGTGTAAGTTCCAGATCCCTAACTTGCATTGATTATGTAGGGTCCTAACCAATTAGGACTAAATTTTCCTTTTTTAGCGTAGTCTACAATAGCGTTTCATTGATTTTCATACAAGACTAATTCACCTTTATTAAATGCCTAAGGGATGATATGATTATTATGTTTATGTTTTAATTGCTTAATGTAGGCTTGGAGATGCTCAAGATCATTAATGCATTGTTCATCGAGCATCTCAAGTTGGTGTAATCTTTATTACTTATAGGTTTTTTTATCGATAAGACCTTGAAGATAAATGCATAATGTGGGGATTTCTAAGACCAAAGGCATGATTTCCTTAGTACCATAGACAAGGTTAGAGGGTTTGGTTCCTATATATAACCTGACGCTTGTTCGATAGGCCCATAACACATATTGTAATTGCGTGTGCCAATCCTTGTGATGTTTATTAACAATTTTCTTTAGGATCTATTCGAGAGTCTTATTAGTGATTTCAGCTTGACCATTAGATTGTGGGTAATACGGTATTGAAAAGCGATCTTGGATATAAAATGTGTCCAAGAACTTCACATCATTGTTCTTAAAGGGCATCCCATTTTCTGAAATTAATGTAGAAGGGAGTCCAAAGTGGGCAATAATGTGTTCCAATATGAAACACCATATCACATCAGCAGTCGTGGATTGAAGAGGAATAACTTCTACTGATTTTGTAAAATAATCGGTTGTTGTATTATTAAATGTATCTATAACAGAAGAAGGTGGTGAAATTTTCCCAATTAGAGCCAATCCCCATACTGAGAATGGCCAAATAGGGATTTGGGCATGGAGCTTAGAAGCATGAACATGAATCAAATTGTTTTGTTCATAACATTTGTGACATCACTTAACATACGAAAAGTAATATTTTTCCATATTTCTCCAGTAGTATCCCGTACAAACAAGTTTTTTCATCAAGGATCTTCCTCCAAAATGACCCCCATAGATGCTCGCATGGGCCTGTTCAAGTCCTATAGTGATTTTAGAATCCCTAAGACATCTAAGTAAAATTTCATTAAGGGATCTTCTATATAACACATCGGCAAGGATTATGTATTTGGTTGGTAATTTTTGTGAGTTTAGGTGTTTGTTGTTGTTGACTCAGGAATGATATTGTCTTTTAAATAGTTATATATGGTATCATACCATTCACTTGAGTCTTCCTTGGTTTTTAATAACACTTCTTTAGATTTATCATTATTGAAGGTTTAATGATTGGGTGAACAGTAAACATGACTTCCTTTGAAGGATCTTGAGGTGATATAAGAGTAGCCACACTCGCCATTGCATCCACGTGTCGATTATCTTTTTATGGGATTTCATCAATGAGTGAATGATTCAAACTTTTCTAAAAATTTCATTGTAAGATCCTTCTATTTTGATAATTTGTCATGTTTATCTTGGTAGACTTCATTTATTTGTTTGATCACTAATTATGAATCACCATAGATCTTAATATCTTTGACACCCATGATTAAAGTAGCATGCAATCAAACAATTAATGCCTCATATTAAACTATGTTATTCATACATAGGAAATTCAATTGGTATGACAAGGGAATAGGATTTCCTACAGTTGGAACTACTATAAGCCCAGCACCAAATCCTGTTCTACACTTAGACCCATCAAAATATAATTCCCATGTATGAGCTTTTATTCTCATCACATTGTCAATAGGAAAAGAGTCATTGCTAGGTAATGCCAAAGGAGAAGGAGCATCAGCTAAGTGGTTGGTCAAGGCTTGACTTTTGATTGATTTTTTTGAAACAAATTAAGGTCAAAATCATTCAATAACATCACCCATTTAGTTAGACGCCTTGATAGGTCTGTTTTGTTAAAAATATGTTTGAGAGGATAAAATTTTGTTATTACTTGTATTTCGACATTTAGTAGATAGTGTCACAACTTACTAGTAGCGAATACAAGAGCTAAAAATTGTTTTTTGATTGGTGTGTATCGCATTTCATAATCTATTAGAGTTTGACTAATATAATAAACAAGATGTTCTTTACTACTTTTATCTTGCTGAGCCACCAATGTTGTAAGAGTATGGGCTGATGTAGATAGATAAAGGATGAATGGTTTGCTTGGCATAGTAGGTTGTTTAATGGGAGGAGTTCCAAGGTATTCCTTCAAAATCTCAAAGGCCTATATATGATCCTCATTCGAATAAAAATTCACATCCTTTTTGAAGATATGTGTGAAAGGTATCATTTGATCGACTAAGGATTCCATGAAATGACGGATGGCTTGAATTCTTTCTTGTAACGTGTGCAATTGAGAAATGTTTCTTGGAGGTGGCATGTTGATTATAGCATCAATTTTCTTTGTGTCAACCTTGATGCCTTTATGAGATATGGTAAAATCTAAAAAATTTCCACTATCTACTCCAAATACACACTTTCTTGGATTTAATTGTATGTTGTATTTTCTCATCCTTTCAAAGATATTTTGAAGTACGTTCACATTGTCTTCTTTGGTTAATGATTTAGCTAAGATTTCATCAACATAATCTTTCAATATTTTATGTATGTAATCATGAAATATAAATGGAATCACTTTTTGATAGGTTGTGCCTGCATTCTTTAATCTGAAAGGCATCATAACCCAAAAAGTGTCCCCCAAACAATTGTAAATGGTATCTTATATTGATCTTGTGGGTTGATGAAAATTTGATTACATCCAGAAAATCCATCCATGAATCACAAAAAATCATGTCCCGCAATTGAATCCACTATCATGTTGATATTAGGAAGGGGAAAATTGTCTTTTAAATGTCAACAAAATCCGTACAAATCCTACTATGATTGTATTGTTTTGCAATTGTGACAATGTTTGAGATCCATGGAGAATAATCAATAGATCGAATGAAACTTGTGTCTAGGAGTTTTTCAAGTTCTCCTTTAATAAGCAAGGTTATTTTAGGATTCATATTTCCTATCTTTTGTCGAAGAGGCTTATGATTTTTAGCAAGGACAATGTTGTGTGTCACTATCCTCAGATCTATTCCTAGCATGTCTAAATATTTCCAAGAAAATAGTTCAGAAAAGGCATGAAGCAAGGTTGTAGTATCCTCTTGTTTTCATCATCAAGGAACTTCCCTATCTTAATGAGTTTTTCTTGATAAACTATTTACATTGGTATATCAATTGTATCTCCTAAGTGAAGGGAATTTGACTAAGGAAATTTAGGATCATATTGTTCCATGCTTGTGTCTTTTCATTGGTGTCGATATATTTTTGCTCGATACTAATAATAGCAAAGGTAACTCTTTTATTTGAAGGAATAGAAGATGTCTTATTATAAGGACCTAATTTTTTTTTTAGAGCTTCATCATTTTTAAAGTACTCCCATGATGGTGGTAAATCTATATCAAGTAATTCAGGGTGCTTGATTGTGAGATTGGTTCTTGATTTTCATGTGATAGTGTTGATATTTAGTGATGGTCATTGAATTGCTTTTGTTGTCTTAGAAAAATAATATCCCAAACCAATATTTGTCTCTTATGTATTAGATTCTATAGGAACTCGGATGTATTGTTCATTCTTTCAACATCCTTCACCATTGTATCCTAGTTGTTTAACAAGTTCATAACCCCCTCCATAAAGTCTTTCCATTTTTTTCGGATTTGGCAATTGTTGATAATATATCTCATCAAAAAATTTTGTGTAAGTTGTATTTTCTTCAAAAGTAGAGGAGGTAGATCTGCTTGAGAAAGTTCTTTTGAATTCTAAGCTGACTTAAATGTGGGTTGTTCTTTATTTTCATCCTCTTTCTGTGTAATGATATACTCCCCCATAAATGAAGGTGTGAATTCCCATGATCCCCAATCATCACCTAGTAATTTAGACACTAGTTCTTCTTCTTGCTTGTCTATCTCAAGAGGTTCTATATTAGATGTTGGAATCAATCTATTTAGAGTACTTGTCATTCCTTTTTTCAAGTTGTAAGCAACTTTCAGGCTTGGGATCTATTTCCACTCGATTAACTTTGTTGCTATAGATATATTTTATTATATGATGAAGGGTCAAAGGCACTACATGCATCTCATGAATCCATGGTCTACCTAGAAGGAGATTGTATGAAAGATAATAAGGCATGAATGAACAAGACTTTGCAAGGTAGCCATTCCCACAGTAATAGGTAAGTAAATTACACCGAGCAGTTGCTTTGTGATATTTTCAAATCCTCTAATGGATAAGGAATCAGGTTTGATTTGTTATTTTTCCACATGTAATCTATCTATAATTTTTGCACTCTACACATTAAGGGTCCTTTTGATGCCTATTCTATTGAATTGGGCTATTATCATAAAGGCTTCATTTTTATTCTATAGTTCTAATAGAGGGAGCTCATGTTGATGGAAGGTAATTTCTACATTAACTGTATCCATTCCTTGTATTAGAGCTGCCACATCATTTACATTCATACCAAGAGGAAATGATGTTTGTTACAATGTTGTTTGGAGCATAGTGTGATAATTTGGTGAATTTTGAATTAGGTCTAAAAGGGATATTTTTGGAGGAGTATTCTTAAGTTGATAAACAAGATCATACTCCTTAATGTGTGAATTTAATCAAGGAGCACTGGGAAATATGGGATTGGGAAGCGGTAAGGGTGTTGGGGTGGATTGTTATGCTTGCAGAATATTTATAGTGTTGTGCATATGCGAAACAACATCACACTTAGGTGGGTAAAGGGTATATTCTAGTTTAGGTATAGGTTGAGATTTATGTGATGGTGGGTAAAGGATGAGTTGAGGTTGAATTATAAAGTCATCTTTTATTTTAGGTTTCTCGAAACAAACCTTAGTGGATGGCTTTTGTGAGATGAATTCTTGAAGGGATTCATCTAACATGTCAAAGTCATCACTACTAAAAGGTTTGGGAGGTAAGTTATCTTCGGTTGGTTTGGGTTTTTCATCACAAACCTTAGTGGATGAACTTAGTGAGAGGAATCCCTAGAGGGCTTCATCTAACATATCCAACTCATCACTACTAGGAGGTTTGGATGATATAGTTTTTCTAAATTGAAGCATTATTTTTATTGTTTCATCTGATGTTTTGAGTTTTTTGTTTTCATTTTATAATGAATTTGGTCTAAATGAGCTAGGAACTAATGTTGAAAATCAAAATTGTAAAAGTATAATTCTATCCATGATTTCCATGAAATTAAACGATACTAATTGTAAGGATTGTAATGTATCAAAAAATAACTAAATGGAAACAAAAAAGTAACTAAGACAAATAGTAGCTTAAGAGTTTGGAAAGTGAATTATGAAAAGAGTGATGCAAAATGTGTACTGGGACTGATTCACCCAGGGTGGCAAATGAGTCCCAGTAGGGGTATTTTTTAAATTTTTATGAATTTTTTGATGGATACTTCTATCTTCTATGTTGTACAATGCAAATCTAAAGTGCATATGCAATATTTCACTATTGTTCAAGGAAATGAAGTGCAGCAATGCAAGCTTAAATGAGCTTTTCACTAATGAAAATTTGGAAACCCTAGGATGCAAATTAAACAATGCAAAATGCAATGCAATTTTGATATAAGCTATTCCTAGGATGCAAATGTGCTCTAAATCAGAAATATGATGTTCAAAATGCAGGTTCACCAAAATGAACCAAAGATTTTTTGGATGTGGGAGCTCTCTTACACTTCTAGGGTTTTGCACCTAAAAGGAGAGAGTTATCCAAAAAACTTAATGGCTCACTCAAGAATATTCCCTTAATATTCCAATGCAAAGATGATTGAAATATGTCTAATGGGAATTTCATAAATGAAAAGAATTGATAAAAGAGATTGATTCTTAATGGAAGACTAAGAAAATGTAAAGCATTTGAAAACACACTGTGATATACATAAAGATAGATTGAATGCAATATAAAACAAGATAAAGAAGCCAAGAAGAAAGAGTGCACCTAGAATATGATAAAGGTTAGAATGAAGGTTGTAAGTGTCTCTAAAATTCTAGAAAATATGATTTTCTAACCAACTGGGAATCATATGCCAAGCTGGGTGACTTAGTTCGAGATAAGGGTTTCTGCCCAGAAAGTAGTTTAAGAGAAATGGGTATTGGAATATGAAAACTCTTGTAATGAAAACCTCCAGTGTGATTCATATGCTACTAATGGTGTATTAGTCCTTTTCTTCTTTTCCAAAAATTGAAATCATAGATCTATACTCCAACACTTGCAATTTATTCCCAAACTGAAACTCGGATCCAATTCTATGAAAACACCTACAAAACATAATATAATTTGATTTCTAATGGGGGTTTTCTTTGGTAAAACCCCTAGTTAGGTATTTAAATCTTGAAAGAGATAATGAAATATGCACCAAAAGTCTAGCCCTAAGTGTGTTTAAGACTAGGAAATTTGAAGCAAGATGCAACCCTACTCTAACATACAAGAATAAGATGCATGGACAAAACTTAAACAATATAAGACTCACTTTAAGAGACCCTAAATCACATTAAATGAATCTTAATGACATGCAAACCTTCCTTAGACTGAAGATAGAGAGAAAATGAAAGATGGAACCACTTAGAAAACAAGTCCTTAGGCTTGGCTTGATGGCTAATAGCATCTCTTCAACCTAGAATTATTCATGATTCTTCATAGGAATCCATGATCAATCCTAAAAAATGAAATATCTTGGACAAAAAGTAAGCTTGAAGACCTCAAAAACCCTTGAATTATGCACTAAAGATTCAACTTTGTTGTAGATAGACTTATGAATCTTCTTGTGAAAGATATTCAACACTTTACTTTTGAATTTGTTTGTTAAAAATGACTAGATGTTGTGAAAAATGATAGAAAAATTATATTTATAGGTATCAATACCTAATTAATCATTATTTAGACCTCACAGGCTGACATCCATCAAAAATTTGAATTAGATCATTGAATTTCTCACTCAAAATTAAAAAATTCCCCAAAAGGCACTCATTCACCACTCAGGGTGACTTAGTCCCACAAGAGGGGACTCATTCGCCCAAGGTGGTGAATGGGTCCCACTTAAGGTTTTTGATGTTGGTTTTTGAAATTTGAATAATTTAAGTGTTATTTGTTAGGATTTATATGATTTTTTAGTGGAATAAGCCTCAAGGTCAAAAATAGAGGGTCTTAGGAGCCTATAAATGGTGATTTTAAAGTTGAATTAATGGAAGGGTGCCAAAATAGGTCCAAATTAAGCGTGAAATTTCCTCTTTTTGCAAGAGTATACAATTTTCTACATTGTAAAGTTCTCAGAGCAGATAACTATCTCTTTATTACATGCACTTTAGAAAACATATTAAACTTATGGGAGGTGAATTCTCCATCTCTGTCAAATCTGAAGCATTTTATCTTGAAATTTACTTCATGTTCAAGCATTGCTTTGAATTCCTTGAATCTATCTAATGCATTTGATTTATCTCTAAGAAATGTAACCCATGTGTATCTAGAATAATCATCAATTAAAAGAATTAAATACCTTTCACCATGTAGGCTTCTCACTCTTGTAGGACAACAAAGATCTGTATGAGCTAGATCTAGTAGTCTAGTAGTAAACTTCCTTTGATCTATAGTGATTTCTTGCTTGCTTTCCAAACTCACAATTCCTGCAAATATCATTAATAGGATTTGTTATTATTGATAAATCTCTCATGTCCTAAACAACCCCGATCCTTTCTAGGTTATCAAAATTCATGTGACACATTCTCCTATTCCATAACCAACTATCATTAAATTGAGTCATAAAGCATCATCCATTAGCACCCTTAAGTTGATAGATATTCCCTTCAGATTTCTTTCCTGTAACAATGAATGTTTTGGATCCTTTTCAGATCTCATATTTCTCATCCTTAAGCATAAGATCCTATCCTTTTCTACACATCAAACCAAAGCTCAACAGATTACACCTTAAACCCTTAATATAGTAAACATAGTTTGTATAATTATTTCCATGAAAACTTACTAAACCTATCATATAGATTTTAGCGCCAGTATCATCTCCAAATATAACCAAGCATCCATCATATTTCTCAAGCTTAAAAAAATTATTTTTATCGCTAGTCGTGTGATGTGAACAACCACTATCAACTATCCACTAATTTTTCTCTTTTTTAGCATGTAGCAAAGTGATAATCATACCTTCATTTTTCTCCTTCTCTAGAGGGCTTTCCTTTACATATTTTTCAAAATTAGTAGAAGTAGGTTCATCCTTAATCACCAAAAAAAGAATTTATTTTCATCAAGATCTTCATATTCTGAATCCTCATCAGATATACTAGCATTCTCATTCACATAGTAAGCTTTGTTAGTCTTGTTTCCTTTCTTTTCCCTCTCATATCTTTATTTATTCCTTTTACCTCTTTCCAGACACTTTGTAGCATAATGACTTATTTCTCCACAACTAAAGCATTTAAAGTGAAACTTACCTTCATACTTATTAGAGCCTTTCCTCATTCTTCTTACAAAGTTAGCCTCTATTTCATCAAAGTCTCTTCATTTGGATCTTTAGGTTTTTTAGCTTTAAAAGTAGTCTCATATTTGCTTCCATTCCTTAAACTCACCTTTCTCATCTCATAAGATGTCAAAAATCCTAAGAGGAGATCATTAGTATAGGTCTTATAATCTATAGTTTGCTCAATAGCACTCAATTTTTCACTATAAGAATTAGGAAGAGTTCTGAGATTATTCTTTAGAATCCTAGTTTCATCTACAGTAGCACCAAGTCCTCGCATTCCAACCACTATTTCATCCAATATCTATACATAAGCTTTAACATTTTCATCTTAATACATGTGTAGAAGATCAAACTATTTCCAAATTTTGTAGTATCACTTCTTTAACTCTTTCATCACCATCATGTGCTCTTTTTAAAGCATCCCAGACTTCCTTATCCATCTTCAAATTCTAGACCTTAATAAACTTGAAATGTACTAGACTATTCTTCAAGATGTATTTCACCTTGTTATTCACTTCATGTGCTTTGATTTCTTCAGGTGTACTCAAACCATTAGTAGGAGGAGTGTAAGGATTATTGTAAGCTTTCTCCACATCATATCTACAATACTCTAGATATTCTTCCATTAATACTTTCTAGATACCATAATTAGTTCCATCGAACCTCAGAGAATCATGAACCATTTTTCCAGCCATCCTAGACCTTCCTCATGTAGTTAAGCTTTTCACCAAAGAACCAGGGTCTGATACCATTTGTTGAATAGGACAACTGAGAGGGGGAGGAGTGAATCAATTGTCATAGAATTAAGCCTTTAATTCAATCAGCGAAACTAATTCTTAGTACTGCTTAAATAATTAATCATCAAATTCCAATGCAAACACTTAAATCCAACACATAAACACAATAACACTAGATTTACGTTGAAAACCCAATAAGGGAAAAACCGTGATGAGGATTAATTAGCACTATAGAGAATATAAAAATGGATTACAAAAGGCTCACTACCTAAAACAAGGCTCGCTACTTGAAATAAGGACTCATTCTCTAGAACAAGGACCCACTGTCCAACAGGGCTACAACCCGGAGGGATCGCTACCACAAAGATATAAAGAAGACAAAGAATACTTGTTATAGAGGGACTACAATCCCAATGCAACAAAGGATTCCACTATAATTATTCACACACATGCATGAATGATAGAGTTCACCTTCTACTCACTACATCTAGGAACTCAGTATTAAGCTTCATATTGATTTTCCACTCTCAAAACACACACTTACTTAATAGAATTAATGTCACCTGAAATTTCACTTCCTCTTTTCTCTTATCGCTCTTCTTCTTCCCTCTTTTCTCATCATTCATCATTAACTCATCTTGCATTTATACCATCTTCATCTTTGAAACATATCCAAATTCAGCCATCCAAATTCAAATTAAAATTAGGTTGGCAATGAAACATCCTAGGGTGAAATTAGAATGAGAGAAACCCACACATATGCTTCATGAATATTGAAAGTAGTATTCCACACAAGGTCGTCCCAACTAGTGTAAAACACATAGAACGGTTACACACAAACTTTCCAAATGTTGAAACTATCTTTAATGGAATCAAGGCAACACAACTCTAGAACCGCATGTCTTAGTACTTCATCAAAGAGAATTCTAGACCAACCACGTTTCTCTTGAACCTCAACCAGAACCACAAAAAAACATAGTTCACAACTGGTCAACACAACTTGCATTGTACAATGAATCAGTACCCAAAATTTTGAATATAACATCTATTAACAACCATGAACAACATATCTAAACTACACAACCACAGGAGAAAATCCAGAGAAAAACCCAGAGCAACCATTGAAAATATGCAACATATCTTATTTCAATTTTCTCAATATCCTCGACATATACAACTAGTAGTTAACTAGTTGATTGGTTGACATCAATGAAAAAACCTGCAATCTTTCCACAACACCTTCAATCTTTTCATTCTTGTAACACATTTCTAGGTGATTTTGTAAGTCATTTAATCATATTAGGTTTTAGCATGCCATTTTGCATTTCACTTATCTTTCCAAGGCCCAGCTTAGTCGTGAAACCCTCATTAGTTTATATTCAACCCTAAGGACAATCCTATTGTAAGATATCTTTCTCCTTCACATTGAGATCTATAGGTTTATCCTTGAATGAAATTAGAGAGTGGTTGTGCTCTGTCCTAAACCATACAAAAAATTCCTACCCCCATTTTCTCTGATTTCATTTGGGTGAACATGCATTTAGAACATCATAATTCTAATTTGTAGTGCATTACCATCCTAGATCTTGCTTGCATTATCATTGTGTTAGGGTTTGTACTAGTTAATTGGAATTCTAGGGTTTCTAATTTTTCATTACTGAAAGTTCATATAAATCATATTTTTGCACCTTAAATCATTGAAAATCATATAAAAACTGCATTTGCACTTAGGTTACAGATCATACAACATAAAAAGCATAAAAATCAATTGAATTTTTCTAAATTTTTTTAAAGAAACCCTCATTGTGATTCATTTGCCACCTTGGGTGAATCAATCCTAGTACAAATTTTGTACTACATTTTTCAAAGGTAAATTCCCTATACTTGAGCTTCTATTTGTTGTTAAAACCTTTGTGTTTTAGTTTGCATACTTTATGTTACATTCAAATCATTAGAAGTAGCATAATTTACATTCATTGCAATTGTGGATAGAATTAGATTCTTTCACTTTTGATTTTCAACATTATTTCATAGTTCAATTAGATTAGATTACATTTGGCATACATTAGAAAAAAAAACAAAAAAAAGATCAAGCACCTAAACCACTTCGAGAAAGTATAGTTATTTGACTATGTCAAATCTCTTTATCCAAGTTAACCTAATCCTCAAGCCTTTTAGTAGTGATGAATTTGACATGTTTGAAGAAGCCCTTGAGGATTTCATCCACTAAGGGTTGTTATGACAAACCAAAACCAAGAGACGTTAATGTGATTCAACCTCAACTTATCCTTTACCCACCTTCACGCAAACCTCAAACCCAAAACAAAATTGTTTACTTTCTTGAACCACCTAAAAATAATGTATTGCAGAAATCAAGCCATAATACCATTGCTCATACTTATAACACTAGAAATAACCTACAACCAAAAAAAACAATCTCAACATCCTTACCTTTACCCTGTTGGCAACATAAGGGCAGACAAATGAGAGGGGGGGTGAATCAGTTGTCACCGAATTTCAAACTTATTAAACTTATTAATCCTTACTCTCAAATTTGACCAATATCAATGAAAGAATGAATCAACAACACATCAGAAACACACATAACACCAAGATTTTTATGTGGAAACCTTGTTAGGGGAAAAACCACGGTGGAGATCAATTTACAAGATTATACACTGTTAAAAGTATAAGAAGAATAAATGGGGAATGCACATGCATTCAGGCACACTTCGTAGAGCTCACTGCTCAATTACAAAGGAACACACACTGTATTATAGAAAGATTTGGATTACAACCATCTAGATTTTGAATTGAGAAAATAGCATCTGCTAATGCCTAGTTACAGTTTTGATTAAGCACATGAACACTTCTTCACTCTTCTTCACTTTTCTTCACACTCTACTCTGCCTTCGAATTATTTGAACAATATTCATGCACACACACATAGAAGCACACCCTTGCACACTACAATTCAAATAAACAATCACTCTCTTATATCTGCAACATAAAATTACATTCGCTACAAGTCGACCACAAAGAAATAATAAAATGAACACAAACTGTTGGCCAAAAACAATTGATAATTTTTAATGTGAATCAACCAAGGTCAGCCAAAACATAGTGAAGACCTAAAATAACATTTCCAACACAAAAATACTTCAATTAATTTCTCCTCAAATATCCATAACATGCTTCAACACCATGTTAGCCAAGAACAAGAAAAACATAAACACACAAGAGAAAATCTTGGATTGTGAGTAGAACAATCAATGTGGATGTGCAACAAAGATAAATAATGATATAGAAACATCCATAAGCATTAAAAAACACCAAAGAAGCATCCATAGTAGCTAAACTAATTAGAATCACATAATCTTCAATTAGAAACACCAACTGAAGCAACAAAAAAGTTGTCATATTGTAAATCTTCATAACTCGATCAAATCTTCATGCGGATCTCTAAAACTCAATGTGGATAAAATAGATACACTTAGAAAAAAAACCCTTTAGTATACAAGCTCTTATAAACAATGTACATAACTCACCGACATATAGAACATCAATTCACCACTAACAACTTACAATTCGTTTATTACAATTTTCTCAATATCCTTGACATATACATATTCAAATGTAGTAATTCTAATAGTGTTGACATCAATGACAACCACATATCAACAACAAAACCACAACATACAACAATCTCCCCCTTTGGCATTGATGGAAGCACATGATGTGAAAAACACCATCAATGCAACTAACTCTTAACACATACTCACCCTTAGGTTTTAACTCTTTTTCTCATCAGCTCTTTCACATGAACATCTCCTCACAAGGCTCTTTTCTCCAGATAATCACCATTTCTTCACATTACTCTTCTCCCCCTTTGAAATCAATGACAAATATCTCTAAGCTCTGAACCACATATGTGAATTTTTGAGCCATATGACTACTCCCCCTGAGTAGCAACCACCACAATATCAATCCAAAATAAGATATGATTATGAAATTCAAGGACTGATGTAATGCAATGCATCCTTAGTTCTGATTAGGAGGGTTAATCACCCCTAACTTCCCTCTGAGATACTCAAAAGTATCCTTAGGCAATGGCTTTGTAAATATATCTGTAATCTACTCCTTAGTAGGCACACACTCCAATGTAGCTTCCATTTCACTTACCTTTTCTCTCAAATAGTGAAACTTGATAGATATATACTTGGTTTTTTAATGCAACTCCAGATTCTTAGAAATATTAATGGCACTTGAATTATCACAGAATATAGCAATAGGCTCATTATACACAACTTTGATATCTTTCAACATCTACTTCATCCACAATACTTGAGTACATGATATGTGCAGGATCATGATGGGCCAAAAAGTGGCGATATGTAAGTGATATGATGGCCCATGTGGCTGACGCCATTTTTTACCCAAAATTGATGAAACAAAAGGGTTTTAAAAGAGATTCTCAACTTTCCACCAATATAAATTATTATTTACTTTGAATTTAATAAATAATTATTATTTATTTTCTATTTGAATTATGACTAAAGTCCTAATTAATAGGCTGATTGAAAAACCTCTATATCTTTCAAACGATATAACATTTTTTGAATCAAACACATCACATTCTATGCTTCACATACTATAGGATAAAAAAAGAATTGAATTTCATGAAGTTTTGACCAAGTTAAGGTGGTAAATACGAGTTTTATATTTTTAAAATTTGAATAAAAAAATCATAATTAATTATTTACTTGGAAAAAGATTACAAAAATATGCATCACATCAAGACATGAGTACTCTAATTATATCTAAAATATTATAAAAAAGTATTATCATTTTACTGTGGTTAGGGTTGTCAGATAGACACCTACTTCTTATTTTTTCCCTCAAATTTAAGTACCACTACATTGAAATTTCAAATTTTCACCAAATATATATATATTTTTAAATAAACCTAGTAGTTTAGAAACTACATTTAATTTTCTATAGATTCTATTCTTACACATTTTTGAAATAATATAGATAACTTATTCAAATTTTTACGTCAAGTTGCCTAACTCTGATTTTTCTAAATTTTTTGCCCCTTAAGGGCCTATTTTTTCCACGATGATCTTGCACATACCCTACAATTGTTAGCAGCAACAATGTATTCGACCCATTGTAGTAGATAAAGAAATGACATTCTTCTTTTTACTTAACCATGATATTAGCTTCTTACCCAAGAAAAATGCTTCACCGCTAGTACTTTTTTTGTCATCCACATCTCCTACCCAACCAGCATCAGTAAAGGCACTCAACATAAGATCATCATCTTTAGCATACCATAGACCAAATTCAATTGTTCCCTTCAATTATCTCAAAATTCTCTTCATAGTAGTCACATGATATTCCTTAGGATCTGCTTGAAATCTAGCAACAATACATACATCATTGATGATATCAGGTCTAGTTTGAGTCAAATAAAGCAATCCACTTGGAATCATTGATTTGTATCTAGTCTGATTTTCCTTCGTAGGATCATCATCTATTGTCAACTTGCATCTAGTCACCATGGGTGTACCAACTGGCTTTGAATCTTCCATACCAAAATTCTTCAACAATTCCTTCACATACTTGCACTGAGATATAAAAATCCCTTTATCTAACTGAGTAATTTTCAATCCCAAAAAGAATTGTATCTCACCAATCACTAACATATCAAACTCACTCTTCATCTCATTAGTAAACTTCATGTACAAACCATCATCCCCTCCAAAAATGATATCATCAACAAAAACTTCCACAATCAAATCTTAATCATCATTCTTGAAATACAAATTACTATCAGCAGTACCTTTGTTGAATCCAAGCTTCAAAAAATACTTGTCCAATCTGGCATACCATGCTCTAAGGGCTTGCTTAAGTGCATAAAGTGATTTCTTCAACCGACAAACCATATCCCCCTTATCAATCAACTAAAATCCACCAGGTTGCTCAATATACACCTCTTCTTCCAATTCACCATTTATAAAAGTAGACTTGACATCCATCTGATAAAATTTGTCATCTTTGTAAGCAGCATAAGCAAGAAACAGTCTCACAACTTCAATTCTAGCAATAGGGGCAAAAGTCTCTTCAAAATCAATTCCTTCCAGATCTGTGAATATCCTTTGCATACTAGTCTTGTTTTGTTTCTAACCACTTCACCTTGCTCATTCAATTTGTTTCTAAAGACCCATTTAGTTCCAATTACATTTTTATCCTTAGGTCTAGGAACAAGAATCCAGGTATCATTTTTTTCAATTTGATGTATCTCTTCTTTCATTGCTTCAACTCAATGTTCATCTTTGCATGCTTCATTCACACTAGTAGGCCTAGTCTTTGAAATAAAGCAATATTCTTCTACAATTTTTCTCCTAGTTTGGACACCTTTACTCTTATCACCAATAATTTTATCTTCTGAATGATTCAATCTTACATACCTCGAACTCTTCTTAGAATGTTCTTGAACTTCAGGCTCTTGTGTTCTCTCTATAGCTTCACTAGTTTATTCTTCTTCTTGATTTTCTTGATCCATCAGAATGATTTGCACTTGATTTGAAGTTTGACCTTTGTTTGTACTATCATTCTGATCATCAGAATCATATCCATAGGTTCTGGATAGTCTAGCAATGTCTTCATCAACCTTAACATTTTCACTTTCAACTATTTTGTCGAATCTCTTTTTGTAACACTGGTAGGCTTTTCTTTTAGTAGAATAACCTAAAAGGATTCCTTCATCACTCCTAGCATCAAACTTTCCTTATCTTCATCTCTTTTAATATAACATATACTCCCAAAGATTTTGAAATATCTAATAGTAGGCTTATGACCAATCCATAGCTCAAAAGGGGTCTTACTAGTATCACCTTTGATTTGTACCCAGTTGAGGATATACACAACAATACTCACAACTTATCTCCAATAAATATGAGGGACATTTCCTTCCAGCATCATGGCTCTAGTAGCATCTTGAACTGTTTTGTTCTTTCTTTCCATAACTCCATTTTGTTTAGGGTTTCATAGTGCAGATAATTGTCTCTTTATTCCATGTTCTTCACAAAAAGAGTTGAACTCACTGAAAGTGAATTCACCACCTCTATCTAGTCTTAGACACTTAATCTTTAGACTAGTCTATGTCTCAAACATAGCCTTAAGGATTTTTCACTTTTCTAGTGATTCAAATTTCTCCTTTAAGAAAGTAGCCCACATTATTCTTGAATAATCATCAATAAGCAACATGAAATACCTGTAACCTTGTAAACTTATGATTCTAGAGGGACCACACAAATCAGTATGCCCAAGCTCCAACAGTTCATTTGAACAATGTTGTTTGCTCCAAAATGAAATTATAGTTTTCTTTCCCAACTAACATTTCTTCCAAATGACATTAGTAGGTTTTACCAACTTAGGTAGATCTCTCATAGCCTTAGTGGAACATATCTTGAAAATTTTATCAAAGTTAACATGACACATTCTCCTATACCACAACCAACTTTCATGAACTTGAGTAATCAAACAAATTTTACTAGGAACATTTAGATGAAATATATTAACTCTTGTTTTTGTACCTGATGCAATCACATTTCCAAAACATCCCAATATTTTTCACTTCCCATCCTTGAAAGGAAGATTGTAACCCTTATCAACCATCTATCTGACACTTACAATATTATGCTCCAAGCCTTCCACATATAGGACATCATCAGTATTATTCTTACCATCAAGAGAAATACATCCTTTGCCATAGATCACACCAGCTGCATTATCACCAAATCTCACAACAACACCATCATATTTTTCCAAGCTCACAAACTTACTTTGATCTCCTGTCATATGATGTGAATATCCACTATCAATCACCCATTCATCTTTTTCTTCAACTTGAGTAGCTAGGGCTTTCTCCACACTTGTACAACTAGCAGATTTAGTAGATACAAGGTTATTTTCCTTGATAGCAATAAATACCCATTCATCATTACCTTTATCAGATTCATCATTGTCACACCTCTGTCAGAAGCATAGTAACACTTCTTTTGAAATTTATACTTCTTATGTATTGATTTAGAATCTCTTTTCAGACACCTTGATGCAAAATGACCTATCTTATTACAAGAAAAAAATTTAAGAGGCAATTTTCCTTCATACTTACCTTTTCCTCTTGGTACTCTTTTGACAATAAGTGCTTCCAACTCTTCTATCTCTCTTTATTCTTCTTCAATCTGTTTGATTTCATCCTCATACTTGAATTTCTTTCTAGATGAACTCTCGCCTGGATCATATCTATATCTATCTCTTCCGGAAGTAGTAGCCTTAAATGTAGATTCAACCTTAGGAAGGGCATCACCAAATTTGATCAACTCAAAATTTGTTATCTTACCAGCCAACATATCTCTAGTTACATTTGTTACTATTTGAAGTTCTTCAATAGCACTAGCTTTGACTTTAGAAGCAGTAGGCAAGGATCTAAGCACTTTAGCAACAATCTTTGATTCTTCTAACTTTCCACCAACAAATCTGATAGCACACACAAGTTCATTCATTATTTGCACGAAAGTAGTAATATTTTCACCATCACCCATTCTCAACATTTCATATTTCCCTTTTAGACTATGCAACTTAGCAATCTTCACATTAGCATCTCCTTCATACAAAGTTTCCAACTTTTTCCAAATCTCGTAAACATTCTTCAGATCCATAACATTTGTCATCTTAGTATCAGTTAAAGCACTCAACAATGCTTCTTAATCTGGATATTATACTTAGCATAAGTACCATTTGGTGGAATACTATACCTATTACTTGTAATGCTCCAATAGGGTTCACCAATGCATGTCAAATGGCACTCCATTCGAGTCTTCCACAAAGAATATTTTTTTCCATCAAATCTCAGACTATCCTTGTATGTTTCCATCCCAAATCACCTCAAGTTATTATAATTCTTCCATGGAACCCTCTTTGATACCAATTGTTGGTAACACAAGGGAAAACAACTAAGAGGGGGGGGGGTGAATCAGTTGTCACTAAATTTCAAACTTATTAAACTTATTAATCCTTATTCTTAGATCTGATCAATATCAATGAAAGCATGAATCAACAAAACATAAAAAAAACATAACACCAAGATTTTTACGTGGAAACCCTTTTAGGGGAAAAACCATGGTGGAGGTCAATCCACAATATTATACCCTATTAAAAGTATAAGAAGAATAAATGAGGAATGCACATGCATTAAGGCACATTCCCTAGAGATCATTGCTCAATTACAAAGGAAGACACACTATCTTACAAAAAGATTTGGATTACAACCATCTGGATTTTGAACTAAGAAAATGGAATTTGCTAATGCCTAATTATAGTTTCGATTAAGCACATGAACACTTCTCCACTCTTCTTCACTTTTCTTCACACTCTGCTCTACCTACAAATTATTTGAACGATATTCGCACACACACACAAAAGCACACCCTTGCACACTATAATTTTAATAAACAATCACTCTCATATATCCACAACATGAAATTACATTCACTACAAGTCAACCATAAAGAAATAATAAAATGAATACAAATTTTTGACCCAAAACAATAGATAATTTTGAATGAAAATAAACCAAGGTTGGCCACAACATAGTGAAGACCCAAAATAACATTTCCCACACAAAAATACTTCAATTAATTTCTCCTCAAAGATCCACAACATGCTTCAACACCCTCTCGGCCAAGAACAAGAACAACATGAAAACGTAAGAGAAAACTTCGGATCGCAAGCACAATGATCAATGCAAACATGCAACAAAGATAGAACACGATCTAGAAACATCCATAACCATTAAAAAACATCAAAGAAGTATCTGCAATAGTTGAACTAACTAGAATCACATAATATTCAATTAGAAACACCAACTGAAGCAACATAAAAACTTTCATACTTTAAATATTCATAACTCAATCAAATCTTCATGCGGATCTCTGAAACTCAATGTGGATAAACTAGATACACTCAGAAAAAAAACCTTTAGTCTACAACCTCTTATCAACAACGTACATAACTCACCGATAGATAGAACATCACTTCACCGCTAACAACCTGCAACTCATTTATTACAAATTTCTCAATATCCTCGACATATACAACTTAAAATCCACTAATGTTAATAGTGTTAACATCAATGAGAACCACATATCAATCGCACAACCACAACATCCAACATACCCAAATCTTTTTTTCCTAATGCCCCTCATTTACCTTCAAATAGTGGAAAGGAGTATGATCTTGTTGAAAAACTTAAGAATACTCTCGTGAAAATATCCCTATGGTATTTTACTCAAAATTCACTTAATTATCACACTATGATTCAAACAACCTTATAAAAGGTTGTGATCCCTTCTAATAAAAATGCAAACAATGTGGAAACTCTAATACAAGGAATGAATAAAGTTAATGTATACAAATTACCTTTCGTCAACATGAGCTCCCTCCCTTGCAGATGAGAAAGAGACATGATTCCTTCATGATAATATCCAAATTCAATAGAACATGAATAAGAAAAACACTTGTTGATAATGGCTTAGCCCTTAATGTGTGTAATGTGAAACTTTTAGATAGATTGGGTGTGGAAAAATAAAAAATTGAACCCGAATCCTTATCGATTTGAGGATTTAACAATGTAGGAAATCAACCGCTTGGTGTGATTACTTTACATATTATATTATGATAGCTACCTTAAAAAATATTATTTGTGTTATGCCTCATTACCTTTTATACAATATTCTCTTAGCAAAACTTTGGATTCATGAGATGCATGTGGTGCCTTCGAATCTTCATCATATCATGAAGTATGTATATAACAACAAGGTATACCAAGTTGAAATAGACTCCAAGCCTGAAAGTTGCTTACAAGTTGAAAAAGGAATGACAAGTCCTTTAAGAAAATTAATTGCAACATCAAACATAGAACCTATGAAAGAGGAAAGACAAGAGATTCAAAAAAAGTTGAAATTATTGGATGATGATTGGGGTTCCTTAGAGTTCACACCCTTGTTTATGGGGGAGTACATAATCACAAGAAAGGAAGATGACAAGAAAAAAAAACCAATGGTAATGTCAACATAGAATTTAGAGTAACAATCACAAGCATCTTCCTCATACACTTTAAATGAAGACACAAGTTATACAAGGGTGAACCCTCAATATTCATTTACATTTTTTGGCCGAATTGGACACTGAATTGATTTTTTCTAACTAAATCTTCACTTTCGCACACCTATAGCAACTACACTGTGAGGAATTTAAAGATGATGCAAACTAGTAATTTGTGATATTTTGTTTGTAGATTCTAAATATATTTTTTTTCAAAAGTTTTGGAATCATATTTCACTTATTTTTCCATCTCCTTCGAAAACTATTTTTTATCAGTAAACACCATTTTTAAGCAGTGATGCTCACTGTATACAACATAAAAAATTTTCTATGAAGGATAATTAATTTTTTTATCAAATTTAGATTTGTAACATGATATCTAACCCTTTCATTTGGTTTCATATTTTTTATTGAATATTTTTTTCTTAATCAAGTTTTGAAGTCAAACCAATTACAATTTAGACATGGGAAAACCGTATACAACATAAATTTTTTTGTACGTATCAAATTTCAATTTTTTTAATAGATCAAGGACATCAATACCTATCCTACACATATTTAATTTCAAAATTTTATTTTGATAATCTACTATTTTTCCACATGTGCACAACAAAGAACTTGATTTTCAGTGAAAAACCTATGTTTAATCAAACTAAAAAACCAAATACATAATAAAACCAAAACATATTAAAATTATATTCATTGGATAGTTAATTCTAAGGACTACCATCATCTAGTTGGGTCTATGAAGTCTCCTCCATTTTCATCCTCAACTCAAGCTTTGAAGGGAAAAATTATGGAGATTTTTGGTGCCAGAGAGGGAGAAGGGGGAAATGGGGGGTTTGAGTTAACCCAGGTTCGCTCGAACCAAGGTTTGAGCGAACTCCCCTTTCTACAAAGTTTCTCTTTATATTTTATTATGAGAATAAGAAATATGAGGGAGCCAAAATTTAATAGGGTTCATTTAAAGGGGGTTCAAGCAAACCCTTATTAGGTTTTTTCGGACCCTAAGTTCATTCGAACCCCCCAAAACCCAAAACTTTTTTCATGGGGGAATTTTTTGCAATTTTTCTTCCTCAACAGAATTGTAAACTAGCTTTCTTGGGTCACCCACAACAAAATTTGATAAGATAGATTATCAGCAACCACCAAACCCAAAAGAAGCGGAAAGACTTGATTGCAAAGGCTATGAGTTCATGAAACAACTTGATTATAGTGGAAAAGGATGTGATAAGAAAGAACAAGGTATTCATGTTTCTATAGAACCTAATACGTAAGAAACAAAAAGTGGTTTGGGATATTTCCCTTCAAATATTATGTAAGAAACAAATAGAAACTCGCTAAACATCAACACCATCATGTGTAATTCTAATACAACTCTCACCTTCAAGCATCTGGAATTGATTGATAATAATTGTGAAGAGTCATTGGAGTTTTCTGAAGATTATGAAGCCTTGAAAGAACTACTAGGATTTAATGACAAACCATTTACTCCCCCTAAAAAGAAACGGCTTACATGTGCTATGATTAGTACCAAGAAAGAAGATGGAGAAGAATAAAGTAATGAAATTAACATGAACAAAGAAGACTACAACCCTAAATTTTTGAAACAAAATGTGCTTCCTTTAGGAGATACCATGGACATACAGATGAATGTTAATAATAAAGAAAAAGTTATTAAGATAGGAAAGTGCCTCGATGATGAAGAACAAGAAGACCATGCAAATTTACTTCATGACTTTCCCAAAATTTTCACTTGGACTTATTCAGATATGCCAGGAATTGATCCTAAGATTGTAACACATAATATAGTCCTCACCAAAAATGCTAATTTTGTTAGATAGAAGATTAAAAAATGAACCCTAAGGTAGCCTTATTAGTTAAAGCCAATATTGAAAAGCTCCTTGAATGAGGTTTAATAAGACCTATAGATTATTCTCCTTGGATCTCAAACATTGTTGCAGTTGTAAAACCTAACAATCATATTAGGATGTGCATGGAATTTCATGATTTGAATAAATAATCTTTGAAATATGACTTTCCTCTTCCTAATATTGACATGAAATTCGACTCGATTATGTGACATGCTTTGTTGTCATTCATAGATGGATTTTTTTGGATATAATCAAATCTTTATCAAACCTCAAGACCTATATAAAACAACATTTAAAATAGCTTGGGGAAAATTTTGTTGGGTAATGATGCCTTTTGGATTGAAGATTTCAAAGACAACATATCAACGAGTGACGACATTAATATTTCATGATTACATACATATTCTAGCCAAATCTTTAACAAGACAAGATACTATCAATGTCCTTTGAAAAATCTTTGAGCAAATAAAAAATACATGAGATTGAATCTAAAAAAGTGTGTCATTGGTGTAGATAGTGGAAAAATTCTATGGTTATTATATCTCATAGGGTTACAAGACATAATAACCTAGCCAAAATAACCCTAGACAGAATAACCCAGTCATAATAACCCAAGGAAAAAATAACCCAGGGTCATAATAACCCAAGCCAAAATAACTCGTGGTCAAAATAACCCATGGAAAAAATATCCTAGTAAGAATATAGAGAAAGGACCATGGGTTATTCTATCTATGGGTTATTTTGACCACGGGTTATTATGTCCATGTGTTATTATGACCTTGGGTTATTTTGTCCTTGGGTTATTATGATGGGTTTATTATGTCCAGGGTTATTATGGCTAGGTTATTATGTCTTGATACCATCTCATAGATGCATTAAGGTGGACACAAATAAAATTGATGCTATAGTTAACATGCAACCTCCTAGAAACATATCCCAATTGCACACCTTACAATGAATAATTCAAGCTATCTGTCATTTTGTAGCATCCTTAATGGATCAAATGTTACCATTTACACATCTCCAAGTTAAGAAAAAAGTTTAGTTTAATTGGAATACAGATTGTAAAAAGGAATTCGAGAGTTTGAAAGACTATCTTGCTAATCCTCCTATTTTACAACCTTCTATTCAAAACAAATCATTCATCCTCTATAAAATAACATCAGCCCATGCTCTTGTAGCATTGTTGGTTAAGCAAGATAAAAATTGTAAAGAGCATCCTATTTATTACATTAGTTGAACTTTGACTGATTATGAGAAATGATACACAATGATAGAGAAACAATGTTTGAATATTGTATTCGCTAATATTAAGTTGTGACATTAATTATTAAATGGTGAAATACATGTGAATAAAATTTGATCCTTTAAAAAATATCTTTTCTAAAACAGATCTATCAGGATGATTAGCTAAGTGGGTTATGTTGTTGACTAAGTTTGACCTTAAATTTGTTTCACAAAAATAAATCAGAGGACAAGCTCTGATCAACCAATTAGCTGATGCTCCTTTTCCCCTACCATTACTTAATCAAGAATAATTTCCTAATGAGAGCATATTGAGTATTCAAGAACATGAAAATGCATGGAAATTGTATTTTGATGGATCTAATTGAAAAATAGGCTCTAGCGCAGGAGTTATAATAGCTCCACCTAGAATAAAACCTATTCCCTTATCATATCGATTAAATTTACTATGTACAAATAATTTCTCAGAGTATGAAGCATTAATCGTTGGATTACATGTCGCTTTAACTCTAGGAACCTGAGACACCGAAATATTTAGTGATTTGCAATTAATCATTAAAAAAGTAAATGGAACATATTGATGTAGACCTAGGGTGAGGACTAAATTAAAATGAAAAATAAAAGATGATCAACCCAAAATCCAAATCAAATTCATAAGACCTTCACAAATCCACTTGTCAGGTACATTCTTTCTACCAGTAATGCCAAACAACTTTAAGGGACTTTTCACCCAACTTTCCCAAAAGACTTGTCAAATAAATTATGGATTTAGACATACATTAAGGACTTATACAACATACTTCAAGATCAAATATAACTCATTTGGAATAGTTTAGACTTCCAATACACTCAACATGGGAAAATCAAGGAAAATAGGTCAATTTAACAAAGGAATTACCTTTCATACTTATCCAATCACCCTCAAGCATTGGGAAAGAAAATTAAATGGCCTAAAACCACAAAATCTACCACTAGCTTGCACCTGTATGGTTAGAAACACTCCCAACTCAAAAAAACCTCCTTTTTTAATGTAAAAAAATTGGTTTTGTCAAAATCTCCATTCCCAGGCTTGAATAAACAAATAAATGGTCCAAAAACCTTTCATATGGTCTACCTTGAAATTTTCAATGCTTACAAACTAAACTCCATCAATAATTCATTCAAAAGCAATTCAAAGCCATCACTTTTCAAGGGAAAAAATGCATTTTAAGCCCTAGGGCATCACACATTCACCACAAAACTGATTTATTTTGATGAAAAATTCATTGGAACATCTAAGATAAGAAATTTTGAACCAAATCCATTGAGTTACAAGAGAAAATGGTGGGTGGATTGGTCAAAATCTCATTCTTTTGCCTTCAAATCCTTTAATGCAAGAAAAATAGGGTACTTGCAACAAATTTTGAATTTCTCTCACAAAAAAATGAATGAGAACTCCAAATAAAAATAATATAAAATTAAACACATAAAAAAATGTTTAGTGAAGATTTTAGAGAATTATGAGACTATACGGGTCCGTACAACAATAAAGAATTCTAGAAAATAGTGAAAAAAACACAAAAAATGGACCAAAAATGTGGTATTCTTGTTGTGTGAGTTATTTACACCTCCATAAATATTGATTCAAGATTGATAAGGAATATTATAACATTTAATAACCATAACCACCTTCAAACCAACCAACTTACACCTAATTACCCTTTAAATGACTCTAATTTGGCAAATTAGCACAAATCAACAAAATTGTCATTGGCAATATTTGCAACATTTTGTATTTTTGCAATTATTGAACTTAAAAGACCTATAAAACTTATATAAATATAAAATATGATCATTTAGACCTTATTTAACCCTTACTAAAATTTCTAGACTCAAAAACAACAAAATCACTTAATTCACTCATTTTAACAACAATGACAATTTTGGAAAATTTGCAATTTTTCTTACATATTTTGCAATGTCTTCATGGAACAAGGATGAGAATACCTTTAAATTACCTTTTTAACCTTTTGGAATCCTATTATAGACACCACAAGGTGCTGGTGCCCCTACACCATACACCCCATCAAGAAAAAGACCCTTGTCCCAAGAGGTACTAGTTGCTCCAAGCATTGACCCTGTTTCCCCATGCTTCTTTAGTTGTGTTTGCTGCCTTCTTGTCCTTAAATCATGTTTTTCTGCTGCTTCATACCTTATACCTGCACACAAAAAGTCATTAGCACCAAACAATTTTGCATTTTCCTTGTTTTTACCCATAGCCTTGCAATTGACCTTCATATTGTGTATGCTCTTCCCTATGATTAGATTTGAAGCCCTTGAAGGATTGTATGCACTTCTCACTATTCTCAAAACTTTCACACCTCTATCATCACTCACCCAGGCATTAAAAACTCTGATTTCTTTCACATTAGAAACTCCCACCATCTTTGTGACATTACATTCAACAATAGGACACACTATGGTCCCAACAATCACTACACCCTACTCATTGAACTTCTCCTCAAATAGTCCACCATGTTTCTCATAAATCCCTATAGATTTGTTCACATTTAATTTATTCAAATCATAGTTAGGCACAATTTTGGTCACCATACTTTGAAAAATCAGATTATTCACTATTCTAACACCATTCAAAGGTGCCTTATTCGCTGTCCTATCACTATTACTTTGCTACAAATCAGAAAATGCACTGTCCTTTTTTTCTTCAAGCCTTAAAGGCCGCTTTCTACCAAAAAAGTCACTTTTGACTTACCTTTGCTCTTCCCTCTTTCCTACAAAGGATTTAGCTTGTAACTTTGATCATCCTTCCATATTGTGTAAATATTTTCCCAACCATCATACATAAACCTTCTATCATATTGCCATGGCCTCCCCAAGAGCAGATGGCAACAATCCATTAGAAATATATCACACAAGACTCTATCCTTGTACTCCCCAATCTAGAAATCCACATAGGATTGCTCATTCACCACTAAATTTTGACTATCATTCACACAAGAAACCTTGTAGGGTGCTAGATGAGGTATCTTTTCTAGATTCAACTTATCTACCATTTTCCTAGACATCATGTTATCCTGAGAACCTGAATCAATAACAACTTGACACACTTTACCTTTGCATTTGTATGAGGTTCTGAATAAACTCCTTCTTTTGCTCATGTCTTCTTTCTTTGGTGTTTGCAGCAATGTTCTCATCATGAGTGCCTCTCGTACTTTTGGATCTACAGGCCCACTTGTACTTGTAGAAGTTTCACACTCTTCCTCTTGAATCAATTGTGTTCTTCTCTCATTCCTCCTATCACCACTTGAAGTTGCACCTTGATTTTGAGGATACTCAAAGAAGGGGTGTCCAAATTCATTACACTTGAAACATCTACTTGAAAACTCAAATAAATCCCTCTTTGACCTAAAGTTTGTTGTTCCACCTCTCCATCCACCTCTTGATTCAAGATATTGTTCCTTGTTTTTATTAGCCTCTTCATGTTCTTCCTTATATTTTCTTGAACCTCTTCCTCTATTCACACCACCTCTACCCCTTGCTTGTCTCTCTTGTCTCCTTTTGATTCTATTTTTTTCCCTTATTGCCATCTGAAAGCATTCTTCAACTATTTTAGGTGGATTGAGGTTGATCTCATCCCTTATATTCAACCTCAAACCATTGAAGTATCTTTCCACTCTTTCCACTTCATCCTCATTATGACCTATTCTTATACACAATCTATGAAACTCTTCAGTGTAAGACATCACATCCATTTCTCTCTTTTTTAACTCTTGCAATTTCATGAAAATTTGAATAAAATAATCTACTGGTATGAATTGAGTCTTAACTTTTGCTACCATTCTATCCCAAGAAAATATTTTAGACTTACCTTTCTTGACTCTGTCCTCTTGCACAAAATTCCACTATCTAAGAGCTGGTCCTTTCAACTTTGTCTTTGCATACTTAACCTTCTTGTTGTCATCAATATCTTCAAATTCAAAAAAGTTATCCAAAGCATCAATCCATGCTAAAACTTCTTCACTATCCATCTTACCTCCATACATGGGAACATCCACTTTTACCTTAGGATTCTTGTCACCATTGATCATCTTCAGCATCCTAACCATTCTTCTTTCATCAGGATCTAGTTTATCTTCTTCATCTGGAACTAGAGGATCCCCTTTAGCCTCTTCATCACTTTTCTCTTCATCTACAACTCCTCTCCTTTGATTCTTCTCCAAAGAAGCTATCCTTGCTATAGTAGGATCTTGAGATTCTTTGTATATCCTCTCCTTCCTTTCCAATTTCTCCTTCAACTCTAGTATTTCTTTAGCCATTGCACTAGCCTTTGCAGGCATCCTTCACAACCAACAACAAGATCTTGTGCCTTATGCTCTGATACCACTCTGATGTAGACCCAGGGTGGATACTAACTTCAACTGACAATTACAAGATGATCAACCAAAAATCCAAAGAAAATTCATAAGAACTTCACAAATCCACGTGTCAAGTGCATTCTTTCTACCAGCAGTGCCAAACAACTTTAAGGGACTTTTCACCCAACTTTCCCAAAAGACTTTTCAAATAAATAATGGATTTATAAATCCATTAGGGACTTACACAACATACTTCAAGGTCAAATATAACTCATTTGGACTAGTTTAGACTTCCAATACACTCAACATGGGAAAATCAAGGAAAAGAGGTCAATTTAACAAAGGAAGTACCCTTCAAACTTATCCAATCAACTTGAAGCATTGGGAAAGAAAATTAAATGGCCTAAAACCACAAAATCTACCACTATCTTGCACCTGTATGTTTAGAAACACTCCCAACTCAAAAAAACCTCCTTTTTTAATGCAAAAAAATGGTTTTGTCAAAATCTGCATTCCCGGGCTTGAATAAAAAAATAAATGGTCCAAAAACCTTCCATAGGGTCTACCTTGACATTTTCAATGCTTACAAACTAAACTCCATCAATAATTCATTGAAAAGTGGTTCAAAGCCATCACTTTTTAAGGGAAAAAATGCATTTTAAGCCCTAGGGCATCACACATTCACCACAAAATTGATTTATTTTGATGAAAAATTCATTGGAACATCTAATATAAGAAATTTTTAACCAATCCAATGAGTTATAGGAGAAAATAGTGGGTGGATTGCTCAAAATCTCAGTAGTTTTCCTTCAAAGCCTTTACTACAAGAAAAATAGGGTACTTGCAAAATAGGGTACTTGCAACGAATTTTGAATTTCTCTCACAAAAAAATGAATGCGAACTCAAAATAAAAATAAGATGAAATTAAACTCATAAAAACACGTTCAATGAATTTTTTAGAGCATTATGAGAGTATATGGGTTCGTACAACAGTAAAGAATTCTGGAAAATAGTGAAAAAAACACAGAAAATGCACCAAAAACGTGGTATTCTTGTTGTGTGAGTTATTTACACCTCCATAAATATTTATTCGAGCTTGATAAGGCCTCTTATAAAATTTACAAACCACAACCACCTTCAAACCAACCAACTTGCACCTAATTACCCCTTAAATGACTCTAATTTTGTAAATTAGCACAAATCAGCAAAATTGTCATTGACAACATTTGCAACATTTCACATTTTTGCAATTATTGAACTTAAAAGACCTCTAATTTTTTTTAAAAAAAATAAAATATGATCATTTAGACCTTATTTAACCCTTACTAAGACTTCTAGACTCAAAAACAACAAAATCCCTTCATTAACTATTTTGACAACAATGACAATTTTGACAAATTTTCAAGTTTTTTTTACATATTTTGCAATGTCTTCATGGAACAAGGATGAGAAAACCTTGAAATGATAAAAATAAAAATATTTTACAATGACCCTATTAGAGAATTTTTATTTTTTTACCATTGTTAACATACCAAGGAAAGATAATAGATATGAAGATGTAATGGAAAGTGTTGCTTCTCTAATATCCCCTCAAGATCCCTCAAAATACTTCACACTTTTAATCCACACAATTATGAAACCATCGATTGAACATAAAATAGATGAGATATTAGCAATCAACATAGAACACTTAAGTGAATGGTATGCACCAATATTTTATTACCTAAAAATGAGTACCTTTCATGAGTCCACAACTAGGAATACTAGAAGAAACCTTTCGAGACTTACATCTAAGTATATAATTCTTGTTGATGTATTGTATCGAAAGTCCTTTAAGATCGCCTCTTGCTTAGGTGCCTTAAACAATCTGAAATCTCAATAGCACTTGAGAGAGCTCATTGAGGTGCTTGTGGAGGACATTTTGGAGGAAGATCACTAGTACAAAAGTTAATTTGTATAGAATATTATTGGAGAAACATGGAACAAGAATTCCTTGTATATGTTAAGAAATGTCATGAATGTCAAGAACATAGCAGACTAATTCATGATCATGCTTTTGAGCTTCGCTGACAAGTCCCTATTTGGCCATTTTTGGTATGGGCCCTAGACATCAAAGGAAAAATTTCACCTCCTTCCTTCATGAAACATACATTTATAATCCCTACAACAGATTATTTCACAAAGTGGGTGGAAGAAATCCCCCTTTTTTCAACAACTACCAATGTAATATGTCATTTCATATTGGAACACATTATTGGTTGCTTCAAACTTCCTCCTACTTTAGTTTTAGAAAATGGGACATGATTTAAGAATAAGGATGTGAATAAATTCTTAGAAATTTTTAACATACAACATTACTTTTCAAAAACTTACTACCCACAATCTAATGGCCAAGTTGAATCAACTAATATAACCCCCTAGAAAATCCTAAGGAAAATAGTAAGCAGCAACAATAAATATTGGCATACACATCAAACATATACATTATGGGCCTATCGTATGAATATTAGAGCATCAACTAGACATACCCCTTATAACATCATGTATGGAACCAATTCTATAATTCCCTTGGAGTTAGTGATCCCTTCACTAAGAATCGCTCTTCAAGAGGTTATTGATGACAATACTTATAAGGAACAACGGTTGAATTTGCTTGAAATGCTCGACGAACATTGCATCAATGCTCTTGAGTACCTTCAGGCATATTAAAAAACAATGCAACATAGTTACAATGATAATGTAATACCTCATTCCTTTAATAAAGGTGATTTAGTGTTATGTGAGAATCAATGAAATTTCAATACTGACTCAATAGAAAAAAGAAAGTTCAGCCCTAATTGGTTAGGCCCTTAAATAATCAATGAAAGTTATGGATCTAGGGATTATACATTAATAGAATGGATGGTACACCTATTAAAGAACCTATAAATGTCGCACATTTTCATTGGTACTATGTCTAATGGTCTTGAATAGTGTGAATTATAAAGTAGTGGTGTTAGAGTTAGTAGATGACAGTGTATGTGCTTTCACATTGCTTCGTTCTTGACAAACAATTATTTGTGTGTCTTAATTACTAAAGTAATTATTTAAATTAACTTTTAGATGGTTACTTTAGATTTCATGCTATTCAAGATAATCTTGTGTGTTATATTATATTAGATCATAGGTGCATTTAATCTAGCATAACATACTTAATCATAATGTTGCATCTAAGAGAAAATAGAATAATTTTTAATTAGATCACATAGAACATGCTAAATCTTGAAGACATTAATTAAATACTATTACAAAGATTATTTAATCAATCACATTTCCATTTAACATTTAATACATAAACACAAGTCATAAAACATCAAATGATTATATGTATCAAAATTTTGTGTACATGCCATCAGTACATACAATGCTAATGAGGTGTGTGACTACTAGATCCCTCAAGATCTACTGCTCACATCTATCTGGAGGTGATATGTCAAGAGATGGTGGTATACAATTGTGATCGCGAGCCACCGAGTACATTAAGAGAAAACTGTAAACCCTATACCTATCCACGGGCCTCTTGATGCTCCCCTACTAGTTGATCTCTCTTTGCTCATAGCTTGGCTACCTCTAACTATAGTCTCTCAACCTCTTCTAGAGCACAAGATGACTAGGCATCTTGGGTAGCCTCAGCTTAGTGGATGCACCTCTTGAGACTCTCATACGTTTCCTGTAGTCTAGTGTACAACTTGAACATCTCTAAATCTCGCTCCATGAAGAGTGGGGAACATAGTCTATATCAATATCCTCATTGTGGACTATTGGGGGAACTATCTTGGAAACCACCTAATGAAAATAGATCATGAAGGTCTCTCACAACTCGTGCAAGATAAAAATCATAAATATAGTTAGTATACAACATGATATATATATATTGACATAGAATTAAAAACATAAGCATAAAGAATATCAATAAATAAAATATCATCACCTAGCTCTCTAATTGGTTGTGTAAATACAACCTCATCATGTGTAAGAGGAATGGAGGATGTGCTAGTATCTCCATGACTATAGGTGCTAGTGTCTACTGCAGCTGCTGATTGTGATCTAGTAACATGAATGGGAGATGGATCTCCCTACTGATGGCCCACTAGATCCTCATCCACTACCTCATCACCCTCACTCATCAGCTACTCTTCCTTTTCCTCCTCATCCTTCTCCTTATCCTACTCCTCCTACCCATTATAGTCATTCGAATTAGACTCTCTAAAAATGTAAGTCACCATACTACCATAACCACCACATTGGATAGTTGAATTCCTGAGGATACCTTAGGGTTGTCATCCATGGAAATCTTATCAGTACAATGCATGTGATATGCTCCAGGCACCACACTTGCAACAACAAATAGTGTACTATACTTTCAATCTCATGAAATGAAAATCACCCAAGATCATATAATATAAGTGCGCTTGGATGTCGCACCCCTAGGCATACACTGTCTTGTGCTCTACCACCCCCCAAATCATATGTACTAGTCCTTCCTCTAAGTGTGCTCCTTGATCATCAGGGATGATAAATAGTGCTACAGTGAACATCATAATCCATGCAACAAGTGGTGCTTGTGAGTATAGTAGAATAGCTAGATTGATCCATGGCCTCACCATACTATCATGAACTAGAACTTCAAGGAAATATTATATATCATATTTCATCTCCCAAAATAACCAATCTACTAGGAAATGCACCCTCTAACCTTGAATCAAAACTCAAAGTATGCGATGGATGTCCTCTAATGTGATGGTTATCTCACCAGTTGTAAGATGAAATGTGCACATGTCGACATTCCACCACTCTGCTAGTTCCATCAACATAGCATTGTGGTACCTCATGGCAGGAATGAGGTATGCCAAATATAATATTATGGTCTACAATATATCTCTATCCTCTACTGAGAGTGTTGGGACTAGGTCTTGGAGGTGACTGATATATCTGCCACCCAAACACTGTCGCGAATGGGGGAGAATCTAACAAGCAAGCAAAAATATGTCTTGTGCTATAGAAAAATGGACCCTTTCCTTGACATGGGATTAAATCATGATAAAAAAGACTTAATAAGGCCTTAATCTAGTGTTATGAGGTATTTTGTGCATCCACACTAGGTCTTGGACCCTTGTAAATCAAACAACATGCTTCTAATGTCATCTTGTAAAGGTGTTGTAAAGTCTTGTAAAGGACTTTCATGTTTTTCTAGAATTAATTAACTTATTTTTCCCTAATTAAACATTATAAAACATGTTTAATAACATTATTACATCAATCTACATGCTTTTTAATGTAAACTTAATAATAAACTAGTGTTGTAATGTGTCTTGCACATTCACATTTGTTCTTGTGCATTTATAGGCTATGCAGACCTAATTTTAGTGTCATAAAGTGTATTGAATCACACTTTCACATTGATTTGTGTCCCAAGCCCTATTTAACATCTACATCATCATTAATAGGCCTTAATTGATCCATATTGTGCATCCTAAGGCATAATTTGATCAAATAACTAACATAGTCATCATATAAGCCTAATTTTCTTACTTCTCGACATTCTAGCTAGAAAAAATGATCCTTGTGGGACCCATTCACTATTAGTGGTGAATTAGTACTGTCTAGGTGGGACCCATTTTCCATTAGTGGTGAATGAGTCCCATTTTGAGTCATTTTCGAGGTTTGAGTGGGAAAAATATGGTTTTAAGCTTAATTTTGCATCATGTCAGCCTGTGATGAGGTATCATTGGGTACTAAGGCACAATTGTTTATAAATAAGTGTTTTTATCCTCATTTTACATGTAACAACTCAATTCATATCCATTATTCATTATTCATCTATCAATCTTTAACTCCAACTCAAGCAAGCTAAGGTTTCTCCACTAGAAGTGTTCAAGTTGGCTTTCTAAAGTATTTCAAGGTTGAATCTTCATGTTATGTTGTAAACTTGAATAGGATCAAATCATCATGACAAGGTAATCATCTCCATTTTTTCATGTTTCATTACTTTATTTCATCACTTTGGTTTAATTACCTAAATAGGGTTTGACCAAGGCAAACCCCCATGCCCTAACCTTCAACATATCTCTCCTTTGTGTTGTTTGTTTGCATATTTAGTACTCTTCGAGGATTAGGAAACATTGGATACTGTGTTTCAAGGTCATTTAAGTCAAAATATCAATAAAAAGTCATTTTTAGACCCGAATATGACAGTTTCGGAAGCGAACACTTGTAGGAAGCAAAAGTGCATATCAGAAGCTTCAAAATATAGCTTTGAAAGAATAGAAATTCAAAAGTGAAATCATTCACCATGGGTGGTGAATGAGTCCCACCCCAAGGTCATTTTTTATATTTTTACATTTTTGGATACCCTTTTGTCTGAAATGGGCTCTTGTTCAGTTTTGCAGAACTGGGACTGATTCGCCCAGATTGGTGAATGAGTCCCACCAAGCCTAAATTTTAGCATCAAGAACATTTCAAAAGAAATTTTCAGTCCTCATCCATATTCTAGGTGCACACTTTTAGTTTGATTCATTTCTAATAACTTTTGCTTTCATTTTTAGTTCATTGTTGCATTACATAATGTGTTTTCAAACATCACTTTTTTTTTAGATTTTGAATTTATATTTGATCAATTTCATAGTTTAGCAGCACTTAGATCACTCCATTAACATCATATCACATTGCATACATCCTAATTTGAGTGTTACATAAGTATTTTTCGACCTAATCTCTCTCCTTTTAGGTGAAAAAACCTATAAGAGTCAGAGAGTCCTTTGGGTCAAAAAATATGTCACATTTTGGTGAACCCGAATTTTTGAATACTTCTATTTTCTAATTTGGTGTCTTTCATTATTGATCTATCCTACATTAGGTTTTTCTTGATTCATTTGCATGCTAGGTTTTAAATCTTCCATTCATAAAAAGTGTATTTAGGTTCCATTAGTAGCATCTAAATTCATTTAGATTTGTTAAAATTCTGCATTTTTCATTTAAGTATGTGTATTGGCTCTTCAAATTCATAAAAAATAGTCTAAAATTTCTAAAAAATTTGAAAAAAGGTTCATACTGGGACTCATTCACCACCTTGGGTGATTCAATCCCTTCTAGCACCTGAACAACATTTTCCAAATCTTAGAAATTGGTTTTTAGGCTTCTAATTGGTGCCTTAACCTATGTATATCAGTTAGTTGTATTTATGTAGCATCCATTTCATAAAGTCTAGCCTACATTAGCTCATCTTATGCATGGTTTACATTTTACATTTACATTCTCATATTGTTACATAGCATAATTAGTTAAATACCATCTTAAAATTACATTTCATCTTTAGTCACTACATTATGCTTTCTTTTCTTCATCATAACATGTTTTCCTTCAAAACGTGTGGCTTTTATTTTCTTAATAATGGATTGTATAAGTACAAAATTCCCTCTTATGAGTTCAATTTTGATTACCACAATGAGGACTGTGAGAAACCCGATCAAACCATTGATACAATCCTTAATCTTACATTGCCCATTAGTGAGAATGGAGATGTAGAAAATCATAACACGCATACTTGTTCTTCTCCTAATACCTCTCCTATTAGTGATGAAGGTATCTTGGTGAAAGAAGTTACAAGCATTGCAAGATTTTATTGTCCATTTTCTTATTCCCCTTTGGAGGATGTTAGCAAACAACAAGCTGAAAAGATAGACACATTCCTAAATACCACCTTACCTAATCTCTATTTATCTCCCAAAACTTCCCCTATTTGTGCCAATAATTTCATGAATAATTCTGACCAACACATTTGTGAGGAGAATAAGTTGGTATCAAAAAACCCAATGATTGAGAGGTATAACATTATTTCTCTCCTTCCTAATGTTCCCAACAATTGGAAGGCTCTACTTGAACAAGAAGCTCCAATCATTGACAAACATTCCCATCCTATTTGTCCTCTCCTTCCTGACTCCCCTATTTGTGATGAAGCTTTGACATGTGATGCACCTCTTGATTTTCACCTTTCTCCAAGCTCTCCTAAGTACTAGGGTAGATACTATGAATCATGACAATACTATTATGGACAACATTCAACTTTCCCCTTCTCCTAATATCTCTCCTATTAGTGAAGATGATATTATGGTGTTACACAATCCAATCCATGAATATCATGAGAATCTTATAGAACAACATAATTCAACCATTAATAATTCCCTTAGTTGTGATGAATTTATGTTGGAAGAACCCAACCTTAATTGTCATGAACATGAGGTTTGTTGTTCTCCTATGAACTCTCCTTCTAGGGAAGATATTATGATACAAGACAAAGATAACATTCCCTTTGAAGGCAATGATGAATTTCACTTGTTATGACATGTTAACAATATTCAATCTCACTATGTACACTTTATCCACCTCCCCACAAACAACAACCTCAAATTAAACCTAAACTTGTTCTTTACCCACCTTCGAATCTACTTCATCCTTCTAATAAACCTAAAAATATTTTCTACCCATCCTCACATTTTCTCCATCCCTCTAATCAACCTATAACCAATATATCATAGCAATCTAGTGATGATACTATTGCTCATACATATAACACTTGAAATAATCTGCAACCGCTGTAGCCAACCCCAACCCATTTATCTTTACCAAATCCACATAGTGCTCCTTGTTACCTCCCACCCACAAAGGAGTGTGATCTTGTTGAACAATTAAAGAATACTCTTGTAAAAATTTCCCTTTGGGATTTACTTCAGACATCACCAACTTACAACAATATTCTTCAAACAACCTTACAACAAATTACAGTTTCTCATGGTACAACTTTGAATGATGTGGTAGCTTTAGTTCATAAACTGAATCAAACTAATCTTGACATTACTTTTCATCAACATGAGCTCCCTTCTTTGGAGTTGCGAAAACAACATGATTCCTTTATGATCATTGCTCAATACAATCGTACAAGCATAAAGAGAACTCTTATCGACAATGGTTTTGTTCTTAATGTGTGTGTTGTGAGTCTCTTTGATTGATTAGACATTGATAGGTCACAAATAATACCTTATTCCACTGCTATTTGAGGATTTGATAATACAACAAAGCAACTGCTCGGTATAATCACTTTACCTATTACAGTTGGGGTGGTTACTTTGCAAACTCCTATTCATGTCATGCCTTATGATCTTTTGTACAACCTTTTTCTAGGGAGACCATGGATTCATGAGATGATTGTAGTGCCTTCAACCCTTCATCGTATAATGAAATAGGTTTATAACAATAAACTTTATCAATTTGATGTTGATCCATAGCCTGAAAGTTTCTTGAACCTTGCAAAATGGGTTACAAT
Organism: Sequoia sempervirens; assembly: GCA_007258455.2. Lineage (NCBI taxonomy): Eukaryota > Viridiplantae > Streptophyta > Pinopsida > Cupressales > Cupressaceae > Sequoia > Sequoia sempervirens. The sequence continues at coordinate 223,671,652 of VDFB02086081.1, forward strand.
TCCTCTCACAACATTGATTCCAACATCCAACATAGATCCTCTTGAAATTGAACACAATGATAAGGAATTTCCATCTAAATTATTTGGTGATGATTGGGGATCCTTAGAGTTCACACCCTTGTTCATGGGAAAAAAAATACTCACACAAAAGAAAGATGAAAAACAACAACAACCAACCATTATGTTAACACAAAATTTAGATAACCTTTCACAAGCATCCACCTCAACCACTTTAGACAATTCCAAAAAATCTACAATCACCCCTGATGAACACAACAATGAACAATCCCCTAATTCCAAAACACTAAAAAAGCTTTATAGAAAAGGGTATGACTTCATGAAACAACTTGGATATAGTGGAAAAGGATGTGGTTCTCAAGAACAAGGTATTCATAACCCTATAGAGCTTGACACACAACAAATGACTCATGGTCTTGGCTATTGTAGTCTGATCGAGATCAATACTATCATGCAAGACTCTTCCATGACTCTTTCTTATTCACATAAATAACCTTACGTGTTGCTCCTTGCCATGTATTAGTTGCAGGATAATTACATTCTCACTATTGCATGTCTTACATCCATTGCAAGGGGAAGCATAACATCATCCTCTTTAGGCTCACCCTTCTCCTGCACTAAGTGGGGGGAAAAGGGTTAGATAGCCTTATCCCCGTATGTCACCTGTCATTATCTCTTTTGACTACTCGTTAACCTTTCATGAACATATGAAGAGAAATATTGGGATTTCGATGATATGTCTTAAGATTGACTCACATGTGACATACTTCCCTCTTTCATGACACAACTTATCAAAAACATATGACTTGGCATAGGGATTTTCAGATAAGCTCTCATGTTCTACTCTTCTACTTTAAAGTAATTGCTCATAGAACGATGTGTAGCAATTCCTTTAAAGTGGGGGGCATACATTACCATTATTTCATTGTGCATTCATGTTTCATAGTGTAGCCTTATCATTTATGTGATGCGTTTATCACTTGGTGGATGAAATTGGATGTGATGTCCTTCATAAGTGTAATATTTCTAAGCATATTACATTCCTCTTAGTGGTTTGATGTGATATATTGCATCTCCTAAGTTGTGAATATACTATTCTTTGATTGGTACTCTCTTGGAGACATTAGATACAATGTTCCCTAAGCGATTGACCCTGCATAAACTAAACAAGACTCCTTTGAACAATCTTTCACATTACATTTTTGCATTTTACATTGTTGCATTTCTTGGCCACCTTTCATAACACAACTTGCATTCATGTAGTGCCGTATTTTTTAAAAGATAACATTTACATTTCCTTTTTCTTTGTGGCACCTTGTTAAAGTTATCAAGCGGTATAACTTTAACATGGTTCAGTGGGAAGCCCACATAATGGCATGACTTTTCCTCATAGCCACTTTTGTGTTTGTGAGTGCATACCAACTAGCGTATGTACCTTACTTTTTGGGCTTTCTCACCTCATGAACAACTAGTTCTGTGGCCCTAGAGTGAGTACACTATTGGCCTTTCTCACCCGACAGACAACCAAAAAGTATCGTTGGCCCAAGGTGAGTACATCTTTTCCACCTTGTCTTTCTTTTTATCTTTCATTTACATTATTTTGTATCTTGGGGGATTGACATACATTTGGATCCCTTTTGAATGGCTACTTTAGTGTGAGTTTGAAGCAATTTCATCCTCTCACTAAAGTGGGGGCTAAATGTGCCATGGAAAAATGGAGCCTTTGCTTCAAATGGGATTAATTCATGATAAAAAATACTTAATGAGGCCTTAATCTAGTGTTGTGAGTTATTTTATGCATCCACACTAGGTCTTGGAACCTTGTAAATCAAACAAAATGCTTCTAACGTTGTCTTGTAAAGGTGTTGTAAAGTCTTGTAAAGGACTTTCACGCTTTTCTAGACTTAATTAACCTATTTCTCCCTATCTCAACATTATTACATTAATCTAGAAGCTTCTTAATTTAAACATAATAATAAAATAGTGTTGTAATGTGTCTTGCACATTCACATTGTTTCTTGTGCATTTCTAGGCTATGTGGACCTAATTTAAGTGTCATAAAGTGTATTTAATCACACTTTCACATTGATTTATGTGTTCCAAGCCCTATTTAACATTTACATCATCATTAATAGGCCTTAATTGACCCATAGTGTGCATCCCGAGGCATAACTTGCTCAAAAAACTAATATAGTCATCATATAAGCCTAATTTTCTTACTTCTCCACATTCTAGCTAGCAAAAATGACACCTATGGGACCCATTCACCATTGGTGGAAAATTAGTCCCATCTAGGTGGGACCCATTTTCCATTAGTGGCAAATGAGTCCCATTTTGAGTCATTTTCAGGGTTTGAGCGGGAAAAAATATTTTTTAAGCTTAATTTTGCATCATGTCAGCCTGTGATGAGGTATCATCAAGTACTAAGGCACAATTGTCTATAAATAAGTGTTTTTTATCCTCATTTTACATCTAACAACTCAATTCATATCCATTCTTCATTATTCATCTATCAATCTTTCACTCCAAGTCAAGCAAGCTAAGGTTTCTCCATTAGAAGTCTTCAAGTTGGCTTTCTAAAGCATTCGAGGGTTGAATCTTCATGTTATGTTGCAGAATTTCAAGATAAAATCATCATGAAAAGGTAATCATATCCATTGTTTCATGTTTCATTACTTTATTTCATCACTTTGATTTAATTACCTAAACAAGGTTTGACCAAGGAAAACCCCCATGCCCTAACCTTCAACATATATCTCCTTTGTTTTGTTTGTTTATAGATTTATGACTCTTGGAGGCTTAGGAAACATTGGAGATTGCATTTCAAGGTCATTCAAGTCATCTATTCATCATTCAAGTTAAAATATCAACATAAAGTCACTTTCAGACCTGAATATGATAGTTTTGAAAGTAGACACCTGCAGGAAGCAAAAGTGTAGATCAGAAGCTTTGAAATCCATCTTTGAGAATCCAGAAATTCAAAATTGGACTCATTCACCATGGGTGGTAAATGAGTCTCACCCTAAGGTCAATTTTTAGATTTTTACATTTTTTGGACACCCTTTTGTCTGAAACAGGCTCTGGTTTAGTTTTATAGAACTGGGACTGATTCACCTAGAATGGTGAATGAGTCCCACCAAGCCTAAATTTTAGAATCAGTAGAATTTTAGAAGCAATTTATAGTCCCCATCCATATTCCAAGTGCACACTTTTAGTCCGGTTCATTTCTATTAAGTTTTGCATTCATTTCTAATTCATTGTTGCATTACACAATGTGTTTTCAAACATCACTTGTTTCTTAGATTTTCCATTCATATTTGATCAATTTCATAATTTAACAACACTTAAATCACTCCATTAACATCATATCATATTGCATACATCCTAATTTGAGTGTTACATAAGCATTTTTGGATCTAATATCTCTCCCCTTGGGTGAAAAAGCCTATAAGAGTTAGAGAGTGAATTGGATCCAAAAATATATGTCACATGTCCTATAAGCATTCTAAAATATTAAATCTATACATCAAAAATAAAAAATGTGTACTAAATTTTTTCTAGTGTACTCTCCTAAGGTTCCTAGACACTTTAAACCCTTTTTGGACACTTCACGAAGAAAGGAGACACTTTGCGACAAAAGGGGACACTTCTCGACAAAAGGGGCACTTTGCGAAAAAAATGGGACACTTTGTAAAAAAAGGGGTGCTTTATGAAATTTTCTTCCAAGGCCCTAAATTAACCTAGAAATGCATGCAAAATATAAAATAAATGTATAAGGACAAAGCTAAGGCAGAAAAATCAACTCACCTGATAATAATGCTCACCGTGAGCTACCTGATCTTATAAGGTATATAGTCTCACAGGCACTTAATCTCGTTGGCTCGACATATTCAATCACTCTTCACTAAACTCAAGCTACAAGAAGGTAAATGAAAAAATAGTTATAATTTACTTCACTTTTTACTCTTATATAAGTTAAAATTAGGGTTTTTACTATATTAGTGTTAAAAAGTTCCTTTCATTCAAATTAACATTACAGGAGCTAGAGAGCTTTGTTTTCGACATTGTTTGTTGTTTTGGAATTGTGATTCCACTCCCATTCTTATCAAATTTCTATCATCATGTGATATGGTACTTGGACATAACATATGATATGACTTAAGTTATTCAGTGTGGTTAGATTGCTACCTTTATTCCACCTCTATAAAGAAAGAAGAATCAAAGCAGGCAATACATCTACCCTTGAATTTGATTTCTAGAAAAAGTTAGATTAGAATATTTTTGAACAACTAATGAATTCATGTTGCAAGATGTGGTTCCTAACATTGTGGTTTCGTAGATAGCTACAATGGGGGATTCATTTTCCCATGTCATGAATTAACCTATATGAGTATCCTTGTATGAAATCAAGTTTATTGTTTGGATTCCTCTAGCTCGCATATGCACATAGAGTCATATGGGAACTAAAGTGGGGGCTCAATGTGATGAAAAAAATTGACCCCCTTGCTTGGAGATAGGGAAATTTCTCATTTAATCTAGATCTTTTTTAGTATTATTGCATTAATTACCCTTTAATTCATCATTAATAGGCCCCTAAGACCAATTATTTTGGATCTCGAGGCTTATTTCAGCTAAAAGCTTGAAAAAATCATCTAAATCATCAAAAAAATTTAAAACCTACCCTGAAAATCTAAGGTAAGACTCATTCACCACCTTGGGAGAATGAGTTCCCTTAGGTGGGACCCATTTGCCACCTTGGGTGCCACCTTGGGTGAATGAGTCCCATTTGGGGATTTTTAAAGTTTTGAGCAATAAATTCACCTTTTTAATTCAAATTTTTGGTTGATGTCAACCTTTGAGATCTAAATAATGGTAAATTAGGTATTAATTCCTATATAAGAAAGCTCATAATTCATTTTTTCATCGAAGCAAGCATTTTCAAGAGCAATTTCAAAATCCAAGCATTCAAAGTTTTCAAGTATTCTCTCACAAGAGCATTCAAGTTTCAAAAGCAAGCAATGTTGAAGCCTTGGAGCAACATTAAAGTGTTTATGTAGGTCTTCAAGCTAACTTTCATTGAATATATATCATTTTCAAGGGTTGATCATGGTTGTCTATGGTGAATCATGATGGATTCTAGGTTGGGGAGATGCAAATAGCCATCAAGCCAAGCCTAATGACTTGTTTCCTAAGTGATTCCATCCTCCATTAACACTCTACATTCAACCTAAGGAAGGTACAAGAATTATTGAGGTTCATTTGGGTGATTAGAGATCTCTCAATGTGAGTCATTCATTATCATATTCCATTCATGTGCATCTCATTCCTACACATTAGAATAGGGTTGCATTATGTTTTAGATTTCTTAGTCTAAGACACACTTTAGGCTAGGGTTTATGTTCACATTTACATTAAAATTTCATTGTTTCTATCAAGGTTTAATTACCCAACTATTGGTTTGACTGAGGCAAACCCCCCATAAGAAGGCTAGGATTTATGTTCACATTTACATTAAACTTTCATTGTTTCTATCAAGGTTTAATTACCAAACTATTGGTTTGACTGAGGAAAACCCCTCATAATAAAATCAAGTTTATATTCTATTTTGCAAGTCTTTTCACAAATTCAGATCCAAAAATTAATTTGGGAGAAAAGAGCAGGTGTTGAAGTGCAGATTTGAACTTTGAATTCCCAAAAAATTAGAATGAGAGTGATTCACCAGAAGTGGCAAATGAGTCCCACTATAGGTGATTTTCAAGATTTTTGTTTATTTAGATACCCTTTTTCCAAAAACCTATTCCTTTGTAGAAACCCAGATCTGGGACTGATTTACCCAAATTGGCAAATGAGTCCCAATAGGTCAAAAAATTAGATTTTCCAGCATTTTTGAGCTCATCCAAGTCTACTTAAGATTCCCAGGTGTATACATTTCATCTTACAATTTTATCCTATTTTACATACATTTCTAGGCCATTTTGTAAGTCATTGCATCATATTAGGGTTTAGCATTCCATTTTGCATTTTATTTGTCTTTCCAAGCACTAGCTTTGTGGTGAATCCCTCATTAGTTTATATTCAACCCCTAGGACAACCCTATTGCAAGATCTCTTTCTCCTTTACATTGAGATCTCTAGGGTTATCCTTGAATGAAATTGGAAAGTGGGTGTGCTGTATCTCTTAAACCATACGATAACATCCTAAACTATTTTCTTTCATTTTAGGAATATTATAGCTTTCAAATGATATAAAAAAAATTTAATCCAAAAAATGTGTCACATTCTACGCTTTGCATAGTATAGGATTAAAAAAATAAATTGAATTTCATGAAGTTTTGACAAAGTTAAGGTAGTCAGACATACGAGTTTTTATATTTTAAAAAAATATGCGTCACATTTGGACATGAGTCCTCTACTTATATCTAAAATATTATAAAAAAATATTATCATTTTATTGTGATTAGGTTGGTCAAACAAACACCTACTTCTTATTTTTTCCCTGAAATTTAAGTACGACTGCATTGAAATTTTAAATATTCACCAAATAGATTTTTTTTTTTTAAATAAACTTAGTAGTTTAGAAACTGCATTCAATTTGCTGCAGATTCTATTCTTACATATTTTTGAAATAATATAGATAACTTATTCAAATTTTTACATCAATTTGTCTAACTCTGTTTTTTCTAAATTTTTTGCCACTTAAGGGCCTATTTTTTCCATGATGATCCTGCACATACCCATTACAACTAATTTGTTTTGCCACCTTGTGATATTATCACATCTACAAGAGTATTCATTGTCATTCAAAACATTGATAGAATTGAAAATTTAAGAAAAAAAATTAATGCATTACAAATTTCTATGAAAAAAATCAAGACAATTTACGTTTACAACGACTATTCCAAAATCATCCAGTTTAAAAATACATATTAACACTAAAATTTGTTTTCATATTAATTTACCTTAGTGTCTTGTAATAGAAAATGACTACTATAAAATATATAATAATTCTCATATCATTCAAACCATTAAGACAGTTGAAATTTTGTTTTTACACATCCTTGTGGGAACCACATTTGTTGTGCATCATCGTGAGAGACCACTTTGAAGTAACCTCATTGTGTGACGTCATTTTACTTTTCGGCTTTATCGACCCAAATGTTTAAACTTTGCAATGAGAATATTCTCCAAGCTGAGATATTTATATATTTGTTAAATGACTGTCGAATCTATGCCATAAAAGCTCTGTTGACATGGCTATCTATTGTTCCACATAAAAACTCCATTCACAAGGTTTTCTATAAAAATTCCACAAGGAAAGACAACGTACATACATGGAAAAGCCTATAAAAGAACAAATACTCCAAAGCAATGGGAACACAAAGACTTGAAAGTGTATATAGCTCTTGACTTAATTGCTTGAGTTTTTTGGTTTTAAATCTATTGTTTAGTCTAGCTCCTTCAGACCACAAAAATTCTAATGTTTCAAATTATAAGCTAAGATCGTCATGCCATTTTGGATGTCTAACATATAGATGAGCTGAAGCATATATTGGATTCATCAGATTGAGAAGAGCTTATCCATGTGAGGCACAAACATGGCAATACAGCCTTGCATATAGATGTTGGGAGAAACAAAGTGCATATAATAAGGCAATTAACAAAGTTTCAACCCAAACTTTGTTATTGTACTAATGACAAGGGAGAAACTCTGATATGTATAGCAGTGAAATTGGGGCATCTAGAAGTAGTGAAAGAGTTGATAAAGAGTAGCCCATAAACTATTAAGGAACCAAATAGCTATGCAGTGAACATGCTACACTTAGCTACCCAAGTTAGTCAGGTGCAAATTGTCAATTGCTTGAATAAAACAAAAATGGTAATTTTATTAGAGTTGGTGAACCAAGGAATTAAGAAGCCTGTTGAAATATCTCAAATAGCAACCAACTATCCTTCTTCAAAGATAGAGCATTTGGAAATTGGAGATACACCTTTGCATATTGCAGCAAGGACCAAAAACTTTCATGTAAGTTTCTTTTCATCACAATTATTTGTTGTCATCGTCACTGAAGTTGTTTTTACTACAACCTCCCTCTGATTCTTTTTAGTACATGTTTTACAGAAATTCTGCAACAATTTCTTATCAATTTCTACATTGTGGTTGATTATTCAAGTTTATAGTCAAGCACATATTGTTGACTTTTAAAATTGGAGAGATTTTAATTGATGAACATACAAACTAACCAGAACTAAATTTCCTCTCTAACTAGTATTTCTTATCTTCGCTTCCTTACATAAGGGAAATAATTTATTTATTGATGTTTCTCTTACCTTTAAATTTGAATATGCATATTTTAGATGGTGCTTTCATTGTTGAATGTACCTGGCGTAAACAAGGAGGCGTTTAACAAAGCAAGCTTAACAGCCCTGGACATTGCAAAGAAAAAAAATGTACTACAAAAGTTACTAGATAATTGCAATACTGGCTAGCTAATTATCCTTCCAAGAGCAAGCCTTTAATGTAAAGTGCTCCAAAGGTGAGAGCGCTTATATACAAGAATTCCATTAACATGGTGAATAACACATATGATGGTAGGTGCAACATAGAATTAGTGATAGTATTGTTGCTAGCGACAATGTCATTTACAGTGGTCTGTGCCATATCGGGTGATATCAATCAGAAGATAGAGATCAGAGAGCAACATTAACATGTTAGTGCTTGCCAAATCTTATTGGAATCATTTCCTTTAAGGTGTTTCTCATTTTTTAGTGCTTGGCCATTTTTTTGTCGCTATTTGTGGTGCTCATGTGGTAGATGAGCACCCCTCTTACCATAGGAGATAAGGTATTGTTCCTAGTTATCACCGACTTGTCCATTTGCACCACTTTTTCCTTTACACCATATGGTTTCATGGCTACGTTATTTACAATGCTTGGGCATAAGAATCAAAAGTTGGCTTAGGTCCTATTTTGGGTATGCGTTGTAATCTGCTACTTTGGTAATGCCACTTTTTCTACTTGGCTGCAATGTTTTCAGTGAACTTGGCGAGATTCAACTTCCTACACAGTGTACATCCTTTTCTTTGTGATCATCTATTGTAGTGTGTTTGGCTCATGCTAGAAACTCTGGGGGATTTGGAATACATGCATTGGTGTAATATCAGATACATTAATTGGCTTTAGGACTATAGCCTCAATAAAGATGGAATTGTCTCCCTTGATTCTCTGAAGAGGGGATTCAACCTGTAGGGTACTGCCAATCAATACGTAGGAATCGCCGTCCGTAAAGAGGGGAGTCAACCTATTGGGCTAAGCCTACTAGTTCATGTGCTAGAAGCACCTCTAAAGAGTGGAGTCAATCTATTGGATTTTTATGTATAGATCTAGTAAAGAGTATGATGTCTAGTAAACTCTATCCATTATTTATGAATGAGATCTATTAGCATCATAAACAATGTATCAATGGGTATGTTGGAAGTGTCTTTAAAGAAGGGAGTCAATCTATCTGTCGCTTATATATGATATCTAGTAAAGAGGGAAGTCAATCTAATTAGCCAATAGGTTATTTGTGTCAACTTTTCTTAGCATTTTCGTCAGCCTTGCTATTTTTTGACTTTTCTGGTGCCAGGGAAAACTTGGTGGACGGGTTATAGTTTAGTCAAAATTTTCGCTAGCCCTGCCGACTTTAGATCTATGTTGCTATGTAAAAGGTGGCGAAGATTTTAAAAAGCATTTGGAACAACAATAGAGGAGGTTGGAAAAATGACGCAATTGTAGAGGAGGCTAGAAAAATTTCATCAACATTGATTGTTGTATGGTTTTTGTTTAGTGGTGATGGAAAAAGTAACATCTATTTTAAATTCCTCAGAAAACAAAATGAATGTCTATTCAGTTATTGATAATGTATTTTTGGATGTCATTCTCTGGGTTTATGTTGTTGTTGAAGGTAGTTGTGAGTGCGAAGGGCAAGCTTCTGTGAAGGTGCAAGTGCGTTGAATAACTATGGATGGAGGTTATCTTGTGTTTTTTGCATGTGTCGATGGTTGCAAAAGGTGTCATTTGTGATAATTTTGTGGTCTTTTTTTGCAGGCCATGGAGAAAGAACGAAGGGCAGAGAGCAAGTAGCAAGAGGTGTTATTGAAGGAAGTGGGAAGAGGTGCATATTGGAAAAAACCATTTGTCGAGTATTTCTAAAATAGTTTATGTTATTTTTGAAAGGAGATTGTTGATTGTTGCTCTATAGCTTAGTCTAAATTTTTTGATTTATGGTTTCTGTGTAGCGGCCATTTTTGGAAGGAAATGCTTTTTTTTTTTTGCATTTCTTGTGTTGTATTCGTGTGTTTTTGTGGGTTTTTCATCTAAGTTACTCTTGAAACCAATAATGTTTCATTGTGTCGATTGTTGTTAAAAAGACTGTATAGTTTTGTGGTTTTTGGCATGTAGGTGACTGTTGGCTATATTGTTCCATTTATGGCTTCGGTTATATGTGAATGGTTGGAGAATAGTTAATCTAGTGTGTTTTTTGTGAATCTTGAAATCAAGATTTCTTGTGTTTTGTGGGTTTTGGCATGTGGGTGACTGCTGGCAATATTGTTTCATTTTTGGCTTTCATTTTTTGTCAATTACTGCAAAATAGTTAATCTGTTGTATTTTTGGTGAATTTTCCCATTTGGGTTACCGTTGAAACCAATATTGATTCATTTAAGGTTCACATTTTCTTGGTGAAGGTTTTGAGTCGGTCTGTTACTGGGAGTTTTCTGTGTTTTGTGGGTTTTCTATTGAGCCCCTATTGGAAGCCACATTTTTGTCTGTGATGGTTGCAACCCAGTGAAATAGTTAATGTTATACAAATTGCGTTGTTTTATGTTATATTGTTACATTTTTTATAGGGTTTTGTTGGAAAAAGAGCATATAGTTTGTTCGCAGTGATATTGTTTGATTTATGGTTCGACTTTTGCGTGCATGTTTTTGTATGCATTTTTCACTGTGATTTTTAGTGTTTTGCGCATTTGGCCATCTGGGCGAGTGTTGATAACAATATTGTTTCATTCATGTCTTTTGTTTTGTGGCGATGTTCGCAATGCAGTAAAATAGTTAATGTTATATAGTTCATGTTGTTTTGCATAAGACATTGTTCATTGTTGTTGTGTTTGTTAGGCTATATTGTTTCATTTATGGCTTCCATTTATCATTGTTGTTATTACAACCATGACCACTAAATGCAAAGCATACAAAAATTAATGTTGATGCGAACTAGCATTTAATTTTCATAGTCTTCTCTATCCACATGGTCAGGAAAACACCACCGTATTCCCAAAGCAGCCAACAACTGTCTCCACCACCTTTTTCATGGAAATTGGAAGGCCAAAAATCTGGGAGGCTGACCAAAATTCTGACCAAACTTATAAGCCATCTGCCGCTATATATGTATATGTATATATATATGTATATATATCTCTTTTTCCACCATATCAACTAAATGCAAGCCATAAATAGAGACACACAAGAAATTAAAATATATATAAATATACCCACTATAGCCAAAGGTAGAGAACAATAATCAATAATAGCTAATGTAACCAAACATTGAATTGATAGCATTAATTGTTTTGTTCTATTCCAAAAATGAAATTATATAGCCTAAGGCACAACATTAACTATTTTTTATTTTGTTCTAACCATTACCACAAAACGAAAGCCATATATTAAGCAAACATTGAATCAAGAGAATTAATTGTTTTATTCTATTCCAAAAATAAAATGATATAATGTGAGGCACAACATTGACTATTTTTTTATTTTGTTCGAACCATGTCCACAAAAAAAAAGTGATAAATTAAACAACATTGGTTTAGATAGCGACCTAGATGGCGAAATGCTCTCTCTCTCTATACATATATGTATACTCATTTCTCAACCTTATCAAAAATTGAAAGAATGCCTTATAGAAAAATTCCCAGACATTTGTTTTGTTTCATTAGGATTAAAAAATTGTTATTATGACCATCACCACTATATGCAAAGCATAGAACAATTAATGTTGATGTGAGCAACCCTATTCCCAAAGCAACCAACAACAACCACCACCACCTTTCCATGGCCATTGGAAGGCCAAAAATCTGAGAGGCCGGTGAAAATTCTGACCATACTTATAACCCATTTGCCCCTATATGTGGATATGTATATATATATATATATATATGTCTGTGTGTATATATATGTGTGTGTAAATATATGTATGTATATATATATATATGTGTGTGTGTGTATCTGTATATGCATATGTATATGCATATTTATACATATATATATATATGTATATATATATACATATATATCTAGATGTATATATGTATGTGTATTTGAAATGTAGCCTTTTGTGGATGGAGCCTTGAAAAAGATTAATAGACCTTGGCGTTTAGAACAAGACGCTATCAAAAATTAAACTCTGTAGCCTATTCAAAATGTAACATAAAGAATATACATTGTCGACCACTCTGGCTAGGTGTGAAATGAATATTGCTTATTACTATCAATATAGAGTACATTAGGATCTAATTGTCAATTTGACCATTGTTATTGGGTTTGTATTCACTATCATTATTCTGAAAGGTTGTTTGTAACACATTAGTTTAACAAATACCACATTATGGTTGGGCTATGGTCTACAAGAATAACAAAAAAATATGGATTTTAGTGTGGAAATTTTGTAAAAATGGAATGAATTGCATAACATTAAGTATTTTATTCCATTGTACCCATTGCAATAGAAAGCTAAAACTCACACCTACTTTCCTACGCAAAACTTTTATTGGAAAGGCCAAACCATATACATCTTTTGTGTATACAAATTGTGAATTTTAGAATAGTGATCATATGTAATTCATAGAAAATATGTAAATTAGGAGTTATCAAAGTTCTAAATTTTATAATGCATAATTTTCTCTATAGTTGCAATGGGATGAATCAAGTAATTATAATTTAGCCATACTTGGTGCATGCGGCAGAATGTAGTATGTAAAAAAAAAGAAGGCCTAATTTCCATCCTACCATATTGGCTCATGGAGCATTGTGTGCTCTTACGAAACCCCTGAGCAAGCAAATAAAATGTCCACCACTATGACCAATGTTAAAAATATTTGTTTAGTCGAAATCAATATTATATATTTTTTATAATTTTATTGTAGGGTGGAGAGTAGGCCTTATTGTGTTGAGTTCTATTTATATTTTTTATGTGCATATCGCTATATTTCCATAACTAGGAAACCAAAGACATAAATCAAACAACATTGGTTTCAATAGGAACCTAGATGGAGAAAGCCCCAATATAGCCCAATCTATACAATAAAAATCGACAAAAACTACATACCCTCAACAATTTTATCCCATTGCAAACATTCCTACAAAACACTTTGATATACATACAAATCTATCGACAAGAAAATTTAATATCTTCTCATTTATGGCTTTCATTTTGTGCAAATGTTTACAATATATTAAAATAGTATGTGTTTTTTTCTATAATGCAATGCAATTTTTTGTTCTATAGCTTTGGATATATACTTTCATTTGCAATGAATAATAAAAATAGTTAATACTATAGAGCTAATGTTGCTACCCAAAAGGCATTCTTGACAATCATACCAACTGATTTCAATTGGACTATCTACAAAAATCTACATGTATGGTATTAGATGCATGAAATTGTTGGACTATGGCTTGGGGTGATTGTTTATGGCTTCTAGTGTTGTTATTGATGGCAACTAAAGTCATTATCTCGGTCTGTAGAATAGGATCTACTTATACCGGCATAAAATGTAGAACGTAGTGTGTTACCAATAGAAAGCATGAAGAACACGGTATCCAATAACTTAGTTGATCTCTATGCTTCACCGGATCATCATTTTGTGTAGTGGATCTCCAATAAAGGTTGTTAAGCATATATGTTACCTTATTGGTAAGTTTTGTGGTGTTGCATCAATCGGTGTACAAGTCAAGAGATTTGATAGAATGATTTTCTATTTATTTTCTCATTATGGTCGACTCAATGAATGTAGCACATTGTGGATGTATAAGGCGTAGTTGTTTAATTGTTTCTAAGTTTGAGAATATTGTTTTAGGTCCCATATACATCTTAGCCAAACTTTATGGGTGTGTATTAAATATAACTTGTGATTTGAGCCGATTGTTGGAGAATATTTCTTGTTTTGTTGAAGCCGACTTAAGTGATTAAAATCTTTGCTAGCGGATATATATATATATATATATATGAGATCGGTAATTCATTTTTGGTGTGAGGATGAAGTGGTGAGAAGGTGTGAATGTATGAAAAGAGAAGAAAATTTTTATGAGCAAACATCAAAAGATCAGTTGAGTAAAGTTTGATTGAGCAGAAAAAATAATTGTGAATTAGGACAAAGCAGAGCAGAGCAAGTTGCAGTATTGGACAAAATATTTAGAATCTATTTTATGTGCTTCACTGGAACTAAATCCAAGAATTTGTAGATGTTATCTTCTTAGCTCAATTTTTGTTGTAATCACAATTTTTTTTTAAGGTAGTGAGCCTTCCTTATTTTGAGGAGTGAGCTCTAGGTAGTGTGCCTGAATGCAAGTGCATTCCCTTTTGTTCATACTTTTAACATAGTATAAATTGCGGATTAATCTCCATCATGGTTTTTCCCCTAATAGGGTTTCGATGTAAAAATATTGGTGTTATGGTATCTTGATCATCTTGTTTATGTGCTTGCATATTTATTTTTGTTTATGTGCAGAAAATGATTTAAGATCTGAATTGAAAGTCAAATTTGCTAAGCACTGATTCACCCCCCACCTCTTAGTGTTCCTTGAGTCCAAAAATTGGTATCAAAGTGCAGTTCCTCTGTAGAAGTTTAATAGCTTGAGGTAGATCTTGGAATACAATGGACTCTAGTCTTGAAAAACAACTTATGGTGGCACTTGATGATCTTGATCAGTCTAAATCAGAAGTCATGGAATTAAGAGAAAATCTTGTGGATGTTGAGAAATTCATTCAATCACTAAAGGATAAAATCAATGAGGCAAGAGAAAAGAGGAAGGAACTTTGTGATCAGCTGAAGCAGAAAGAAAATAAAAACATGGAAGATGTTCACCTGAATCAGACTCTAAAAGAGATAATTGAAGAATGTGAAAAACTTGCTAGAAATAATGCTACTCTAAAGTTTGAGATGGAATCTAGGACAATGAAGCTAACTAAGGAGATTGAAGAATGGAAGAAAAATGAGGACAATCTAGCTCAATCCTTAAAAGAAAACTATGAAGAATGCAATAGAGTAAATAATGGATTCATTCAGCTGGAGATTGAATTGCAATAGTCCAGAAACAATGAACAAGAACTTGAAAGACAAATAGTTATTGTTAGTAATGAACTCAGTACTACAAATGAGTACAAGGAGAAGTTTAGGATCATTTTTTCTTAGCTTGATGATATGAATAAAGGATATAAGGATGCAAATGATAAGTGAGGTATTGGATATGAGAAGGAAGAAAGCTCTGGATCTAAGCATAAGGATTCTAGATAAAGAAATCAAATGAACAAAGAAAAAAGGTATCCGGTAAGACAACCCAATGCTCAGAAGTTTAATGGTTATTGCTTTTTTTGTAATAAATTTGGTCTTATGGCTTCTTATTGTACAAGTAAAAAAAATTCAAATAGTATATCATTTCCTAGTCAGTGTTTTAATTGCAAAAAGCTAGGTCACAAGTCTATTGAATGTACAAGTATGTCTATCAATTTAAGAAATGTTAAATGTTATACTTGTGGAAGATTTGGGCATGTTTCTAATCAATCCAGATCAAGAGGAGATCATTGGAATGAGTGGTCTAGATAGAGAAATATGGTGTGTTATATAGTTGCAATAGATTTGGTCACATTGCAAGATTCTGCAGGAATTGGAACATGTATAGGAGAGGTTTGGTATATCAAGAAAGAAATTCACAGAAAGATGACAAAGGAAAATGAAAAGTGTGGGTAAAGAAGAGTGGATCTGATGAAGGAAATAATCTCGTACTGAAAGGTACCTTTGGAAATCCCTCCAATAATTCCTCCAGAAATTGAGCTTAGGCCATTGGCCTAGGGGGAGTTTTTCAATAAAGATCCTTTGGTCCCCTATCAGTAGCTGGCACTGAAATGCAGAAAA
The DNA here is from genome assembly GCA_007258455.2 of Sequoia sempervirens. Classification (NCBI taxonomy): domain Eukaryota; kingdom Viridiplantae; phylum Streptophyta; class Pinopsida; order Cupressales; family Cupressaceae; genus Sequoia; species Sequoia sempervirens. Next base: position 223,687,841 of record VDFB02086081.1, read on the forward strand.
TTGTCAGTAGCTTTGATAAAAGTTTGAAAAGGTATCAATGATCATTTATGTAGGAACATTTGAAGTAGAAGGTCCGTACACAAATTTTTCTTTTGTTGTCTGAAAAAATAGAGTTACCAGAACTCCTAGGGAAAATTATTTAATGCAACTAAAAAGGTTAGGTGTGCAAAGTCATAAAAGGGTATTTGGAACCCTCATTTGTCACCCTGCATTGTAGGAGAACAAAACATGAGCCCTTGCAATGAAATATCAAAGGAGTAAAGCAAATTCAATGGTAAATTCTTTAGGTACTTTATTTGGTTGTAGAATATCGAGATTTTGTGCTTGGTAGAAAACCTTGTTTAGTAAGGAAAGTAAAATGAAGCAAATCAAAGGAACAATGAATTTTGATGAATATAGTAGTAGGAAGATCAAGGATATAATAAATTTGTTGCCATCCAGTGAATTAAAGTGGCTTGAAGGTGCAAAACAAAAGAATTTGAACATCTAGAATGAGTTTCCCTATTTCGTCAACACGGAAGTGGTCAAGTTTATCTTGAATAGATTGGATGATAATATCCTTATCCTGGAAAATCCCTATCAAATTTCAAGAGAGGTGATCAGAAATTTAACAGGATTATGCAATATTGGAGATGTTCCCAAAAAGAAGTCAATCTAGAATAAGGAAGTCAAAACCCTAATTAGAGTGACAAGAGATCAAAGAGATCTATTAATTTCAACAATCAAAGATCCAATAACAAGGTACATTGCACATGGAATTTTGCACAAAATTTTCTTCATAAATAGGGAAGGATCAACCACAGTAGGCACAATTTACATTTCATACAAAATGATAAAATAAGATGAAGACTTTGATCTATGTGGATTGATGAAGGATCAATTGATGTAAAAGGTGCAATTGGAAAAGGATGTAGATTATATGAATTATGATGTATTGGTACCCTAGTTATATGAATTATGATGTATTTTTTGATTTGCTTGCCTTAGAATGACAATGTGATAGGGAAAGAAAATGAACCTATTTGTAAGAAAAAATTTCAGCATTTCAATACTCTGGAAAACTGTGAGGAAGTTTAAGAAATTTTCTTTAGAGAGTTGTTGAGAATTTTTTGAATTGTTGGCATCTCTCTTCCAGTAAGAGTAGTTGAAGTTGGGTCCTCTCCCAGTAAGGTGGAGAAGAAGAAAAAAAGGGCTCTAGAGTTTTCATATGACATTCCTCCAACACACAAATCTCCAATCATTGAAGAAAAAGGAAAAGAGAAAGGAATTGTGGATATACCAGATGAAGATTCTGATGATTACATTCCAATAAATGAACTGGAATTAGTTGAACCAGATGTGGTGATAGCGGAAGAAAGTGATGAAGAAGGTGCTTTATTCAAAACAAAGATATTGTAGATTGTTCAGGAGGAAGATGGAATGTAAAAAATTGTTGACATATGGTTAAATAGACCATCATATGAACAAGAATCCATTGAGTACACTCTAGGAAAATACTTTGTGCACAAAAATATTGAATTGGAAAGTTTGTAGAATGTACTTCCAGAATAATTGATTGAATGTATTAGGGAGGCTATGGACTCTGTGCCTCTAGATAGGAAAGAGGAAGAAATAATTTTACATCTAAAGGAGTAGTTTAGGCTGTCTCTCACCAAACTAAAAAAGAGAATGAATGTGTTAAGGAAATGCATTGACTCAACAAGTAAGGTCTACAATTATTTTCTTCTGTGGTCACATGTGGTTGGTAAATACAAGGACAAGATGAAGCAAATTGAGATTGAGTTGATTAGAATCGGTCAGGATTACAATATGTTTTAGGACCAAGATGGAGTTATCAAGAAAAATATTCATGAGTGTAGACTAAGCATGCAAAGGTTCACTCTGCCAGAAACACTCTTATGGAAACTTTCTAGAAAGTGAAAGATCTAATTGAATATAGAATGGAGTAGCAAATTGAGATTCTAAAGAAAGGAGAGAAGTTGGAAGAAGTGATTACAATTCTAGAATCCCTTATTCAGGTCATCAACCAGACATCGAAAAACAATAGTTCGATAATAATTATTGGGATTACAGTAGATGATTGGAAAAAATTTCTTCCAGAGATAAAGGATAACTATAAAATCATTTTCTAATTTGTGCAACAATTGTAATTTCTCAAATTTTGATCAAATTTCTATTTAGAAAATGGGGAGAGAATAAGTAGTAAATTTTTGTCACTGATGTCAAAGGGGGAGGAGAGCAGTGAAAAATTTATTGACATTCTAAGGGGGACTAGTGTTTTGTTGTTTTTTTGAATTTCAAGTTTTGGTTCTGACACTTAGTCATTTTTCACTAAGTGTTGCCATCAATGCCAAAGGGGGAGATTGTTGGAATATGGCTTAGGGATATTTTTTATGGCTTCTATTGTTGTCATTGATGGAAACAAAAATCATTATCTTGGTCTGTAGAACATGATCTACTTATACCAGGAGAAAATGTAGAAGACAGTGTGTTACCAACAAAAAGCATGAAGAACAGGGGTATCTAGTTAGTTAGTCAATCTGTATGCTTCACCAGATCATCATTTTGTCTTTTGGATCATCAAGAAAGGTTGTTAAGCATGAATGCTACCTTATTGGTAAGTTTTTTGGTGTTGCAACAATCGGTGTACGAGTTAGGAGATTCGGTAGAATGATTTTCTGTTTATTTTCTCATTATGGCCAACTCAATGAATGTAGTGTGTCATGAATGTATAAGGAGTAGTTGTTTAATTGTTTCTAAGTTTGATAATATTATTTTGGGTCCCAGATATGTCTTAGCTGACCTTTATGGGTGTGCATTAAATATAACTTGTGATCTCAGTTGACTGTTGGAGAATATTTCTTGTTTTGTTGAAGCCAACTTAAGTGATTAAAATCTTTGCCAGCGGATATATATATGAGAGATCGGTAATTCATTTTTGGTGTGAGGACAAAGTTATGAGAAGGTGTGAATGTGTGAAAAAAGCAGAAAAAATGTATGAGTGAACATCAAAATATTAGTTGAGTAAGTTTTGCTTGAGTAGAAAAAGATAATTGTGAATTAGGACAGAGCATAATAGAGCAAGTTGTAGGATCAAACAAAAGATTCAGAATCTATTTTATGTGCTTCACTGGAACTAAATCTAGGCATTTTTAGATGTTATCTTCTTAGTTCAATTTTTTTTGTAATTAGAAACATTTTATAAGGAAGTGAGCCTTCCTTATTTTGAGCAATGAGCTCTAGGAAATATGCATGAATGCAAGTGCATTCCCTTTTGTTCATACTTTTAACAGAGTATAAATTGTGGATTAATCTCCACCATGGTTTTTCCCCTAATAGAGTTTCCACATAAAAAATATTGGTGTTATGGTGTCTTGATCATCTTGTTTATGTGCTGAAAATGATTTAAGATCTGAATTGAAAGTCAAATTTGTTGAAAACTGATTCAACCCCCTCTCAGTGTTCCTTGATTCTAACAAGAAATCATAATCAACTATGTCTAATGTAATCTAACACAATGTGTATAAGATTAACTATTCTACTCCATTGCAAGTAGAATTTGAAAGTAAGCCCACGAGCAACAAGATACATTGTCCACTACTTTCATCAATGGTAAAATGGATCCTCCTTGTCACACTTAAGATACAGGCTATCATTATAACAAGCCATTCTTGAGTTTGGAAACAATATTGATATTAACAAACAATACAACCTTTTCTGAACAACACCTTATATGAAATTGAAAGAATATAGCGTTCTCACGACACCTTCTTTAAAATGATATGATGTAGCCTAGGCTAGAGTATAACAATGAAGAATGCCATATTGGAACGATGGTAAAAAAGCAAAGGGAATAAATCATAAATTCATTCCTCCTAGATGTGCAAACAATACAACTTTTTCTAAACAACACCTTATCTGAAATTGAAACAATATAGCATTCTCACGACACCTTGTTCAAAATGATATGATGTAGCCTAGGCTAGAGTATAACAATGAAGAATTCCATATTAGAAAGATGGTAAAAAAACAAAGGGCATGAATCAAAAATTCATTCCTCTCCTATGTGTAGATATGCATGTATGTCATAATGGATGCAAACAATATTGATATGTAGTGATTGCTATGTTACTTTTCATTGGGTCATTCTTGGAATGATAAGGTTTATTTTTGTTGATATACGGAAGTTTGATGCCGCCATTGATCACATTGGTGGACAATGTATGCTATAGGTTGGTTGTGTTGGAGGAACATAGATTGTTTTTGAAATTATTTATGGAGAGATTTGTAAATGTGCATTTTTTATAATATTTTTTTCGATCATATTCTAGATGTTCCAACAAAAAAAAATGAAATGTACAAAGGTTTGCAATTTAAAAATTGAGAATGGACCTTGTTAGCTTTTGATGGTTTAATTGAATCTTTGGTTGTTGTATTCTTGTCGCAATAGAACTTGTGGTTAGCCGCTAGTGTTGTAGCTCTTTCTTTTACAAAGAGCAACTCTCTAGCTCTCCCTAGGCTACTCAGAATTTATTAGACACTGATCTTGTAAGTTTCTTCCTTGTTTATTCTTTGTTCCTACCACTTGTATTGGTTGTTTTCCATGTAAATTGAGAAAACTACAAACATGCTTTGCTTGCATTTGCAACCTTTCCAGTGTATAGTCTAACTTTTTTATGTTTGAAATATTTATGTTTCCTTCACATCTTTGTTTGTTGGCTATTTGGGAGTAGCCTATGTTTAGCTATTTGTTTTTCTTCCTTTTTAGTGGAGTTGCATATAGCTTTCATTTTGTTGCAATATTTCCTATGCAGCGTCCAATGGTAATTATAGACTTGTTGATAGCCCTTCCATCTATTGATTGGTGACATATTGCAAAATTACTTTATACCTCTTTGTTGAAATCATGATTGTGTCATTGAAATCTTTGGATTTGTTTTCATGGTTGCACCACTATATAGTTTATGTTGTTTTCTACAAGGCATTGTTGAAAACTATTCTATAGCTTCCCAACATGTGCCAGCCACCTTTGCACCTTTCCACCAACCACTAGAAAAGTTGTGATATGGAAGGGTTGTTGGCTAGCCAAGAGGCTATTGGCCTTAATTGTACTCTACAAGGTGTTGTTGGCTATCATCCTCTATCTTTGGTTATATTCTGGGGCTATAGACCTACAGTTAACAATGCCTTTTTGTAAATGGCATACACTGTTCAATTGCTTTGTTGACTTTAGAACGCTCATTTTTTAAATGTCCATATATGTTGATGTAACTAACTTTCAAGACATATACATTGATGTGGATTTTTTTTGCAACCCAAAATACATCTATTCCAATTGTTGGATGTATATGTATGGTTGTGTTCCTTAGAGATACATGCATGGAAAAAAGTATGTTTCTCTTTTGTAGTGTCTCATTCCTGTTTCCTCCACTGTGAATATGTGTGTATATCAAATTAGATGTAGACACCATTTGTATGTATTGCAGACATGTATGTTTGTGAAATTAGAGACACACATTATTCATCTGTATGTGTATAGATGTATGTATGTGAAAGAAAATGCAAACAACCTTCATATTTCCTGCTTGATATGTTTGTTCTTTTCATATGTTAATGATGATTCCTATTTGATCTGTGGTTCCTCTCCCATGGGGATGGTTGCAAAGTGATAAAATAGTTCATGTCCTTCACAATGGACTATTCCTAGTTTTTGTATGTTTTCAAGGGTGGTTGATATAGATCCTTCCATTGTAACAAACCCTTGCTGAGGTCTAGAAAGGTAACAACTACCCCTTAATGAGAACATTGACTATTTTATTTCTCTCAAACCATAGCGACCAAACATGAACCATATGAAAATTAGTCCTCATCTCAACTATTGTTTAGTTTTGTTGGCCTTCTCTATTGGCACACCAAATTATTTTCATTTAAAAATGAAAAGATATCAACCAGCTCTATTCCGACCAGACCCCCTGCATGAGAAGGTTTAGAAGATGGAAAGGATGACAAAAATTTCAACCAAAGTTCACACAAATAGGGGATATCCTCCCATCTTGCATGTGAGTTGTTAGAGTTACATGAAGAGGCATAAATCTTGCATATGGGACTTGTAATACAAATTTCCATTTGGAAAATGTAGCAATACCAATAAAAATAGGTATCAACATGAAAGAATATTTTCTATACCCACAATGAAAAATATATGTATCTACACATAGGGAAAATATATTGTCCACCATTGTAATTAATGGTAGAATCAAATAAAATATCATACTAGGAAACCTATGCCCAATTTTTGATTCGATCAGACATAAATTGTATAGCATTAACTATTTCACTCTATTACAACCATAACCACACAATGGGAGTGATAAATTAGATGTTCTTGGATTCAACACTAGCCCCCTCGGGGAAACCTACAAAACACAAAAAATACATTGTTACAAACTGGTGGGAATCCACATCCATAGAAACATAAACCTTAAAGCAAAATACAAAGAAAATTGATAGTAACAAACCCATATAGATGTATATTGTTGTCTCAATGGAACCTCATCAAAGATTGAAAAAATAGAGCCTTTTCAACAATAGGTTCTTGAAAATGAAACCATATAGCTAAATCAAGAGAGAAATAATCAAAAATTCCCAATGGAATCTACCACAAATTCTATAGGATTAACTATTTTATTCCATTGCAACCATTAGCACAAAACAAAAGGCAACAAATATGGTGCCATAAGGAGAATTGGAAGACTTCTCAACAATACCTTTTTGAGCATGAGACAATATACCCCAAGATATAGAAGAGCAACCAAAAAACACTGCATAACATGGACAAATAAATGAGTTAATAGTTTGTACTTATAAAGTATATAGTATTTTGTGAACAACAACATATCGAGATTTCAAACAATCAACTGTACCTTCTTGCAAATCAAGAAATATGGCTTGGAACAGACTGTGAACCATGAATTAAAGAATGTTGGTAAGGTTGTACATAGATATATATACACTCATATACATATATATACAACAATTGTCATAACCCACACCTTTTGTGACCATCAATGCATGCAAAAAGCACAAGATTTCCCCAACCAACTTCACAGAAATTCCACAGTTGATTAACAAACCTGCACCTACACAGAAGCATTCCCTCCTCACTGATTTATGATATCCATGTAGTAGTGAGAGTTGCACATATATATACATACACACACACACACACACACTAACACACATATATATATGTACATACACACACACACACACAGATATGTGGTTGCTAAATCTACAAATATTTTAACCTCGATGAACATTAGTAATAATGCCAAATCAAATACAACAAATCAAGCATCTGTATGAGATATTGAATCATACTAAATAAACAAAGTTATAAAATACCAAAGAAACTAAGCACGCTCAAACCTATCCCATAGTGGATTGGTGCTTTTGTGGAAAGAAGCCCTTTCCCAATCCTTTTCTAAGGTCCATGATGAATATGATATGGAATGATAAGATATGGATTCAAATGACAATGATACGGAGAAAGATCTAAATATTGTGGAGGATTGATACAATAGAGAAGATCACTATTTATAGAATATAATGATAGAAGGATTCCAAACATGGAAGATGTGGGACTAAAGATAAGCCGATGGGAAGAGGCCACTTGTCAACTTGTGATAGGCTGATGAATGAGAACATTTTGGTCAATGTACCAAAGAGGGGGAGATTCAAATTTGAATTTCAGAGTTAAATGCTGAGTTTGACCTTGTGCAAGAGACATGTAAGAGACATGTAAGGCCTCATAAATGCTTTGTTGGATGTACATGTCAAATTGGGGGGAGATTCAAATTTGAAGAATATTCTCCCTTTATGCCAAGTTGAAAGTAAATAAAGATTTTGATAAATCAATTAAATGTAATTTCATGTGCAAGTGGAAAAATATAGAGAATACAAGTTATTAGGATTAGCATTTAATCATGGTTTAGATTAATTAAGATGATGTTAGATGTTTTTGACCCATTTGACTTATATTGAGGGATTTAAATCAAATCAAAGGGAGATGAAAGGTGATAAATATTTAGTTAAATAAATATTTGATTTATTTAGCTAAGGGGGATAATGATAGGATCAAATTAAATAAAGTTAATTTATTTAATTTTAGATGGATGGTCCTTAAAGATTAAATCAATTAAACTTGGTTTATTTAATTGATAGGAAAATATGAACTAATTAAATGTATGATGCCAATTTCACGTGTCTACATTTTTCCCCTCTTTGAAGCAATGTACTTGTTGCGTTGGTTCGAAGAATAAACTTTCCATGATGAAAATTAAAAAAAATTATGATTTTTTAGGATGCCCCAACGGAAAGAAGTACACTAGTACATTTCCCCCTTGAGAGATCGAGCGAAAAGATTTGATTTGAGGGTCGATCTCGCGATAAAGAGGTTCAAAATGGATGGTATGGATGATTGTGATGATGATACAAATGAGATGATGATGCGATAATGCCTATATCATTATGTAATAGATGTTTTATGCAAATGTATGATTTATGAGATGCTTAGACTAACATATCTATATTATGATGATGACTATGTATGTGAGATGATATGCCGAATGTTGATGGTTTGTGGATGCATGATGGATGTAGGATGGATGCATGATGGATGCATTGGTGATGTTATGCTAGTGCAGAGAGAAGAAATGAGAAATGAGATGATGACAAGAGGATCCAACAAGTCCATGATCTAATGAGACTTTATTAGAGATGATGATGATGATAGATGATGATTTTCTTATCAAGGATTGCGATTTTAAAAGGGCTACTTACCTTATGTTTGATAACACACATAGATGTGATGCATCAAGGCATAAAGAAATAGGATGGCATTGCACTTAATGAGATGGACTTTGACTTGACAAACAGATAGGAGTATTCTTGTTCACACTTGACATATGGAAACCTTGCTAGGACGTACCTAACAAAGCAAGCATTCACCATGTTATTTTATAAGAACGAACAACAAGCACAACAGACAAAAGGATAATGATCATTGCCCCATTCCTATTTCTCTAAATCTTTTGTTTAGATATCATCAAGAGGTCCTTGGAATGAGTGCAATAAAATAAATCAAAAGAAGAGGTCAAGTACACAAACAAGCCAATGTTCTTCATACCTCCAACCAAAGGGATTTGTTTTGATAAGATAAGAATCCAAGGTGATATCCAAAATGATGCCCATTGTCGGAACGATATATCCTAGGACATGCATTGTATAGGATGATGATGGTTTGATAAGTTGATTGATAGGCTGTTGATATAAGGTTGACTGATATGTTTGTGAATGATCAAGATTTTGATTTTGTGTTTAACAATTTGTTGCTTCAATTTTGATTTTGCATTTGAAGTTTTCTTTTGCTGATTGTTGTGATTATTTTTGTTTGTGTTGCGAAAGGATGAAGGTGATGATCAATTTATCATGGATGATTGATTATTTTGAGTGAAAGTGAGATGAGATGGATGGATTTTTTCAAATATTTGGATGTTTTTGATGTTTTGCAATGTTTTGAGGCTGTTTTTGGTGTTTTCAAGATTTTACAAATGTTTTGATCTTTTATTTTTCAAATGTTTTTGGATTTTGTGAGATTTTATGAATGTTTTGGGATTCTGTGTTTTTTGAATGTTTTTGGATTTTGATGTCTCAGGGGTAGATCAAATATTATCCTTGCCTATGTTTAAGCTCAGAGACGATGTAGTTCGGATTCCATGTTTTTGATGTTTTTATGACTTTTTGAGTGTTTTTGTATTTTGATATGTTTTGGATGTTTTTGGATTTTCACATGACTTTGACGATTTGGATATGGATATGTGATATCAGTGTTTTGTTTGGGAGTTTTTTGAAGACCAAGCTAAGGTTGAATGATCTAATCGATGGATTGATGATGATGATAACATTGTTTAGGATACACAACAATGCAAGGATTTGATTGATCAGGATTGATGACGATAACATTGTTGAGGATGCACAACAATGCAACGATTGATTGATCAGGATTGATGATGATAACATTGTTGAGGATGCACAACAATGCAAGGATAGTGTTAAGCAACACAATGATTGGGAATGATATCTTGAGATGATGATGGGTTGATTGGATTCGATTGATCAAGATTTTTAAGCTTGATTTGGAACAAAATTGTTTTGAATAATTTGATGTGACATTTGAAGTGCAACTTAGATGCAACTGATAGTGATTACTTGGATTGATGTTTGATGAAAGATGAAGACTAATAAGGAATGTCTTCTCATCAAAATACGCCATAGGCTAGTGATTTGGATTTTGGATTACAGATGCTTGACCAATTTGATTTCACATTTTTCAATGTTCGGATCACCACATAAGTTGGAGGATATAGATCAAGATTTATTCTCAAAGCACGATGTAAATATCTGCCCCCAGTTTCTAGCAATGTATGGAATGTTATGGATAGATGCCTGGATAGGTGTATTGATGGATGGATATAGAAAGCATGCAAATGATGCCAAGGGTTATCTTGCGATAAGATACAATGTTCAGATAAACAATGCTCATTTGGATAATGCTTAATGGCTCAGATAATGTTGTATATGATAGGATCAATGAAAACGACCCATGTCAAGATGTTTACCATAAGCAAGCGTAAAGTGTGACCCAAACTTTCATCAATATCAAGATAACTCAGACTATGGATGTAGATGGATGAAAATGGATTAGATAAATGGTTCATTCATGAATGGATTTATTATGGCTAAGATGGATGGAATGTTGGATTTATTATGGATAAGATGAGATGCTTTCACCTGAACTAGCACACATAGATGCTCGATTCTACACATGACACATGTTTACTAGGTTTTCGTCATGGTACCTATCCAAAGCACCACCGTAGTGGTTGTAGACACATAAAATTGTCCTAGGCTTGCAACTCTTGATTATTCAACATTGCCCCTTTCATTCTTAATAATTAAATAACTTTTAATTATTTAATTATTTTCTAAAGTCATAATTCTTCTATTAATTAAATAATTTTAATTATTTAATTAATTCATTTTTATCTTTATTTATTCTTGATTATTAATTAAATAAATTTTATTTATTTAATTACATTACTAATTAAGTTCCCTTCTTTTAAAATTAAATAGATTCTAATTTATTTAATTTTTGTCCACTTTCCACTATAATTAAATAATTATTTTAATTATTTAATTATTCATTAATCTTTTCTCTCATTAATTAAATAAATTTTATTTATTTAATTTAGTCCACTCTCTTGAATTTTGAATTAAATCATCATTTAATTCAAAATGATTCCTTTTGTCACATTCCTCCATAATTAAATAATATCTTTATTATTTAATTATTTACTGGTCACCTGGAGTAAATAAATTTTATTATTTAATTTCTCCAGCAACCTCTTTGTCCGTGCCAGTCTTATCTTCCAAATTAATTCTTGACTTTTGACATCTCATTTAATTTTGACCCTTGATTGAATTATCTTATAATTCAATCTTGGCCCTTCATCCTTATCATTTGCCCTAATTTTGACCTAACCCTAATTCTTATTGCAACATTCAATCTTGATCATTGATTCTAGGGTTTTTTGTCATCTTCTCATCCTTGCCACACATTCAAAATTGCAGTTTTTATAAAATGGCAATTTTGTTCTCATTTTGTCTCTCTCTGGCTCTTTCTTTCTCTATGGCTCTTTCTTTCTCTCTGGCTCTCTCTCTCTCAGCTCTCTCTCCATCCCATGCTCATTCTGTCAATTTAGGTTATGATCATTGTCATTTGCAGTCATTGTCATTTTAGTCTATTGTCAAGTCATTTCTTTCAATAAAATCCTTCAAAACTTGCTTTGGTCTTGTCATTTGTCATAGTTGCTCATACAAATTTGAGGGCATCTCTATTTACAACAAGCTAGGAGGTGTAACAAAGGTGAAGCATGGAAGATGAATACCTAGGGTAACATTGTTCCTTTTGTTTTCATATTATTTCCTTTGTACTTTGTTATTTCATTGGGATTTTAATGTTATTGTGCTAACCCCTTTAACAATTTGGAATTTTCCCTTGATTACAGTGGTTTTCACTAGAGGACAATTTTTATCTTTATTGTTTTCAATCATTTTTCTATTTTTTTTTTGGATTTTCATATGTTTTATTTATTATCCTTTTTATTTTTCCTTAAATATTTTAAGCTCATGCCGAACCACCTGGTGGTGTCGATGTAGATTCTTCTGCCATGATGTGCCATTGATAGCATGCTTGAAGAAGTTGCTTTGCTAAGATACATGCACTTGAATACAACTTTTGGGATTATTGATCTACTTTGTCGATACCAGAGTTAACTTTGTCTTTGTGTGCACATTGTGATAGAGTGCCTTCTAAATCCTTATGATAAAGGTTCATTGCCAATACATGGTTAATTTGAGAATTGGATATCATGTGTGGAGGCATGGATGGAGTGTGTTTAGGGATAAAAGATGGATTGGTTGATAGCTTGGAATCTTTGACTCTCCAAACTTGGGAAGATGAGCAATGATGGGTGGATACGAAAGTGTGCATGGAATTAGGACCAACTGCTTGATATAATTTGTATGTCACTTGGGAAGCCTGATTTTTCTTTTGTGGACAGCTTTGATGAATACTTTTCCCTTTTTATTTTTCCCCATAGTTTCTTTGACTGATGGAGTTTGATAAGAATGATCTTTCTTTGTATTTTTTGGTATCCATTTGTATTTGATTTTTCTATTATGCTTTCCATCTTCCTTTTCTTTGATAATGTTCTTCGTACTTTGATTCAATTCTTTCTTTTGACATTGGTCCCAATTTGTGGGTGGCGTGATGGGTGGATGAAGATTCATGATGTGGCTGGTTGTAGTGTTGACATTGGTTTCATCATAAGGATTCTTCATGCTCCCTATGTTGATGCTTGCACTAGATAAAGTTGCCCCCAGTATAGTGGTAGTGGCACCTTCATTCCTTGATTCTGCTTGTTTTGAGATGTCTTGTTAAGTAAACATGCTCTGACAAATGACTAATGTAGATGACATTGTTTCAATTTGTTGTTCTACTAACTTTGGATTATACTGTTCTATATGACTTGTTTCCTTGAGCGGATAATGTTGGATATCTTCATATATGATGTCCTCAGTCTAAATTTGGGATATATCTAGTCCTGTTGTTGATAATTTAGTTTTACTACAAGAATTCACAACCTGATGTTTTTGTGTAATAATATCAGGAGTAAAGGAATCATGTTTTGAATGAAGATCATTTACGTGTCCATCCATAGAAAGCATCTCATGGGTAGATGGAGGAGTATGTGCATCTTTCATAGATAGGAGAGTGTCCATTAGATCATTATAGTATATTGGAGATACAAATTTTTGATCTTAATTAATTTTTGGATTTCTTTCGACATACTTTGGATCAAGTTCCTAACATGGGTCAGTTTCAAAGGATGGATTTCTTACAAAGGGTTCTTGGACATCATAATTAGGCATGGTAAGTGGTTAAATATCCTCTTGATATTTGAGTGAATTTAAATCAAGTGTTAAGTTGAGGATTTTCTAGTATCTATAACCATGAGGTCAAAGGGGGTCAACATGTCTTGGAAGGGACCATTGCTAGACCTTGGTGAAAGATGTTGATCATGCTTTGGGATAAATTATTGATACATATCCTCTAACTCATCAAGTGATGTAGAAACATTTTTGACATGATCATTGGTTGATGGATCGTGCATTATGTCAATAGAATCGAATAATTCTAAGACTTCTTGAAATAGATCACTAAATAGTGGCTCTTGATGTATGGTGAGTTGATCATCGGATGGGGTAGAAACATCTTCAATATGCTCCTTTATTGAGAGATCTTGAACATTGTTTTCAACAATTGTGGTGGAGAGATTGTGAATTTCTTCAACCATAGGGTCAAGTGATGTCAACATTTCTTGAATTGGATCATTGTAGAGTATTGTTGTTGGATTTTGATCATGATTGAAAAGTGACTCTTGACCTATGTTGATTTGATCTTCGAATGAGATAGAAACATCTTCAATGTTCTTTTTGATGGATAGATCTTCATCACTTCTTTCAACAATTGTGGAGGGGAGATTGTCAGTGCTATCACCAATGGTTGAATGTTCATCGTTATCCCCAATAGTTATCATTTTTCGTGTTTGTTTAGTAGCTTGAGTAGCTTCTATGGCTTGGGAGGTTTGTTGAACTTGTGTTGCTTGTTGTGTGGATAGATATTGTTGGATGTTCTTTTGGTAGGCTTGGAGAGCTTTTAGCACAATGTTACATTGTCATGTTGTGTTTGGTCTTGGTGGTAGTGGTGGTGGATTTGGAATTGTGTTGGATGTAGTGACAAGTGGTTGAGATACGCTCAGAGAGATCATGGTAGTGAGGGGTTGAGATATGATGGGTGTGATAGGGGTGGTTGGAGTGATCGAGGTGATAGGAATGTTTGAGATGACCAAGGTGATAGGTCCTTGGGAGACCATATTTTGATTTGTCGGGATTGATGTTGTCATTTGATTAGATACCATTTGTTGGTGTGATGTCGATGGTATATTCAAAGGATTTGATGTGATGGATTGATTGGTGTTAGGTGGATTGATTTGGATGGAGTGATTGGTGCTAGGAGGGGGAAGCCCTAAACCAAGGAATGATATTGATATGGGTAATGGTGGTGGATATGTCTCTTGGCGCAATGACTCAACTATTTTGGTAAGTATAGCAATTTGATCTCGCAAAATTTGATCTTGATTTCAATCTTGACTTCCTTGATATAGTTGATTTGGTTTTTGTTCAAACAGATTTGGGGTGCATACTTGTGATTTTTGAATGGGATAATGGAAAAATTTATTTTGGACATTGTTCTGACTTAGGATGATGTTCAGATTTGGCATGATAGGTTAAAATTGAACATTGTTGATGTTGGGAATCACATTGCCTTGTTTTAGGTAACTTTGATTTTGCATGGTGTTACCTTGAGTTGGATTAATACATGGAGTTGTTAACATCTTGTTTGGACTTTGAACAACATTTGTGTGATTCACAAACATATTTATCCCAAAGTTTGCCAAGTTTGGATTCAAAATGTTCATGATTGGTAAAGTTGTACTTGGTACATTCACATTTGGCATGTAGGGATTTGATGGGATGATGTTCATTTGAAGGCTCATGCATTGATTGTTTGGTTGATAGACTTGTAGGTTTGGATTTAGATCTACCATTGGGAAATGTGTTCCAATATTTGATTTGGGCATACTCACACTTGTTGTGCCATTGACATTTGTAGAAGGTAATGATCCCATGTATGGATTGTATAAGTGTGAGTTTTGATAATCAATCGGCATTGTAAGGCTTTGAAAGTCTAATTGATTTGGATTACTCATGATATATGGATTAAGTTTGTATTCCATGTTCTCCTTGTGTTTTGACCTTGTTGCAAAAGTGACCTCTAAGGTTCTTAGGACTAATGAAAAGATGAAGGATGAAAGGTGTAAATGATATGATTTTTGAATGTTTAGGGACTTTGGATCAATGCTAGACTTAGGGTTTGATTTGGATAATGAACTTGTAAACCCTAAGATGTTGGATGTGATCTTAGGATGAAATTGTTCAAAGGTGTGCTAATTTAACTAGAGGTATGAGAAAGGATGCATTCCCATACTCCTAACTAAACAAGGTGATTTTGATTCTAATGATTTACCCAAGTCTAGAATGATGTTTCCAAAGCTCTAAAGTTTTTTGGTGGGATGGAGATGATAAATGTTTGGAATTTGGATGAAGTGTTTGCTTTGATCCTAAATGAACCTAAGAAGGACTTGTTTACTAGACCAAGATAGTGAAGAACATTCCTTTGTATAAGAGTAATTGAAAATCAAAAGACCAATGTTTGCATTAAAACCATATGACCAAAAGATGCCAAGCACATGTGTGGGGTCCAATTGATTCAATCTTTGCTTTAATGGATTATTTTTACCAAAAAAACTTCTTGATTATCTTTTGAAACTAGATGTCCAATGTCCTAATTCCTTTTCATTCCACAAGGTCCATTATGTGAAAATCAAGGAAATCAAGACAAAGGTTACCTAAAGTTTACTTTAGTGGGAGCAAATTGAGATGAAATCCAAATGTTTAGAAGCCTCTAAGGATACGATTCCCAAGGGAAAGCAATAACATGTGAATTTGTTCAAGGATATTTGCTTCTCCTAAAGGGTTTGAAATTTGATGCTCATGTTGAATGTTGGTTTTTCAATGTTTTCGATCAAAGCACTATGTTTCCAAACCGAGTCACAAGCAATATAACATCCTAGCTCAATTGGTACATTTTTCTTAGTGGGCTTGCCTCATGCCCTTCGTAGTAGAAGAGATGATTTTACATGCAACCAAGGAAAAAATATAAAGGTATGTTAAGAATGAAGTCTTAACCTTTATATTTTAAACAAGACCGGACATGGAAAGTAACTTCTTGGAATCTAAGTTCCAATGCACCACTTTGATAAACTTGTTAAATGGAATGGTTGGTTACTACAAACAAGGGTTTTAGTTCAGACTTTCCGTTTGTAGAGATTGACCCATACTACGAGAGTCCCCTTTCAGATCCATCTCATCGGAATCAACTGCGTGAAATTGGAGTTTCTTCCAATACCCACATTTATATCCCGGTTGGAAATACTCTCAGTTTCAGAGTGTTACCAGTTGAGTCATTCCCTTGAATGAGTAATTTTCCCCCAAGGTAGGCCCTCTAAGATAGACAAAAGTGAGTAAACATATTCATAGTTCGATCAACCTTCATTTAGAAACAAAGGTAGAACATATGCAATATGTTTACTCACACTCCCAAAGTGTTTTGTTCAAATTTTAAACCCAAAATGAAGTGCGAGGGTAATTAATTACACAATTTAATGTCACCAAAAGCCTTTTGATTCTCAAGATCACCATGAGGCGGGAGAGAAGCGCATACATCTTTTTATGATATTACTTTGTGTAAATAATTACAAAACAATAAAGATACACATTCATTTTATCCTTCAAAGCAATGATTTGATTCGTTTTAAGCACCAAAGGAAATATGAAGATTTGATTGTTCAATTTTATGCCAAATCAAAATCTAGTATGTGTCTAAGGTTCAATTTTAGCACAACTTTGAAAACACATCAAACAATGATTGATTTTAAATCCCAAATTAATTGGTCTAAAATAGAAAATAAGAGCAGCAAATGGATGTTCTAGATTATCACGATAAGCATTAAAAAATACCTTTTGTGAATTTTAAATTTGATGCTCCATTCTTCAACTCCAATCTTGTTTTATCTTCGCTTGATTCTAATGTTTGATTTCGATGTCAAGCTATCCTGCAATCAATACAACATTATCAAAAACTAAGATAACCCACCAAATTGCTGATATGTTAAACATAAACCAAAGCTTAATAGTAAAAAAATGATTATAAAAAGACAACCCGTGACTTCTACCCTTTGAATGCCACACCTGTATGATGTGATGATTGCATCTTGAAAAATATAAAGACATGTGAATCCTTTAGTTTTAATGAATCGATCAAGACATGATAAATATGTGCACATATATAAGATTTTCCATCATGATACATACGGATTTCAATATCACGCCTCTCAAAAAAAAAAAAAAAACCTCAATCTGCAAAAGGTTTTAAATGCTCACTCCTCAATGACATTGGGAGGTTAATAAAAAACCAAAATCCAAATAAAACACAACTTACCCTCAGCTTGCAAGAGTAGATGTATAATGGGAAGATAGTAAGTAAACTACAATCAAGGATTTTCAAGGGGTCCACTTACCATCAAAGGCTTGTACAAATAAAAATAAAAATTATTAATTGAAAAACTACTACAAACTGAAAATGACACAAGTTTTTATTTCAAGTTATTTTGCGGTTATTTTGACTACTCCAAGGGATCAAGTTAGTTTGATGCCTGATATGCACGAATGCAAGTTACTGCAATGATAATCAATGACCACGACTCCTAATCTATAGATCAATAAATTGTTAGCTTTCAAATCAAACAATCTTAAGATCATGATAGTTAAACTTTAAATTGTGCTTGAAGACTTTATGATCCTCCAGAAATTGTGTGCCCTTGTGGAAGGAACTAGAGAAATGGGTTAGAGATTGCAGCAAAGTCAAATCACAATTAAAGAGCATAAGATTGGAGGAATCGACCACATTCACAGGTTCAAATAATAGGCTAGAAAAAGTTAGTTAAATAAATGATAGTGTGATTTATTACCTAAGCATGCGATCTCATTATTAGACCAGTATAGTGCAATTTTGATTACTAAAGGCTAACGTATCAGTATAGTACGATTTGACCAGTATGGATGCATCTTATTTCACCTTGTTACTCATCTTTTCACACATAAAGTTTAAGCACTTCTTGTTGTTTAATTGTTTGTAATTGAATCATTTAGCGGATAAAGCAATTCGAAATAAATTGATCAGAAATATGTGAGAATGAAAGAAAAATGTACAAATTTCAAACACAGTTAGAATCGTGTGGTCAAAACAGCTTTATCAATTTCTACTTGATATTATATTTGTAGCGATGATAAATGTCATTGCAAGTGGAAAATAACAACTGCGACATATTAATATTTGTAGCGATGATCAATACAAGCTATGATTAAAAAATGTTAATATTTGCAGTCATTATATATACTAGTAAAGAGATTGGGGCCCATACCTTTTCTCTTTTCATTTGCAATCAAAGCAATCTACCAGATCAGCGCACTACCTAACATTTATTGTTGACGAATCCACATCGAGCTAAATTTTAGATTTTTTCTTTTGAAATCACTTCACAGGTGATGGTGTGCAAGAGTAACAAGTTGGAAAGTCAATGCCATGTGCGAAAAAGAAGCTCAAAACTCGTACCTTTCCCGCTTAAAATTTCAAACACATATTTTCATTTAATATCACACGGCTTAAATCCACTCCTCTTTCTCCCAAACTATTAGTAAAGTGATATGAAAGGATTTTATAAAATATACAGGACTAATGAGCTATTGAGAGCTCTGAATAAAGTCAGAAAGCTTCACCGATGGCCTTAGTGATATTTTGAAGCAGAAATCTGTTGAAGCGCCTTCTTTCTCAAGCATAAATTTTTGCAATATCTCCTTCTGAATGAGCAGTGGTTGGAGTAGAAAATTATTTTTGCATTCATATGTAATACAATGATTTTGGGGCCTTCTTCTATGCGCTTGGGATGTTGGGAGAGGCCTTCAAGAACTATGTGAGGACTTGTAATTAGTGGATGCTGAAGAGATTTCACAAACATTCAAGGAAATGGGGCTGGTAGACATAATTCAAGCTCCACTCTTCATGGAGGATGAATAATTCCTTTTGTAGGTGCGGCTTCCATGGATTTTCACTTAGCAATTTTTTATGTTTGTGCAGGTTTGAGTAGCTCTGTTGTATAGTTGATTCAATATGGTGCTACTATTCTACAAAATCCTCTATTAACTGCCTATCGAATGGAAAACCATTAGATTTATGAGTAAGCACAAGAAGATAAAGCTAAATAATATATTTGAATTCTTCTATCTTACCAAACTCTAACTTATCATTGAGTGTTCATGAATATCAAAGAGGAGTATGTTTGAATTTTCATTTCAAGATCAAACAAAATGACTAAAAGCAAATGCTTTAAATTATAATGAATAAAATAGATCCAAAAGAACGAAGATTTAGAATCAAAGAAACCACTATTTGAAAGGAAATTCATTATGAGTGCATGATTTGATGGATTGTCTTAGTTCTTGATTATCAAGACAGCCATAGTCATGCCACTATAGAATAAATTTTAGTTCAACAGATATAATGCAGACAATTAGTGCAATATCCATCTTAGTCCATATTGATATTGACTACTTAAATCTGCACTCCGTAAAATTCAAACATTCAACAGTCTTTTGGGGGTTGAGCCCTCCTTCTAGCACCATAATGTGGTTGCTAAATCTGAAAATATTTCAACCTTGATGAACATTAGTAATAATTCCAAATCAAATACAACAAATCAAGCATCCATATGTGATATTGAATCATACTAAATAAACAAAGTGATAAAATACCAAAGAAACTAAGCATGCTCAAACCTATCCCATAGTGGATTGGTGTTTTTGTGGAAAGAATCCCTTTCCCAATCCTTTTCTAAGCTTCATGATGAAGATGATTTGAATATGATATGGAATGATAAGATATGGATTCAAATGACAATGATATGGAGAAAGATCTAAAGATTGTGGAGGATTGATACAATAGAGAAGCTCTCTATTTATAGAATAGAATTATGGAAGGATGCCAAACATGGAAGATGTGGGACTAAAGATAAGCCAATGAGAAGAAACAACTTGTCAACTTGTCATAGGTTGAGGAATGAGCACATTTTGGTCAATGTTCCAAAGAAGGGGAGATTCAAATTTAAATTTGAGGGTTGAATGTTGAGTTTGACCTTGTGCAAGAGATATGTAAGAGACATGTAAGGCCTCATAAATGCTTTGTTGGATGTACATGTCAAATTGGGGGGAGATTCAAAATTGGAGAATATTCTCCCTTTATTCCAAGTTGAAAGTAAATAAATATTTTGATAAATCATTTAAATGCAATTCCATGTGCAAGTGGCAAAATCTAGAGTATACAAGTGATTAGGATTAGTATTTAATCATGGTTTAGATTAATTAAGATGATGTTAGATGTTTTTGACCCATTTGACTTATATATAGGGATTTAAATCAAATCAAAGGGAGATGAAAGGTGATAAAGATTTAGTTAAATAAATCTGATTTATTTAGCTAAGGGGGATAATTATAGGATCAAATTAAATAAAGTTAATTTATTTAATTTTAGATGGATGATCCTTAAAGATTAAATCAATTAAACTTGGTTTATTTAATTGATGGGTGAATATGAACTAATTAAATGTATGATGTCAATTTCATGTGTCTACAATATATATGTGTGTGTGTGTGTCTGTGTGTGTGTGTGTGTGTACATATATATGAAACCCACGAAAAATCACAATATCAAATCCATGCAATATGATACACACAAAACCAAAATGATAGATGATACAAGATATTTGAAACAATCAACAGTACCTTATGGAAAATCAAGCAATATAGCTTGGGACAGTGTGTGAACCAGAAATCAAACAAAATCAGCAAGGGTTTCTTCAACATGGAGCTCTTGCCACTTGCTTCAAACATGCCTCTTCTCGCTAACTTTCCTATAAAAAAAAGGGAAAAATATAATCACAGGTGACACTTTTATTTTGCATTTTCAACCATCCACTTATTGAAAAAACACAAAATAACCTACAACCACCTTCGCAAAAGCCGGATAGAGCTTAATCCAACTTGCATCCTCACAGAAGCTTACCCTCATTGCTCATGGCTCTCATATCAGGTATAGCAACATATTAACACCAAACAATGCCTTGCTGAAAATTTCCCAGTATATGTATATATATGTATGTATGTATATATGTGTATTTTTGTATGTAAATATGTATATATGTATATATGTATATATATACATATATATATGTGTATATACATATATATATCTTTGTATTTTTGGATGCGTTTGCTACTGTTAATTTCTAAGGTGTTGTTGGGAACTCTATGATGTTTCATTTTTCCATAAGGTGTTGTTGAGAAAGGGGTGTGTTATCATAAGCGACACTTTTCTTTTTATTTGTAACCATCACCAAATGTTAAAAACACATAATAACCTCTACTTGGCTTTGTAGGAGTTGTACAAAGGTTGATTGGTCTTGCACTCTACTAGAATCGTGGTATGCTTTCTCACAGATCTGATAGCATGTATAGCAACAAAATGATACCAAAAAATTCCTTGTGGATATTTTTCGGGTCATTTATTTTGTTCCTTGAGTCATTAAATGGAAGGTACTCTTAGAACCATTCCCAGTGCATGCACAACATAGAACAATTAATCTTGAAATGAACCAACTTTCAATTTTTTTGGCCTCCTCTACCCATGCAGCAAGGAATTTCCCACCCTATTCCAAAGGAAACCAATAAATACCTCCACCACCTTCTCCACATCCATTGGAAGGAAAAAAAATGGGATTCTGATGAAATATACTGGCCAAATTTATAAGCCATTTGCCAACTGCTACCCAAATTAGCATTGCACAGGCTACACACCATAAAGGAAACAATGTCGCAGAGGTTTCATGTATGTACTACATACATTGGAAATGGTTACAATAATACTTTACATTTAAAACTCACCAAACTACTTGAGCAATTTACGGTAGTCTCAATAAATCATTGTTCAACAATGGTTTTTGGATTGAGCTGCATGGCATATGTTACAAACATTGTAGCTAAGTACCATATGACATCTATATCTAGCATGACACTATCATTAGAGATCGCAAAGGAGTAGAAATAACACTTGGTAAGTATTAGATGGATACCTAGACATAGATACTTACATACACAAATACATGATAGACATATATATCTACACAAAACTCTGTCAAGATATTCTATGTTACATGCATATACACATAGATATCCAATACACATACATATATCTAAACATATTTTTAGCAAAAACTTCTATACCCACAGAGATTTCAATTGCATCCATGTATATTTATCTATATGCATACGTAAATGTACACATACATACAACTATGTCCACAAGTAGATATATTAAAAGGTGTAGATGGTGTGGATGGTCTACCCTTCCATATGGAAATCATAAATGAGATAATATGTTGAAATATTATTGGCTATTTGTATAAACTCTGGTTAGAATTCTCATGTGTCTATGTTTTTTTCTACCCCTCTAGCAGTAGGGAAAAGTTGGTAGGTTGTCCTCCCGTTTTGGTGAACTTTGGTTGGAATTTTTGTCATCCTTCCATCTTTTTAGGTCTCTAGTGCCATCGAGAATCTAGCCTATTGTCTTTTCTTTTAAAAAATAAAGCATTTGGCATGATGATAGAGGAGGCCAGTGAAAAGGAATCAACATTAATTCTTGTATATTTTCCTTGTAGTGGTTATGGTGCAATTATCATTTGTCTTAAAAGTTCTTGGATAACAAAGTGAACGTTTGTGCAATTTTTGAAAACACATTATTGGGTGTCATTGTCTGGGTTTATGTTGTTCTTCAAGGTGGTTGTGAGTGAGGAGGGAAAGCTTGTGTGAAGGTGCAAGTGCATTCATCGACTCTCGAATTTATGTGAATGTGCTTGCTATATTGTATTATTTTTCATAAAGTGTTGTTCAAAGGGTTATATTGTTTCAATTTGTGAAAAGGTTTTGTTAAAAAATGAGCATATTTTTTGATCCATCTGTCACTGTTAATTTTCAACAGGTTGATCTTGAGAGGGTTATATTGTTTCTATTTGTGATGGGATTTTGTTGAGAATCAATTTCGAATAAGCTTTTGTTCACAAATGAGTATATTTTTTCAGGGGCTTGTGATTGCTAATTTTTTGGAGGGTGTTGTTAAGAAGGCTATATTGTTACTATTTGTGATAAGATTTTGTTCATAAAGTAGTATATTTTTAGTTGGGAGACCACCCCAGATGGATAAACCTGTGGAAAACAAAAAATTGATAGCTAGGAACCCATGCAAAACCATACACACAAAGTGCGAACCTTAAACCAAATAATAGTCATTTTGACAGACAATATAGTCTTTTAGCATCTCAAAATTAGAGTTGCTAGACAATTCCAAGCATAAATGAAATAAATTTTTTTTAACAAACAATATAGCCTTTTACATACAATGTCTCGAGGGAAATTCAAACAATATATATATATGTGTGTGTGTGTGTGTGTGTGTGCGTATTTATGTGTATATATGTGTATGGATCAATATATATGTATATATATATATATATGTATATATGTATAAATATATGTGTGTTTGTGTGTGTGTGTGTGTATGCACCTGTATATATGTATATATGCATATATATGGATGTGTATAGAATCAACAACAATAATTGTTTTATTCTATTCCAACCATAACTAGAAAATGAAAGCCATAAATCAAATAGTATTGGTTTCAATAGCGACCCAGATGGAGAAAGCCACAATATAGCCTGAGCTATACAATAACAATAGACAAAAACTAGATAACCTCAACAATTTTATTCTGTTGCAAACATACCCACACAACGCAAACATTAAAGAGAAACCCATCAAAAATTGACAGTAACAAACCCATACAAAAAAACACTTCTTTCTCAACACAACCTGCTCGAGAATTGAAATAATATAGCCTTTTGAACAACACCTCCAAACTGAAACAATATAGCTTCAGAAAAAAACTATAATCAAGAATTCCTAATGGAATCTAGCACAAAGTGTATAGGATCGACTATTTTATTCCATTGCAAAGAAGAGTAATCAATGATACCTCATGCAGTGAGATGTAACCTATATATCATTAACTATTTTGTTGCATTGAAGGCATAGCTAGAAAAAAAATTCCATAAATCAAACAATATTTGTTTCAATAGCAATCCAAATGGAAAAAAACCATTAAATACAAAGAATAACAGTAACATATCCTTGCAAAATGATATGCATAAGACATCAACCATAGATTAAACAATATTTGTTCTTCCAACAAAAATATAGTCTTCTCTCAACAACACCCTATCAAAATTTGGAACAATGAATAGTATGTTAACATATATCAAGCAATATAGCCTACAACAACCTATGAACCACAACTGAAATAATATTCAAAATATTTCTCCTCGTATGCACGTCTTTGTGCTTCCTTTCCATGGATGGATATTTGTACATATGGCACATACATTGTGCATTACTCTAATTATTAGTTCCATTGCCAACACTTTTATATTACTTTTGGAGTCATTGGCCCATGTAAAAAATGAAAAATATGTCACTACCAACTTTAGAAAAAATGTCATAACAGGCGGCTGAACTTGCACCTTCACAAAAGCTCATCCTCTTGGCATCAACATTTACTGTTGTATGGTGTGTATGGTGTCTAGGTAGTGGTAATGGTTTTGAGAATATCTTCTATTCAAAAACGTGAGCAAAGATGGTGGAAGAGTTTACAAATTTCAATAAGTCATTGTTGGGTGTTCTTCTCTGACTTTAGCTCCTTTGACAGTTGTGAGCCAAGATTGCGAGCTTCTTTGAATGTTGAATTTCGTTCGCCCTTTCCAATAGATGTATCATTGTGTGTCTATATCTATAAGTTCTCATTCATCTATGCATCTATATTGTCTACATGTAATGCCATGCATGTATATTTATACATGTACCTCTTTAGTATGTATATTTCCTAATAGCAAGTCCCTCTATATGAATCCAATCAATGACATTGGATTGTATTTGTTGGCATATTTGTTAAGCATGCCTTTTAGGTTATTATTTGTTAGAGGCTCACAAAAGGAGTTATTTCTTGTGTGATGGGAGAGATTGCTTCCACCATAGATAGAAGTGATGAAAAATCTATGTTCTTTCTCAGGGGTTTGGTGAGAGCCCATGGGGCTTCATGACCCAATATGGTAGGGTGGAGAGCAAGCCTTCTTTTGTTGTTTTTCATTTCATATTTTCTATTCATTTTTCATTATTTCTTGAAGGCTTATGAAAGGAATTGTTGCAATCATAGGATGTTTTTTATGTGTGATTAGAAGGATTTCTTTCACCATTGATAAAAGTGATGGAAAATCTATATTCTTGCTCGAGGGTTTGGTGAGATCCCATCAGGCTTCATCACCCAATATGGTAGGGTGGAAAGCAGGCCTTGTTTTATTATTTTGCATTTCATATTTTCTATTTGTTGTTTGGCTATGTTGTGGGTAGTTCTAGACATGGTTGTATGCATGTATAAATTTATGTATGCATATATGTAAAACAAAAAACAACCCATGACCCTCTCCCTAGCTCTTGAGGGATCAAAAATCTAGGAATGCTAACAGAAATTTCAACCAAACTTCCCAAAAAAGAAAATAGCAGCTTTCTGCCCTCCCCATGCTACAAAAAACTCTAGAACTAGTGCATGTGTATATCTATTTGTATATATAAATGTTCACTCAAAATATTGTGTTCCCAATATGGTAGGGTAGATAGTACATCTTCTTTTCTTTTGTTTGGGTGTTTGCAAGAATGTTTTGTCTTCAGTGTAATATTTGTATATGTATATGTACATGTATATGTATATTTGTATGTATATATGCATGTGCAATGGAAAAAATGAAGCTTTTATGGATGGATATTGGAACAAATGAAGGTATGAAGCACAACCATGGGAGCAGTGACATTACACTCTTCTTTAAAGTGTACATTGTACGTTCCATTTGTTACACTCTCCATTGAATTTTTTTTGTATATATAGCTAGATTTGAAAATACATTTACATATGCACATTCTTTGGATTTCGTCAATGGATGACTATTGTAGAAAGTATTTGTGAATGTACAGGTTTGTAATTTTTAATTTTTTAACTTTTCTACAATATTTTAGATTTTCCAACTAGCAAATCGCTAGGTATGCATCCGATGTATATTGCTGATTGTTATGTCTTAGTACTAAATGTATGGTGGAGAGTGAGTATTTCTTTGGTATTTTTCATTTTGCATTTCCTAACTGTTAATTGATTGCATTGTTGCATTTCCTTTTGAGTTAGCCACTACCTCAATTAGATTGATTGGTTGCATTTTTGTTTTTTTATTTGGAGTTCGAAATCCCTTTTAAATATAATGCATATGAATACATACAATTATGTATACATATTGTTGCTATGTGCCTTTGGCTACTTTTTTTCATATTCAATTAGGTTGACCACTATAGTTATGCCATTGCTCTTTAACTTGGTGTTTGCAACCATTTTATTATGTTGTTAATATGATTACTGTAGGAATCATAGCCTTCATCAAGTATCAACGCCACATCGAGTGTGGATCGTAGAAAGGCAGCAAAGCACAAAAGAAACTAGCTTTATTATGCATTCCACAAAGATCAGATTTGCACAGGTCGGTGAGCCAAGTACTTGCAACAGAGATGTGCTCTAGACCCAGTTGGCTTTCTGGTCCATGCCCAGCTAGGCACACCGCCATTTCAAGTAAGCTCGCCAATAACATTTGCTCACTATTGCTCCCCCTAAACTTCCACCCCTTCACCATTGAACCACACCCATCACTATGGATATGATTTTGCAATACCTGGTTGTACATTACCACAAACACTTTCCAATGACATCTTCGAAAGCCTAACCCTTAGGCAACATGTTTGGTTAACCTTTCTGGATAGCAATGCAATCCTTCTGTTGGCTCAATGATGCTTTGTTTGAATTAAAAATTTGTTCTATTTGCAATGAGAGCTATGTCAGTTTGATAGTCTAAGCATCCAGTGCTAGTGTTACCTATTTGCATTGTGCTTCTAAAAAAGGTGTCAATAGATATAGCCTGGAAAACAAAATGGATCCAAGGCCACAACCAGTCATCCTTGCAAAGCTTACTGAAGTTGAAGAAATGCTTATAGCCAGAGTTGCTCCCATTTTACAAGTAACCCATGCTAGAGGAGGCCAATACAAATATAGTGGCCATACTATAAGCTTCCCACAAGATATCGTGAGCATTGCAACTTTGTTGCCGCATCGACTACATGATCTTGAAGTTGTGATTTTGCAAAGAATTGGCATGTAGGGGAAAAACTATGATTGCTATGTTGACAAACATAATGTCATGGTTGCATTAATTTATAAAATTGACAATGACCCATACTATAGTGATGTTTCAATAGACTATGTGATGCTTTAAATTTGTTTCCTTCTACAAGTACTGACATCTCTGATCTATTGCACAACGTGGAAGAACTAAGGCATGACCCAAATGAACCAATGGCAACTATAAAAAGTGTTCTTGATGAGGAAGTTGGCATTCGAGATTCGTCATCATTTATTCTGTTGATTCCCAACCCTCCTCAAGAATTGAAAGCAATTAGAGATGCCTTACAAATTAAAGACACTACTCAAAATACCTTTCCTTGGTTTGAAATAAATTCTAGCCCTATCAATGAATATAATATAGAAGGGTTATTAAGTATGGCTTTTCCAATGTTGTTCCCCATTGTCATGGAAATTCTGCTACAATCAAGAACAATACAAATTCACTTACATGAATATGTCTTGCACTTGATGACATACTGTGATAATAGATTTGGGATGCATGCTAGATTTAGATATTACATTTATAATTTGACAATGAGACATTGAAGCCAACAATCAACATCAATTTTTATTAAAGCAAACTTGGAGGAAAGAATCCTAAAGCCGATTCTTGCTTTGTGGCAATTACTTTGGGATGTACCAAATACCTAGATAGTGAACCAGCTTGTTTGCTTTTGTACAACCTTGCGAGGAATCCACTCATATTGGGCCAAGAGCTAACAAGAGCTTGCAACAATGATCCACCAGCTTGGTACAATGAATCTTTTCTTAACTTTGAGCTCTACAGATCAAAAATGGCTTGATCTACATTGGGTGATTGAAACTCATACCCAATTTGATTTGACATTCTCCCGAACACACTTCACAAAGAACATTGTGTAGAACCCGCACATAACAGCCTTGTACATGCACCTGCGATTGACTATTTTATGTGAAGAGGTTATTGAGAGACTTTTCCAAACAAAGGACTATTGGTATAGGTATGAGTGGTAACATCGTGGGTTAGCACTGTATGTACATGGTTTCTTGTGGCTCTTAGATGCCCCAAACATGGACATGCTTGATTGGTCCAACCCACATGAGCTTGAACAAGAAAAAAATTCTTTGATCACTATGTTTCAACATGGAACCCTCATGCCCCAAAGCAACTAATATCAAGGGTCCACCACTCGGCCTTGGATGACCCATGCTTTCTTAATACTACACAAATTTATTCTATGGATCCAATGGTGGACTATGAATAGTTGTTAAACATGATTCAAAGGAATACCAAGTGCACTAAATACACTTTCCTATGGAAAATAGGCCAGCAATTACAATGTCGCTACAAAGCTCCATGGAATACACAACCATCTTTGGCATTGACAATTGACAATGAATTAAAAAAAATGTACAAACTAGCAAGAAATGATGAGCGTGTTAATATCCACAACCTTGAGATGCTTGCAATCTAGCGAGAAAGTGTTGATTATCAACCAATATTGTCTAGACAAATTGTCCTAAACTACATTTCCAAATATGCATCATAATAGTGGTTTACAATTCCCGAGAGGAACAAATTTTAGCTGAAATCACATATTTTTAGAAAATATAATGATTTAAGCCTTAAAAAGTTCCATTTTAAGGATTCCAATTGAAGAGGGTTTGATCAAATCACCTTAGATCAAAACCCCTTGGATAAAACCTCGCTAGTTTTAAACCATACCTATAAATGCGTCTCCTTTACACCTATCAAAATGCTGATAAAAAATCACTTTTGATTTAGCTTTTGGGGATCAAATGAATTCATTTAAAATTTATTTCAAATGATTATTGTATTCCTAGAACAAGCTATCCAATGAATATAATTTTAATATGTTTTGGTTTTGTTATGTATTTGTTTTTTAAGTTTTATTAAACATAGGTTTTTCATCGAAAATGAATTTCTTTGTTCTTCACATGTGGAAAAATAGAATATTATAAAAAAAAAAAATTGAAAAATATGAGTGCACCAGATATTGAAGTCCTTGATCCAACAAAAAAAAAAAATAAAATTTTGACATATACAAAAAGTTACGCTTATATGTCGTCCGAATTGTAATTCGTTTGACTTTGAAACTTGATTAAGGAAAAAATGTTCAATAAAAACTATCTAACCAAGTGGAAGCACTAGATATCAAGTTACAAATCTAAATGTGAAAGAATTAGAATTTTATCCTTCATGGAAAAAAAGTTATGCGTTATACGGTGTGCGTCACTTTTTAAAAATGTTGTTTTCTGAAAAAAATCTATTTTCATGGGAGATGGAAAAAGAAGTGCAATTTGATTCCAAAAATTTTTAAAAAAATATTTTTAGAATCTACAAACAAAATTTGATGAGACTCTAGTTTGCACTATCTTCAAATTCCTCACAGTTTAGCCGCTATAGGTGCCCAAATGTGAAGATTTAGTTAAAAATAATAATTTCAGTGTCCAGTTTGGCCAAAAATTGTAAACCACTATTATGGGATCACCTACATTGATACCTTGCAAAGTCTTACAAATTCAAATTCATCTGGGGATAAAGCATTGCTTGCATACCAAAAATTCATGATGAATTTGGTTGCTGATCATGAAATTGGTGCACAAGAAACATGCCATTTTCTGCAAAAGTTTCCCATTTTCATCTCAAGTCGGTATTTCTTGTCTTTGAACGTTACTTGGTAGACGTTCCATCAGTTGAAAATACTTGGTAGTGGTGATGAGCTTTCTAGTGCTTATATTCATTCCTACATGCAAAGACTACCTGAAATGGAGGCAATATCCCTTATTCATTCTACACAACTCTATACATATAAGAAAAATCACAAAGTCCTAGCCTAGCATGCTTGACAACAACCTACAATCATCATTTTTTACCCGCTTTTCAAGACCAGGGTATGTATAGGATCATGATGGGCCAAAAAGTGGCAATATGATGGGTATGTGGCTGACGACCTTTTTTTACCTAAAATTGATGAAACAAAAAAAGTTTTTAAAGGAGATTCTCAGCTTTCCACCAATATAAATTATTCTTTACTTTGAATTTAATAAGTAATTATTATTCATTTTCTATTCAAAGTATGACTAAAGTCCTGATTGATAGACTAATTGAAAAAAATCTATAGCTTTCAAATGGCGTCACATTTTTTGAATCCAAAACATGTGTCACATTCTATGCTTAGCATAATATAGGATTAAAAAAAGAAAAATTGAATTTCATGAAGTTTTGACCAAGTTAAGGTGGTCAAACATGCGAGTTTTTCATATTTTTTAAAAGTTGTAATAAATTTTTTATAATTAATTATTTACTTGGAAAAAAATTACAAAAAAATATGCATCACATTGGGACATGAGTCATCCACTTATATCTAAAATATTATTAAAAAATATTATCATTTGTTGTGGTTAGGGTGGTTAGACAGACACCTACTTCTTATTTTTTCCCTAAAATTTAAGTATTACTACATTGAAATTTGAAATTTTCACCAAATAGTTCTTTTTTTAACAAACCTAGTAGTTTAGAAACTACGTTCATTTTTCTACAGATTCTATTCTTACATATTTTTGAAATAATATAGATAACTTAGTCAAATTGTTACGTCAAGTTGCCTAACTCTATTTTTTCTGATTTTTTTCCACTTAAGGGCCAGGTTTTTCCATGATGATCCTAAACATACCCACCATCCCCCTAGAAAAAAATGACGCCTATGAAACATTTTTTTGGTTAGAATTATTACTATAAAACCTTTTCAAAATGTTGAGGCTGACATAGGACTTACAAGAGAAACCATAATACAAAATTGGAGGCTACTTTATGTTGCTGGCTATGTCACTTGGAATGTGAATAGACTTACTAACCCCCCTCCTAATGTGGAGGGTAGTGATAGTGACACTGATGATGCACATTCTCCACCGCATATAGATCAATATGAATGGGAATTGCTCTCTTGACTTGGTTCCACAAACAATGTTTATTTTGACCAACTACAACTCTTGGGTCATTGAGACATTGACCTGCACCATAGGTGGGACAACCACCATGTTCTAGAGAATCTTCATAGCATTGCTAAATAGTTTGTTTCAACAAGTAAAATGCATACAACTGAAGACACCCTTTTCTCCTTTGCAACACTAGCCCTTTTCCATCGACTATCTCCTAAATATAAGCTTGCTTTGAGAATCATTAAACATTACCACCATGGCTTGCCCTTATCATCTCCTCTTCGTATGATCATTCAAGGAACCAATCACATAGGTAAACCATTCTTGATTGACAAGATACAAAGAGCACTAAATCAATCATTGAGTCAAAAAATGAACCCTTTGATTGTTTTGGCACCAACGAGTGTTGTTGCTTACAATGTTCATGCCTCCACAGTGCATAATGCTCTTCAAAAACCAATAAAAGATATGAATCCATTAAAAGGATAACCATTGACCATATTTCAAGAAGACTTCAAACATATTAAGTACATACTAATTGATGAAATGAGTTTCTTGGGTCCCAAGTTATTGCTAAAAATAGATAGTCGATTGTGGCAAGCATTCCATGGAAGACATTTGTAGCTGTTTGGTGGTGTTTCTATTATACTCGTGGGTGACTTGGCACAACTTCTCCCTTTTATGGACAATCTTATCTATAGTTATCAGTCCATAGCGCTAGAAATTTGGCATAGTTTTAGTGTTGTTACACTTGACATTATCTTTCACCAACATGGACAGTCTGAATCACAACAGTAGTTTCGTATGCTCCTTATGAATATTATAAATTTCCAGCAATCCTTGGCTGATTGGAAACTTCTTATGAATCGAACAAAATCCATGATTTTATCTAAGCAAAACCAGGAGTTCAATGAGGCTATCCACCTATTCCTAACAAATAGCTTGGTTTCTTTGCACAATAGGAAAATTCTACAACAATTAAATGTTCCAATTGCAATTAGCATTGTTGAATGTTCCCAACAAAATGCACTTGATTATGGCTATGATGAAAAATTTCAAGTTGAACTCTTGCTTTCATTTGGTCAACAAGTAATGTTGAAAACTAACCTTTGGGCGGCAGCTAGCTTGGTCAATGGATCGTTGGGTTTAGTGAAGGCTATTGTATATGCTAGGGGTGCTAAACAACCTCAACTACTTGAATATGTTGTTGTTAACTTGTAGAAATACATTGGGCTAGTGTGGGATTAGGACAATCCAAGATTCATCCCGATTATCCCAATCACACGAGGCATCCAAAGACAACTCCCATTGATAATGGCCTAGGCTATAACAATCTAGAAATCTCAAGGCTTAACACTAGAGAAAGCTCCAATAGATATTGGACCTAAAGAAAGGAAAGGACTAACACTGACGGCTCTCTATCATGTTAAATCACTAGTAGGAATATGCATAGATCCACCTTTCTCTTTTGATAGGTATTCTAGGTTGCATTCCAACAAATACAATGCACTTCAAATCAAAGAAGAGGATCATCTCCAGCAATTGTCTGCAATTCCACCATCATGAATTTTTTTTTTTTCACGATAAATACACCACTTCTCCTTTTCCTTTTCATCTCAATCTTTCACAGTACCCTTCATTCCCAC
Organism: Sequoia sempervirens; assembly: GCA_007258455.2. Lineage (NCBI taxonomy): Eukaryota > Viridiplantae > Streptophyta > Pinopsida > Cupressales > Cupressaceae > Sequoia > Sequoia sempervirens. Next base: position 223,721,225 of record VDFB02086081.1, read on the forward strand.
TTCTATTCAATTTACCCAACATTTCAAAGGTTTTATTCATACAGACATCACTACAAGAAGTTTCTACTCAACCATTTCTTTAAGTTTCCCCTTCTTGCCAGCAACAAACATCAATTAGGTAAATTTAACTTTTCTCTCAATATCTTCCTATGCTTTACTTAATAGTGCCACTTCCATAGCTATCACACTTGAATCATTTCTTTCTAACAATTTCAGATTCTAAACAAATTAGATTGGGAACATTTCCAGTTGTTACTGCAGATCTTTATAATTGTTAATTCCTTTATGCTCACAAGTTTCCCATGTTGTTCAAGTTGGAACTATATTCTATTTGTATAGAAGGTAAGGTTGTATCTCATTCTCTCCATCTCTTCTTTTGTAATTACATTAAAAAGAAATTGTGACAAATGTTGCAACTCTATATAATTTTATAAAAAGATACTAGTGATTTCAGCTTAATAAAATTGCTAGGTTCTAGAAGACAATTATATTCAATTGTCCACATATTGTTTGCTTCTCTTTGCAAAAGGTATGCCTGCATCTTGTTTATATGATGCATTTTCCTCCACATACATTAGATATTATTTGTTACTAACTATACAACTATTTATATTTGTTCATCTAAATATTTTGTAGTAATGACACATGTTTGTTGTACTAAACATCTATTGTCCGTTGTGTCTACTGATATTTCATTGACAACATTTTAGATTGCAAATGTATGTACCGAGATATTGATTAAAATTGTGGAAAAAAATTCCCTACTTAGGGGTTTGGTGAGAATCCATGACACTTGATTCCCTAATGTGGAAGGGTGAAAAGCAAGCCACCCTTGTTCTCTCTATCTTCCAATTGATTCACTGTACAAGGTATTCCTACATTGTATTTCCTTGCACTCTTCTACTCCACCTTCATTGCATACAATTTGTTATGAATTATATAGGTCTTTATATTTTCTAATTGATTTATCATCTACCAATGGTATGTGTTTAGTAGACTAAATTTTGTATTATTCTTTCATGTTTGCAACCATACTCAACCCAAACAATCATCATACATGGACCTTTCAACACTTTTAGAGCTTGTATTAAGTAAGTAGCAATCTATACATTGCTTTCACCATTGTTGCCAATGTTGGGCAATTTATTTTTCCTTACTTGGGGGTTTGGTGAGAGCGCATGACACTTCATAACCCAATATGGTAGGGTAGACATTGGGTGTTGTTTTCTTATGCTAACAGTGCATTTTGTGACATACACTATGTATGTCTAAGTTTTGTTTACTTCATTCCTCGCATTACAATTACATCACAAATTGTATGTTATAAAATAATCAACTTGGATATCTCTTGATTTACATGTTGTTTATGAATTAAAGATGACCATTGCACTAACATTCACACTTTTTTCTTACTCTTCCAAATCATACTCATTCCATAATGTGGATTCCAATTATTTTACTTATAATCATTAGTAGCCAAAACATTGCTTGTACCATTGATCAAAGTGGTAAGGTGCACATCAGCCCTCGTTTTCATGTCTACCTACTGGAATGTAGCACTTGCACAAGTATGCTTAAATTTTACTTATTTCATGCCTTGCATTACATGTGTATTATATATTTCATACTATACATTATAGAGATCTTTAAATCTACCGATTTACATATTCTTTGTCAAATACAAATGTTCACCACACTAAACTTCACATTTTTTTGTTATTTTCCCAGACCATACTCCATCTATAATGGTGAATTTTATGAACTAATTTCAAAATTAGTTGCAATGGTCATATGAAAATTAGATAATAATATAGTTTGTATTGATTTTGATAAGCAAAATTCATTCTAGCCTTGATTAGAGTGGTTGAGAACGTATATTCTTGCTCAGGGATTTGGTGATAGTCCATGATGTTGCATGGCCCAATATGGAAGGACAGAAACAATGACTCATTTTGTTTTGTTATATTTTATATATCTTATGTACACATCTATATGTTTCTGACATAAGATTCAAACATAATTCATATGTTTTAGGCTATGGTTGTGATGGAATAAAATAGTTAATGTTAATTCACTTTTGATGGGGTCCTCTTCAAAAGGATATGTTCAATTTTCAAACCATGTTGTTGAGAAAAGATCAAAAAGCTTATTGATTATTGTTCTCTATCTTAGCTTACACTATTTTATTCTCGATAGTGTTCTCTTGTACACGCTATATTATTTCAATTTCTCATAGGGTGTTGTTGTAAAGCCAATATTCTTTCAATATTTGATAAGGTTCTGTTCTAAAAAGAGTACATTTTCATTGTTCAAATGGGTGCTTCTTTTATACAATATATGTTAAAATAGTTTTATTTATCATGGCTTCTAGTTTGTGGTTATGGTTGCAATGGAATAAAATATTCAATCCTATATGCTTTGTGTTAGCTTCAATTGGGCATTGTTGATTACAGTTCTATTGTTTAAGCTATATTGTTTCATTTTACAAAAGGTGTTGTTGAAAAGGCTCTATTTTATGGGTTTTGTTTTTTGGTTATGGTTGGAATAGAATAAAATAATAATGTTGTTCATTCTATGTTTAGTTACCTTAGCTATTATTAATTATTGTTCTCTACCTTATGCTATATTGAGTATATTTTAATATCAATATATATATGTAAGAATTAAATTGTTCAAGTTATGGAGTTTTTTATTATTATTATTGTATAGCTCAGGCTATATTGTGGCTTTCTGCATCTGAGTGGTTGTTGAAACCAATCTTGTTTGATTTATGGCTTTCATTTTCTGGTTATGGTTGGAACATAATAAAATAATTAATGCTATTGATTCTATGTTTGGTTACATTAGGTATTATTTATGATTATTCTCTACCTTGTTGCATCCTTCATTTGGTGCTCTTGTTAGTTAGTCTTTTACAAAATTTCTTTCTTTCTCTAATGGTCTCGTCATTCTCTCTCTACCTTGAGCTTTATTATTTCATCTCTAAATTGTTAATTGTATTTCCTCTTCTGCAATGTTCAATCCACTATTTATCCATATGTCATGCTCTTTTCTACATCTTCCAAAACAGATTCAGAACTCTCCCACCCTCATTTCCCGCACATCCTCTCCCTTTCCTGTACATCTCTTCCTATCGACTCATCGTTGTGTGTTTCTACACGGAACTACTAGTCTTTATTTAAGTATGAGATCTATTAACATCATAAAGTCCAATCTATTCTGACATAGCTTTTACACCATATTATTATATGACTTATATAACTATTTTTCTAAGTCTAAATTTTTTCTCTAATTTTAATTTATAGGCTTCCTACTACAAATTTAAGTGAGAATGTAATGGTGTAGATTCTTATTTTTATATGATTTTTAATGAGTTATATCTGTATATTATTTTCAAGATTTTCTAAATCAATGATATGTATAAACTAGACATCTATATGTTTTATGTTTCAAAATTCAAGTAATTACTATAATATTTTTAATTTTTGTTATGGAAATCTTGCAATCACATTTTTACTAATTTATTGTTATTATTATTGAAACTTTATTTTGCCAATAAATTTTTTTACTTTACAATGTTTATTTATACTCAAATGTCTCATCCACAAAAATCTACACATTTCTTAGGACAAGGTATTAATAAAGTGATTTTTTGGCTTGATCATTGGATTTGCATTCTAGTGTCCTAGCTTGAAAAAAGAAAAAATAGGAATAAAAAGCATGCAATAAGGCTAATTCAATTTATTCAAATCCTAACAAACATTAAAAAAAAAAGAGTTGGTATGGTAATTTTCAAAGGATCTATTCTTTGAAGATTTGATGTATTTCACTATGCCATCAAAATTGATAGATATGGGTTCAATTTGAGTAATCTATTTATATTACCAACATGTTTCATGTGCAATTAAATTAATAGAGAATAAAACAATATCTTGTTTTTATTATAATGCGAAAAATTCCCTATGTCCTTTGATTCATAGGAAATGAGTGTAATAGTTTCTTCTCTAATATGTCGCATTGCATGAAGTTGATGGAGGGAACATGCACCAACTAACCAAACACTTTATTTAGAGATTGCTTGATTGGCATATGAGATTGAATGTTTCTCTACAAGAAATAAAGGGAAATTTAGTTTTAGCCAAAATAATTGATTATGTTAACCATTTTACACATATTTTGCATGCCCTCTACTTGTTTCATGGTTGTAGTTCTCCAATATTACAATAATATTTAATAATATTTCCCCTCATTTTACATCTAGTTGATGCTCTATTAATCTAATGTTTCTTGTTAAAATTCATTAAGTTATGATTTTTAAGTTTCATAATATTTGGCATAAATAGGTCTAGCATGTAAAATAACAAAATAACAAACAAATCTACAAATCTTAAATAAGTTTGCATTATGGTAGATCATTCCAATAAAATTTTATGAATCAACCTCTAGAAGGCTTCTTTATAGTATTAAACTATTTAACTAGCTTAATGCTTGAAAAAACTAACCCTAGCTAGCTTACTCCTTCAAAGAATTGAACACTTTTCTATATTAGGTTTCTTATATTTATTGTTGAATTTAAGTCTATATCTCTTCTCTAAAAAATCCCTTTTAGTTTGTACCTTTATGTGATCGCATACATGCTTTCCCTTTAGCCTCAAATGTAAATATTTAATATGGGATAGCTAACCTAATACCAAAAATTTTAATAGATTTTATTGAGCTATCTTTTCACTCTTTATTCTAAGTGGGAACATTTAATTCATGGTCATGTCAACCCTTGTAATCAACGTGATATAGGAATCTATTTAGAATAGTGCATGCATTATCTTTGAAGGATACTCTATTACCATTTTCTATAAGTTAACCAATATTTATGAGATTATGCTTCAAACCAAGCACAAAGTAATCATCGGGAATGTACCTTCTACCAAAATTTATAACATTGTTTTCTCCTTTACCCATGACTAATATAATATTATCATCACCTAATTTTACTTTTTATTTCATAGAACAATCTAAGCTTGCAAATAAATATCTATTTCCTATCATATGATTACTAGATCCACTATATAAAAACCAAACTTCACTAGAAAGTTCTTGAGCAACATGAAAAGTAATGTATAATTCCCTTGAATTACTTTCAAGAAAATTTACATTCTATTTTCTTACATTTTTTTTTTGACATTTATATGCTAAATGACTGAATTTCTTATAATAATAGCATTGAATATTAGAATTTTCATAATTTTGAGATTTATAATTACTATTATGAACTCTAGAGGGTAAATTCTAATCTTTTCTCTCCCCTAGATCTAAAATATTTTTTCCTTCTCTTTTATATTTATTTCTACCTCTTCCTCTCCCTCTATCAAATGATATCTACAATTTAAGTGTTGTAATCACCCTTTCTAAATTATTACTTAATTAACACTATTGTATTTGACACATGAATATATTCCAAATTAAAAAGACATAAATAGTGGCTAAAGTCAACCATAGCTACACATGTCCATATAAGATGAGTCAATGATCCATATATTCACTTCAAAAGTCAAATTACAATACCAGGTTTGACTTGGCTCCTAAGGCCACAAAGTCATTGCATTGTACACTTTACACCAAATACATGAATGCATTACATCAAGTTACATCTTAGACTATAATAGTCTTGTGAACAACTAAGGTTCTTCTTTGAAACTCACCTCCATTGGTGGACTAGAACATGGTTGAAGCGCTTTACCACCCAACCGTGAAGCTTACACTTCCTCGGTATTCTTCTGACTTGAAGAATGCCCAAAACTGCATAGAATGTTTAGCAAGAGAACAATTTGCAAGGTGGAATCTGATGTGTTCCCATACATCAACATGCAATTTCTATCTACAAGTCAGAAAAGAAAATGCAATATCTATGCTAGGAAAGGTACAGAGTGAATTGATAGAGTTCATACATACATAATGAACTATATTGCTTGGCCAAGTATAATAAATGTGTTGCACCAACAACAAACAATAGATTCTCATAAAGAAAACCTATACTCTCTAAACTCCATTTCGGCACCCATCACAGAATGTAACTTTCTACTATACAATATCCAATAACAACTATCTACCCTCTAGCAGCATCTACCTTGAGGTGCTCTAGTCAACTAAGGTATCACCGTTCTATTCAAGTATTAAAATATTCTTTCACAAATTTCTCTAAAAGAAGAATTAGATTAAAAATTTACTCTTTAAACATAAATCATATTTATAATTCACATGGTAATTCAACAATTAGTCATATTACTCTTATGACTATTTTCTACTTTTCATCATAAGCATTTTCCTTTTAAAAAATGCACCAAATACAAAAGAAGCTAGGTCACAAGTATGTGTATGTACATAGATGAAGTCTATGTGAATACACCTATATGTTCCTACTTATGTTTAAAATTTTTGCATACATTATGAAATAATCATTAATTTAGATTGCAATCTTAAATTAGTATTCAATTTGACATTTCTTTTGTCAAAAAAAAGAATCAGAACAAGTCTATGCTAATAGTTTCAAACATAATTTTATTGCATTTTCACAATTGTGATACTCTAACATTGTTGTTTAAATCAAAACTATGGACGATGGAAATGAAATGCACAACTTCCTTTATCCACACTAAAATGGGAATGAAGGAAGAGGGATCCTATTTCACAATGTTCACACTTAAGAACAAGCCCTTGAGATTTCAATGCATGGGAGATTTAAATCTATCAAAAGGGATTATCCTAAAGGCTAAAATCTAATAAAAGGGTTTTCCACCAATGCAAAACTTGGAAAATGCAAGATGTTTGAAAACATAGTGTGATATGCAAAAAGACCTAGAAAATGACCTAGAAATGCAAATAAAGCAAAATAGAAAACTAAGAAATAGAGTGTGTACCTAGAAATGTGTTGAAGACTAGAAATAGCTATGAAATTCTAAAGATGCTGATTTTTAGGCCTGGTGGGACTTATTCACCATTCTGGGTGAATTAGTCACAGTTCTGGAAAATTACACCAGAGCCTGTTTCAGGAAAATGGGTATCCAAATTTGTAGAAACCTCTAAAAAATAGGTACAGTGGGACTCATTCACAATTAATGGTGAATGAGTCAATTGAAATCCCAGAAGTGGAATTAGAAGCTCTTGGTCTACTCTTTCTATTCCTCCAAGTGTCTGGATCTGAAACCTTGATTTCTCGTACTATGACTTTTTGTGGATATTTTGACCTATCCAATAAGGAGATGAATTCAACAAGTTTTCAACCTATTATTCAATCATCTCAAGGCCTTCAAAGTACTCAAATCTCTAATCACAAAAAGAAATAGGAAAAAAGTGTTGATTGTTAGGGCACAGGGGTTTACCTTGGTCAAACCCATTTTAGGTAATTAAATCAAAATGATGGAATAAGATAATGAAGTATGAAATATAAAAAAAATGAAATTAAAAACTTGCCATGATGATACCTTGGATTGTTGCAATAATGGATGAGGAATTTTCCCTTGAATGCCTTAAAAAACTATCTTGTTGACTTAAAATGATAAAACCCTAGCTTGTTTGACTTGAGATGGATAATGAATGATGAATGAATAATGAATTATTGTCTAAAAGCTTGTTTATATAGGAAATCCACTAAAATTCCCTTTATTTGATCCCCCAAGCTAACATTGAAGAAAATGAAACTTAAACCCTAATTTTCCCACTCAAACCTCAAAAATGTCCCAAATGGGACTCATTTGCTATCCTGGGCGAATGGGTCCCACCTGGATGGGACTCATGTGCCCAAAGTGGTTAATGGGTCCCACGAGGGCTCTCTTACCATCTGGGATGTTGAGGAGTGAAGAAATCAGGTTTATATGTTGATTTTGTGAGGTCTATGATCAAAATAAGCCTTGGGATGCACAATATGGGGTCATGGTGGCCTATTATTGATTATGTAAAGGGTAATTAGGGCTAGGGACTCAAATTTCATTGAGAAAGTGTGATTAAATACAATTTACAACATTAAAATGAAGTCCACATAGCCTAGAAAGGTAGGTGATCTAATGTGAATGTGTAAAACACATTACAACACTAGATTAAAACTAGGTTTAATTTACAAGCCTCTTAGATTAATGTGAGAATATAATTAAATACATTTTACAACATTGAATTAGGAAAAAGTTAAGATAATTTAGCATAAAACAGGCCCAAGACCTAATGTGCATGTGTAAAACACATCGCAACACTATATTAAGGTGATATTAAGTCTAATTTATCATTAATTATTCCCAAATCAAGTGAGGAGAAAGGGGTACTTTTTAAGTGTCCAAATTTAGCCCCAACTTTAGTGAGAGGATGAACTTGCTTCAAACTCACACTAAATTCCAATGGTACCGATGCAAATGGTATAGGATAACAAATATTGAGGAAGCGTTCAAGACCCCAAGATCTAAGATCTTAAGTCAAATCGACATAAGCACAAAAGGACATGCACAAGGTGAATGATTTGAAGAAAAACAAGATACACAATCATGCAATGGCAATAATTAGAAGAAGAACAAAAAGAAAAAGGTGGATCAAGGTTTGACCATTTGTTTAACACAATGTTGATCAAATCTAGGTTGTTTTTCCAAAAATGCATACTCACTTTGAGGTGATGGAATTCTTGGTTGTCCACTAGGTGAGAATTCCCAAGAGGGTGAGACACATATAATCATGGCTAGTATGCACTCACACACATGCAAGTGGCTATGGGGAAATTCATGCCTTAGATTGGGCTTGCCACTCAACCATACCAAAGTTATACCTCTTGATAAATTTGATAAGGCACCACACAAAAATGATCTTCAAGCTCCACAAGGCAAGCAAAACTTTGTATTCTTTAAACTCACAGACATTGTAAATGAAAACAAGTGGAAGGAAAAGGGATTTTGCTTAGTTCGTGCAAGGCCTCATATTAGGGGAAATTGTGCTTAATGTCTCCAAGAGAGGAAAAATGCAAAAGGTCTCATCTTCTTTCCTAGAGAGGAAAAGTGCAAAGAAATATCAGACTCTTGGAGGAAATCAAGCCCAATGACACCACCAAGAAAAAGAAACATTGCAAGAAGAAAGAAATCACACAATGAAATATGAGTGTTGATGAATTCCCCCACTTTAAAGTGGTTGCTAACATTATTCATGTGAGAATTTTCTTTAAAGTAGAAGACATGAGAGCATATTCAGAAAGCCCTATGTCAAGTTAGATGTTTTTGATAAGCTACATCATGAAAAGGGTAGTATGTCACATGTGAGCCAACTTAAGGAATTTCATCCACATCCCAAGCTTGCTATTATATGTTCATGAAAGGTGATCAACTAGCCCAAAAGAGACAATGACAAGTAATATACAAGAACAAGGCTACCTAACCCCTTGCCCCCACTTGGTGCAAAACAAAGATGAGCTAAAATGATTGAGGAGAAACAAGCTAGAGTGATCAATGGTAGAATGTGTGTATGTAGTTTGTGGAAAATATGTTTCTTTCTTAGTATTAGTTGTCATACCTACTTTATCAATGACCTAGAAGGTGTGTATGTAGTTTGTGGCAAAGATATTTGTTGCTTAGTATTAGTTGTCATACCTACACAAGAATCTTTAGATGGCGAGAATCCATTCTCTCCTTTATTGGAGGGTGTAAAATCTAGCGAATTAAAATCATTAGTGTTTTGTGAGATGACATTGACATTAAGCAAAGATTTCATTATTTGCAAAGGATAATAACCAAGAGCACTAGTTTCGAGAAGTTCAGGGTGCACTACTATTAAGATTGGTTTAGAGGGATCTTTTGTAAGTGTTGATATTAAGTGAAGGTTTCTTTATTTCTATCAAAAGAGAATAACCAAGACCATGAGTCATTTCTTCTATGTCAGGATCTATAGGGTTGTGAATACATTGTTCTCTAGCACCACATCCTTTTCCATTATAGCCAAGTTCTTTCATAAGTTCATAACCTTTTCCATGAAGCTTTTTCATTGCTTTTGGATCTGGTGGTTGTTCTTAATCAACTTTTTCAAAGGTTGTTGTGTAATTTTTTTTGCTCTCTTCTAAAGTAGATTCTTTCGAAGGGTCTTCTAAATTTTTTGTTGACATTATTGTTGATCCTCTTCCCTTGTTAGATTCTTTGTGTATGATCTTTCTATTGCATGGGCTCTACTTGTGTAGTTGGTGTTAGTGTTGTAAAAGGATTCTCCTTTTTTTTTCTCAATGTTTAAATATTTTTTTGGGTTACAGTCTTCTTCGAGTATGTACACTTTGTTGTTGTAGATGTATTTAATTTTATAATCTAGAGTAGAAGGAACCCCATTCATTGCATGAATCCATAGTCTTCCTAGAAGTAGGTTATATAAAAGATCATGAGACATAAAATGGATTGGTGTTTCGAATGTGGCCTTCCCAGGGTATGTGCAGGATCATCATGGAAAAAATAGGCCCTTAAGTGGCAAAAAATTCAGAAAAATCAGAGTTAGGAAACTTGACGTAAAAATTTGAATAAGTTATCTATATTATTTCAAAAATATGTAAAAATAGAATCTGTAGAAAATTGAATGTAGTTTCTCAACTACTAGGCTTATTTAAAAATAATAAAAAATCTATTTGGTTAAAATTTGAAATTTCAATGCAATAGTACTTAAATTTTAGGGAAAAAATAAGAAGTAGGTGTCTGTCTGACCACCTAACCACAATAAAATGATAATATTTTTTTATAATATTTTAGATATAAGTAGAGGACTCATGTCCCGATGTGATTCATATTTTTTTGTAATTTTTTTCCAAGTAAATAATTAATTATGAATTTTTTATTACAAATTTTAAAAAATATAAAAAAACGTATGTCTGACCACCTTAACATGGTCAAAAATTCATGAAGTTTAATTTTTCTTTTCTTAATCCTATAGTATATGAATAATAGAATGTGATGTGTGTTTTAGATTCAAAAAATGTGATACCATTTGAAAGCTATAGATTTTTTTCAATCGGTCTATCGATCAGGACTTTAGTCATAATTCAAATAAAAAAATTAATAATTATTATTTATTAAATTCAAAGTAAAGCATAATTTATATTGGTGGAAAGCTAAAAATATCCTTTAAAAACCCTTTTTGTTTCATCAATTTTGGGTAAAAAAAATTTCGTCAGCCACATACCCTACACATACCCATCATATTGCCACTTTTTTGCCCATCATAATCCTACACATACCCCCCAACTGTAATAGGTAAAGTGATCACACCAAGCAGTTTTTTTCCTACATTGTCAAATCCCCTAATAAATAAAGAGTCTGGTTGAATTTTTTATTTATCCACATGAAGCCTATCCAAAAGGTTTATGCTACACACATTAAGGGTGGAGCCATTGCCAACAAGGGTTCTATTTATGCCTATTATTTTGTATTGAGATATGATCATGAAATAATCATTTTCTTTTTGCACTTCCAAAGGGGGAAGTTCACTTTCATGGAAAACAATGTCAACATTCAGTCCTTGAATGATGGTTGTTATGTCATTTGGTTGTGCTTAAGAAGGGATAGGAACTTGTTGCAAGGAAGTTTGAAGCATAGTGTGATAATTAGGTAAATTATGAATTAGGTCCCATAGAGATATCTTTGTATGAGTATTCTTGAGTTGTTCAAAAAGATCATACACTTTCCCACTATGTGAAGGCAAATGAGGAGCACTAGGCAATATGGGATTAGGAAAAGGTAATGGTGTTAGGGTTGGTTGTTGTGGTTACAAATTGTTTCTAGTGTTATATGTATGAGAAATGGTATTATGAATCGACTGTTGTGACACATTATTCTTAGGTGGGTAGAAGATGAATTCAGGTTTGTTTTGAGTTTTAGAATTGTGTGATAGTGGGTAAAGAATGTGTTGAGGTTGAATAATATTAACATCCCTTAGTGAAGGAGAGCTTAATGTTTCCTCAACATCTTTTTCAAGGGACATAGTGCTATTTTCAATGTTATCCTTTTCTTGCACCATGATTTCCTCCCTAGGAGGAGAGCTTTTAGGAGAACTACAAACCAAATGTTGTTGACATTCAAGGATTGGTTCTTCTAAAATGACTTCATCACAAGTAGGGGAATGATTAATGGTTGTATTTTATTGCTTATTAATGATGGTGTGTCATGGTTCAATAATGTTTTTCTCATGATTCTAATCAATGGGATCTTCTAACACCATAATATATTGTTTACCAATAGGAGAGATATTAGGAGGGAGAAATTTAATCTTTCATCACTAAGTTCTCATTCTCTTGTGCCCTAATCTCTACCCTAGTCAGAGAACTTTTGGGAAAGTGACAAACAAGAGGTTCATCACATTTCATGGTTAGATGTGGTAAAGCAACTTCATCACAATCAAGGGAGGCATCAAAATAAGGACTACTATGATTTTCATGTTGACCAAATAGATCTTCCCATAGGGTAGGAGCATTAGGAAAGGGAGAAACAAGATTTTCATGACTTTCAAGTATATCTTCTAACACAAAAATATCATCTTCAATACTATGAATGATATTAGGAGAAGAGTCAATGTGATTAACATGGTTGTCTACAATTACACCCTTATTCCCTATAACGTCTTCCCAAGTGGGAGAAGTAGAATTTTCAAATCTCTCTAACACCAACATGTATTCCTCACAAATGTCATTTTCATAGTTACTCATGATTATAACATTGTGACAAGTAGGTGAAACATTGGGAGAGGAATGTAAATTAAGTTAGGTGGTGACAATAATTTCATCTTCTATTGTTATACTATCTACCCAAGGGGAATGAGGAGAAGAGCAAACAAGATCTTCATGATTCTCAACGATTGCACCTTCTTTCACCAAGATACCTTTGTCACTAAAAGGAGAGGTATCGAGGGAGGAGCAATGATGGTAATCATGGTTATCTATATTTGTATTCACTTCTATCACATAATTCTCATAAATGGGAGAGATAGGAGGGGGTATATGTTTTAGGAAAGCATGAACATGTCCACTTTTTTTCCTTAAAAGACTCTCCTAACTAGGAAATGCATTGAATGAATGACTAACATGTGTATTGATGAACTTTTTCTTTGAAAAATGTGGAAAAGACCAAAGCTAACATTTTAAAACAATAATTTATGCAAACTCAAAATGCAATGTAAATACTTAAAATGAAATGTGATTTTTAGTTTCTTGCAAGTTACATTATGAAAATGATCTGAAAATGAAATGTTGCAAATGCAAATTTGGAATGAAGCAATGTATGCAATGGACTAATTTAAGCTATATTTAGTGAAATGCATGTAATATAAACTTAGACAACTAATATAGATAGTTAATGGAAGCCAAAAAAAGCTTAAAAACAATGTTCTTAGTGCTATAAAAGGATTTTTTAGATCTGTTTTGGGACTAATTCGCCCAAGGTGGTGAATGAGTTGGGCAGTAGGGAATTTAAAAAAAAAAAATCAAGAATTTTCAATGGATTTTGATGCTTTTTTATGTTGTATGATATGTACCATAAGTGAAAATGCATTTTTTAGATATTTTTCAATGATTTGAGATGCAAAAATGCAACCTATATTCCCTTTCACTAATGCAAAATTTTGAAACCCTAGAAAGCAAATTAACTAATACAAATCCCAATGCAAAGTTAATGCAAGAAAATATAGAATGATAATGGAATCCAAATCACAAAAGAAGTTATTATAAATGTAGGTTCACTAAAATGTGGATGATGGAAATGGAATGCACAACTTCCTTTATCCAGACTAAAAGGGGAATGAAGGAAGATGGATCTGATTTCATAATGTTCACACTCAAGAACAAACCTTTGAGATTTCAATGCAAAGTAGATTGAAATATATCAAAGGAGATTATCCTAAAGGATGAAAGCTAATAAAATGGTTTTCCACTAATGCCAAAATTGGAAAATGCAAGATGTTTGAAAAGATAGTGTGATATGCAAAAAGACCTAGAAAATGACTTAGAAATTCAAAAAAAGCAAAAAAAAAGCTATAAAACAAAGAGTGTGCACCTGGAAATATGTTTAAGACTAGAAATAGGTCTAAAATTTTGAAGATGCTATTTTTTAGGCCTGGTGGGACTCATTCGCCAATCTGGGCGAATTAGTCCTAGTTTTGGAAAACTGCACCAGAGCCTGTTTCGGGCAAATGGGTATCCAAATTTGCAAAAAATCTCTGAAAAATAGGTACTATGGGACACATTCACCACTAATGGAAAAAAATATTCCACTTTGACTTTTCAAAAAAATAAAAAGTGGAATTGGAAGGTCTCGGTATGCTCTTTCTGTTCCTCCAGGTGTCTGGATCTAAAACCCTAATTTTTGGTTCTGTAAGTGAAGTTTTGTGGATATTTTTACCTAGCCAATAAGGATATGAATTCAACAAGTTTTCAAACTATTATTCAATCATCTCGAAGCCTTCAAAGTACTCAGATATGCAATCACATAAAGAAATAGAACAAAAGTGTTGATTGTTAGGGCATGGGGGTTTTCCTTGGTCAATTTCCTTTTAGGTAATTGAACCAAAATGATGGAGTAAGATAATGAAGCATGAAATACAAAAAAATGCATTAGAAACTTTCCATGATAATAGACCTTGAATTTCTACAACAATGGTTGAAGAATTTACCCTTCAATGCCTTAGAAAACTATCTTGATCACTTAAAATGCAAAAGCCTTAGCTCACTTGACTTGAGATAGATGAATGATGAATGAATAATGAATTAGGGTTTAAAATATTATTTATATAGGAAACCCACTCAAATTCCCATTAATTTGATCTGCTAAGCTGATATTTAAGAAAATTAAACTTAAACCCTAATTTCTCCCACTCAAACCTCGAAAATGGCCCAAATGGGACTCATTTTCCATCTTGGGTGAATGGGTCCCACTTCGAAGGGACACATTCACCCAAAGTGGAAAATGGGTCCCACAGGGGCTCTTTTTCCAGTTGGGATATCAGGGAGTGAAGAAATCGGGTTTATATGTTGATTTCATGAGTTCTTTGATCAAAATAAGCCTAAGGATGCACAATATGGGGTCATAGGGGCCTATTATTGATAATGTAAAGGGTAATTAGGGCTAGGGACACAAATTTCAATGTGAAATTTTGATTAAATACACTTTACAACATTAAAATGAGGTCTACTTAGCCTAAAAAGGCACACAATCCAATGTGAACATGTGTAAAACATATTACAACACTAGATTAAAACCAGGTTTAATTTACAAGCCTCCTAGATTAAAGGGAGAATACAATTAAATTTACTTTTTACAACATTCAACTAGGGAAAAGTTAAGTTAATTTACCTGAAAATGGGCCCAAGACCTAATGTGGATATGTAAAACACATCACAACACTATATTAAGGCGATATTAAGTCCAATTTATCATTAATTATTCCCAAATCAAGCATGGAAAAAGGTCTACTTTTTTGGTGTCCACAAAAACATTCATTGTTTAAATAGAAAAAGTACTATTTCCTAATAGACAGTTATAGGACAAGTTGTTTACATATGAACATCCATTGCTTAAACAGAAGTATTTTTTCCTACTAAAAATTTATAAAAATTGTTGTTTATATATGTATATTCATTGCTTAAACAAAACAAGTACTATTTCCTACTAAATAGTTATAAAGTTTACATATGAAAATTCATTTTTTAAGTAGAATAAGTATTGTTTCTTACTAAATAGTTATAAAGAAAGCTATTTACTTATGAAAATTCATTTTTAAACATAACAACTACTATTTCCTACTAAACAATTATAAAATAAGTTGTTTTTGACTAAACAATTTATTGAGCAAGGTTGTGTTCAGCTACAAAGATAAATTTTGAACAAAATAGTGTCGTTTGCAAAAGAATAACTACTATTTACATAAACACAAAACTGTTTCAAACTAAATGGTTGCATTTAAAGAAAAATAATGTCATTTACTCTACTTACTGATCTCAAGTTGTTTACATGCTAAATGAGCACTTCACAAGTAAATGTTCACTGTTTAAAAATAGAATGGGTTTTCCACAATGTACTAAAAATAAATAAATCAAATAGCCTAGTTTCATACATAAGGACATAATGTCTATTATTGAGATCTTGAACACTTTCATTAGTGAAAATTCAATGAGAAAATGTAATATTTTAAAGGCAACTAAGTTCAACATATTTTTTTGATGAAATACTTGAGAAAATATTTCAATTGAAGAAGATATAGAAGTTTTAGGTTCAAACAATACTCTATGCTATTCAGGCTATAAGAAAAAAATAAGGTTTCTTTGGATTCAACCAATCTGAATGGTCGGGTGCTTTCTTTCTTAGGATCAAAACTTATATTTGAAATTTCCCTTATGGGAATATTGGTTTATCCCATGAATACAACAATATACAACATGTAGACTTATATCTATACCATTTACACATTCAAGAAATCAACCTATCGATCTTATAGCTTGACCCAAGAAAGGCTCGGTGAGTCTCAAACATAGATTCATACCATCGTTCCTATCAAATGAGGTCTGCTTCACACAAAATAGCAGTACACATCCATATGTAGTGCTTTAAAAGAATTTGAATAAGCCCCTCTCTATTATCGACCCATTCGATAACAAGCATAGCAAATATATAAAAGAAATACAAAATATAAGGAATTCATGCCCTCCCACAAGATTGTTATTCGGTCCTTTACAAAGATTAATTTTTACAAATAACACAATCACATAAAATAAGTTCTATAAACCTTCTCAAGGATTAGCATTATCATACATAATAGAAATGATGGTTGAGCCCTATAAGGCTTTCGAGCCTTAGCCCAACTCTACATATAGCCACAAAGGCTCAAAATCATTATGCTTTCCAAACTAGCAAGTTGTAGGCCATGCAACCTGCACAAAGTGGATTGACAAAAAATTTTACATTCTCCTCAAGGTCAGTACATATCATAGATAGTGACTCACATTATACTATTGTGGACTATGGAAATGTAATGCACAACTTATCTTATCCACCCCAAAAGAGGAATGAAGGAAGGGGAATCTGATTTTACAAAGTTCACACTCAAGAACAAATCCTTTAGATTCCAATGCAAGAGCGATTGAAATATGTCAAAGGGGATTGTTCTTAAGGAAAAAAAATTGATAAAAGAGATTGATTATTAATGAAAAACAAAGGAAATGCAAAATGACTTTAAAATGAAAATAAAATGTAACAAAAATTAACAAGAATGAAGATGTTCACCTAGAAACTAGAAAGTGATGGAGAGGAGCTCCAAAATCTTGCAACATTCATTATTGAATCCCAGTGGGACTCATACGCCAAGCTAGGTGACTTAGTCATGTTTTGAGGATATTCTACCAAAAAAGGTTTTAAATAACTAGGTACTCATACTATAAAAACCTTTGTTTTGGGCATAGTAGTGGGACTCATATCCCAAGCTGGGTAACTTAGTCGAAATCTAGATTTTAGGAAAATCAAAAGTGGAATTTGTAGCTCCTAGTCTACACTTTTGCTCCTAACAGTTTTCTGGATCTAAAACTACAAAATTTGACCTATAGGTGTACTTCAAGCTTCTTTTAGGGATTTGACAACTTTAAATTACTTTGAAAAATTGTTGACAACTTTTCACACCTTTCTCTTTGACAAATCTGCAAACTAGACCTACAAAAAACATGCATAGAGGGGGAAAAATTGTTAAGGGTTAGTGAATAGGGGTTTTCCTTGGTCAAACCCCAGTTTGGTAATTAAACCCTTGAAAATGAAATGAAAATAAAAGATAATGATAAATGAACATGTAATGATACAACTCACCAAACCCTTGAAGTGGAAATCTGAAGATATGAGTGTAATGGCTCCAAAGTGCTTGAATACTCTTGTAAACAATATGCTTGAATGAAAAATCACTTGATTGATTGATTAGAAAATTAGGATATTTAAGGAGGATGAAATGAGAGGAAAAACCATATTTTTATACACAATTATGAAATATTTCCCAAAAATACTGAGTCACATCACAGGCCGATGTTATCTCTCACAAAATAATATCCCACTAGAATTTTGAATTTATTTTGATTTTTGTGCCAAAAGAGACTCATTCCTCCCTAGTGGCGAAAGGGTCCCACTTATGCATTTTAAATGGGTGTAAGAAATTAAGTGTATTAAATGATGTTTATCAAGATTATTTTCAAATATACACTTAAGTAAGGCCTGTAAGTATAAAATGGGGCCAATTAAAGCATAAGAAAGGGTTAAATTATTAGTGACAAGCCTAGAAAAAGGTGAAATTTTGTTACAATACTTTACAACACTTTGAAATAAAGCTTGGTAAATGATAAAAAAGAGGTTATTTAGATGAAATACATGAACAAGACCTTACAAAAGTGTGAAAGTGTGTTACAACAATTTACAACACTTAAGTAAGGTACCACTTGAATTATTTTAGTTCACTAGGACCCAAGACCTAATGTGAATGAGTTATCCACATTACAACATTAAATCAAGACACAATTAAGCCAAAGTCATAAGGAGGGCCTAAATGAGATAGAAAAAGTAGAAGGGACCTTAATTTTTTAGTGTCTACATTTAGCCCCCACATTAGTGAGAGGATGAACCTGCTTCAAACTCTTACTAAAGTAGACCAACGCACAATACAAATGGGTTCCCATGAACTAATACTAGCAAGATAGGACACCAAGGATCAAGAGGGATGATCAGTCCCCCAAGATCAAGATCTCATGGCAAACCAACAAAAGCGTATAGGGAACACACATGATATCAAGAATAATGACAAGGCACAAGCATGCAATGTCAAAGATGAAAGAGAGAAGGAAAAAGAAAGAAAGAATTAGATCAAGCTTCTATCATTTTTCCAACATGATGTGGATTAGATCTAGGGTATTTTTCCAAAAAATGCATACTCACTCTGTGGCTACGAAACTCATAGTTGTCCACCAGGTGAGAAGCCCTAAAAGGTGATAAACATACACTCATTGCTATTATGCACTCACACACACACGAGTGGCTATGGGGAAATTCATTCCTTGGAATGGGATTCCCACTCAACCATACCAAATTTATACCTCTCGATAACTTTAATAAGGTGCCATAAAATAAAGTTATCATTTCGATCTTTGTGAGACAAGAAAAAATTCATATGCTTGGAGCTCATGAACAAACACAATGGCTCCATAGGCATCCAGTATATGTATTGCAAGGTGGCCATATAACAAATGCAAAATGAAACATGCAAAGGATGTTCAAAGGAGTCTTTCTTAGTTCATGCGAGGTATTTAACTTAGGGAACATTGTGCCTAATGTCTCCACGAGAGGACCAATCAAAGAATAGAAAATTCACAACTTAGGGGATGCAGTGTGTCTCATCAAGCCACCAAGAGGAATGTAATATGCTAAGATAGATCACGCTCATGAAGGACATCACACCCAATGTCATCCACCAAGAGAGAAATGCATCATATGAAGTAAGAAGGTTGCACCAAGGAAAAAAAATGCTAAAGAATAATTCCAATGTATGCTCCCACTTTAAAAGAATTGCTAAAAACCATACTATGAGAAATTAATTTAAAGTAGCAAATGACAAATGCTAACAAAAAGGAACACAACATATCCAACTTCAAAAGCCCTATTTCAAGTCATATGTTTTTGAGTAAGGCTACGTCATACAAGAGAAAAAGGAAAGGAAGAGGGGTTTCCCCCAAAATGAAAACACCAAACACATAAGGGATCTATGGATTTGGGGTCAGTATGTTCTTTGCTGCAATTATTTTTAGAGAGCTCAGAACTGCCATCATCCCTGAAATACATAGAATTCCAAGAATGACACAAAGAGAGTGAAAACAAAGAAAAATATTTTCGGTCAACATGGAAGAGACATAGGGTGTCTCAACACCTTGCATCATCCCAAAAATGAAAACACAAGCCAAATGAAAAAGAAAAGGTGAAAGAAAAAGGAAAATATTTTGGGTCAACATGAAGGAGACATGAATGTCTCAATGCCTTGCATCATCCCCAAAAGGAAAACACAATAAAAAGATAAAATACAAAGGAAAAAAGAAAAAGAAATCCTTTTGGGTTAGCATGAAAGATACATGAATGTCGGAATGCCTTGAATCATCCCAAAAGGAAAACACAAGAAAAAGACAAAAGAAAAGGAAAAGAAAAAGAAATCCTTTTGGGTCAGCATGAAAGAGACATGAATGTCTCAATGCCTTGCATCATCCACAAAAGGAAAAAACAAGAAAAAAATAAAATAAAAAGGAAAAAGTGATGCACGACATAGAAAGGAATGAAGGTACAAATAGAGAAATGTCACAAAGATGGAGAACATCAAACAAAACATCATAGGGGATCATATTACACA
Source organism: Sequoia sempervirens (assembly GCA_007258455.2). Classification (NCBI taxonomy): domain Eukaryota; kingdom Viridiplantae; phylum Streptophyta; class Pinopsida; order Cupressales; family Cupressaceae; genus Sequoia; species Sequoia sempervirens. The sequence goes on from VDFB02086081.1 coordinate 223,741,619, forward strand.
CATGCAAATACACAAAAGAAAAATAAAAGTGTAAAAGACTAGTAAGGAAAATGCAAGTCAACAATCGAGCAATTCATCTACCTCCTAGTCTCAGTTGGTATAAGTGAAAGGTGAATAATGTAGCTAAGGGATAACAAAAAATGCATTACTAGGACAAGGCTAACAACTTCTTGCCCCCACTGGGTGTAAGGAAAGAATGAGCCCAGGTATGTGAGTGAAAAAGGTCATGTAATAGTGAGAAGGGAATGTTCTACAACTATGACATGACAATGACTTGGAGAGTGTTTTATGGGTTTAGTGGACAGCAATTATCACCATCAAAATGATACTTTCTCAGTATTTCTTTCAATTAACGAAACTCATCACTACAATTTCCAAGAACACGATGATATGCACAATGTGGAACGTTGGAATATTTAGGATTTATCACCAACCTATTCGTAGGTGGTAATAGTATGAGTCCTTTGTTTAAAATTATTTGTAATTTACTTTCACATGTAGGTGGTGGATGAAGAGGAAACTTTAGTTTTTGTAATCTGTAAGGCCTCTTATGTTTGCTAGATTCACCCTTTTCTCGAATTGAAGGAGGAGGACCGGAAGTGATCCTCTCATCCTTGTTATTGTTATCAGTCAAAGATTGCTCTCTAGGAAGAAGTACATTCAAGTCTGGAGGGGAATCAAATATCACCATGCCATCATCACAAATCCTTAGATATTCTCTAGGAGGCTTGCTATTATGAGAGGGATCTGGATATGGGTATGTGTAGGATCATGATGGGCCAACAAGTGGCGATATGATGGGTATGTGTATGGTATGTGGTTGATGACATTTTTTTCACCCAAAATTGATGAAACAAAAAGTGTTTTTAAAGGATATTCTCAACTTTCCACCAATATTACTTTCGATTTAATAAATAATTATTATTTGTTTTCTATTTGAATTATGACTAAAGTCTTGATTGATAGGCTGATTGAAAAACATTTGTAGCTTTCAAATGGTATCACATTTTTTGAATCTGAAACATGCATAACATTCTATTCTTCATATACTATAGGATTAAAAAAAAAAATGAATTTCATGAGTTTTTTACCAAGTTAAGGTAGTTAGACATACGATTTTTTTATATTTTTTAAAAGTTGTAATAAAAAATTCATAATTAATTATTTACTAAGAAAAAAATTATAAAAAAATATGCATCACATTGGGACATGATTCCTCTACTTATATATAAAATATTATAAAAAAATATTATCATTTTATTGTGGTTAGAGTGGTTAGACACCTACTTCTTATTTTTTCCCTGAAATTTAAGTACTACTGCATTGAAATTTCAAATTTTCACCAAACAATTTTTTTTAACAATAAACCTAGTAGTTTAGAAACTACATTAAATTTGCTACAAATTCCATTGTTGCATATTTTTGAGATAATATAGATAACTTATTCAAATTTTTATGTCAAGTTGCCAAACTTTGATTTTTTTGAATTTTTTGCCACTTAAGGGAATGTTTTTTCCATGATGATCCTGCACATACCTATATCCTAACCTCATTGTATTGTCCTCTTTTGAATCTTTCTCTAAGAGTTGATGGATTCCATGTTTGCTCAAGATTGTGAAACCTTTCCCATATGTTTCTTGAAGGTTGATTGGAGTGTTTGTGACTTTATCATAGAATGTTTGAATGGTTGTTTCTTTAGAAGAACTAGGTTCAATTTGTGTAGGGAACTTAGGTTCAAATTTTGTTTCAAGATTTAAGTAACCAAACATTTTAGGAGGTGGTAATGTAGGAAGGTCTTGTTGTTTCATGGAGGCATAACAAGATGCATTGGCTTCAAGGTTGTTAAGGAAATCATTTAGGATCTTATTCATGTTTTCATCATCTTGTCTAGTGATTTCAACATCATGAGGGGGGCATGCATTAGGAGTTGAGTGAGCATGAGTGAGTTCAATGTCATTATGATCAGTTCCAAAGGCACAAATTGACATGTCAACTAAGGATTTTAATGACATCCAAAGCTTATTAAAACGCATATCCATGATGCAAATTTTTAGATTGTACAAAATGAACTAAATGAAAGAAATTGAAGGAAACAAAATATGTCGAAAGAGAAAAAAAAGAGAAAAAAAAGATTAAAAAAAAAAACAAGAATATAGAGAATGAGCTAGAAATGATAGAAAATGCATTGTAAAATATGCAACTGGACTAAGTCATCTAGGGTGGTGAATGAGTCTAGGGAGTAATTTTTTAAAAAGTTTAAAAAATTTGAATGGATTTTTATGCTTTTTATGTTGTCTAATGCACATATAATATGAGTATGTAGAATTTTAGTAATTTTTAATGAAAGGAAGTGCAAAAGGGAAGATAGATGAGCTTTTCACTAATGCAACTTTGGAGACCCTAGGATTCAAATTAAACAATACAAAATTCAATGCAATTCAAAATTAATGTAAGCTATTCCTATGATGAAAATAAACTCTAGATCATAAATATGATGTTCAAAAGTTCGTTTCACCAAAATGTGGAGTATGGAAATGGAATGCACAACTTCCCTTATCCACACCAAAAGGGGAATGAAGGATGAGGAATCCGATTTTACAAAGTTCACACTCAAGAACAAATCCTTGAGATTCCAATGCAAGAGAGATTGAAATATGTCAAAGGGGATTGTTCTTAAGGAAGGAAAATTGATAAAAAGAGATTTATTATTAATAAAAAACTAAGGAAATGCAAAAAATTTTAAGACACACTGTGATATGTAAAATGACTTAAAAATGCAAATAAATTGTAGCATAAATTAACAAGACTAAACATGTGCACCTAGAAACTAGCAAGTGATAAAGAGGAGCTCTAGAATCTTGCATAATTCATTGTTGAAGCTATAGAAACATGAAATTAGAATCATGCACTCAATTCATATTCATTCAATCATCAAATAAATCAAATTCATATTCATCCATTCATCAGATAAATCAAATTCATTAAATTCAGTCTCCTAAGATTATCCATTTAAATTAAATAAATCAACTTTGTTTAATTTAAGTCTCACATCCCTCTTTTAATTAAATAAACCAAACTTTATCTAATTAAATCTCAATTTCATAATCCATCCCTTTTGATTTAAATAAATCAAAGTATTTAAGTCAGATGGGTCAAAAGCATCCAACATCATCTTAACTAATCTAATTCTGATTAAATCTAATCTAACCACCCATCACATCCTCTAGCTTTTCCCACTTGCACCAATAAAGAATTTTAATTCATTTATTAAAATCATCATTTTCCCTCAACAAAGCATCTTTTGAGAATATTCCTCAAGTTTGAATTTGAAAGAAAGTTGACTTGTCCCTTCCAACATGGAAATAACTTCTCTCTTACATGTCCCCCACTTGGAATTAAAGTCACTTTTTCTCCCTCCAACAAGCCAAATTTGAATTTTGAAAAAGCCAACCAATCCCATTTATTGGCACATTGACCAAAACTTGCACATTCATCAACCATTCACAAATCAAATCTCAATTACCAACAGACAACATATCTCACCACCACAATGAGCAGCATTCTGAATCCACCTCCACCTCCACCACCACCAAGCTCCAATATATCAAGCCAATGCAGTATGGCGTTGCAAGCCGCTCAACAAGTTGCTTATCAAAAGGCATTTCTTCAAGTACAAAAACAACAAGTTACATAATTAGCTACTCAACAAGCTATGCAACTAGTTGCTCAATAAGCCATTCAAGTGGTGCATGATGCTCAAGCTTCCCAAATCACACAACAAGCACATTAGGCTGCACAAGACAAAGCTTATTGCAACAAAAAAAACAAGAAGCTACTCAAGTTGTGCAAGCTGCATAGGCACAAGCACAAGCCCAAGCTACACAAGCTCAAGCACAAGCACAAGCGTAGTATCTTGCACAACAAAATGTATCACAACTACAAGCATATTAGGAAGTGCTAAAGCAATATCAAGAGCAACACGAAGCAACTCAATTAGCAACTCAACAACAAGTATAACAAAAATCTTAACAACAGGCACTAATAGCACAACTGCAATAGGAACAACAACAATCATTGTTGCAAGCATACTTGGCTCAACAAAATATGCAAACATCATCCAATCCACCCATCCCACCAACAAATGAACCACCTCAAAAAACTTTCATCCCACCCCCTGATATGCAAAATGATGTGACAACAAAAATTAGGTTGCTCTTGCAACAAGTGCTTAACCTTCAATCAGGGTGAACCACAAAAACACCTAGCAACTTGTGCACTTATCTATTCAACAGAAGCCTTCTAATGAAACCATTCTCGAAGGGATTTGAGATCCCTAAATTTGACAAGTACCGTGGGATAGGAAACCCTAAAGATCACATCAGGGAATTCCAGGTTCATTGCATGGAAGTCACGTATGATGATACCTATCTGATGCAACTATTTCCTAGGAGTTTGTTTGGCCGCGCTATGGAATGGTTATCTCGCCTACCTACAGGTATCAATACATTCCAAGAAATCATAGATGCATTCATCAAAAACTACGCATGCAATATCACCATGGATGTTAATGATGAAGAACTATCGGCTCTAAAAATAAGGTAAGAATAAATCATTTGCTTCATTCCTACAATGATGGCAATCCAAGGCTAATCAGAGCAAATGGAAAATGCCTGAGGAGCAACAAGTATGCACTATCATATCCAACCTTGACAGCCTCTTGGCATTCCATCTCAAGGTCCAAGGGATCACCGCATATGACCAATTGATTTCCAAGGTGCTCAACATCAAATGAGCCCTTATGACACAACCTGGAGGATCAACTTCATATCCTGAACAACAAAACAACCGCGCACCCAACAATTACAATGAAAAACCTCACACGCGGGCAAGAAAAAAAATGTTACAAATGAAGGTATTGTCGATGCCAAGGTTGTCATTAGTGTCCCTAGGCAAAACAAACCTGCACCACAACAAAACAAAAACCATCATCAAAGCAACCATCATTAGAACACAACACATCAAACAAACAATCAAGTGATCAATAACATCAATGATCAAAGGGGACCACCCCAGCAAAACAAGAATTCCATCAAATGAAAGTACACCACTCTTGGGGAACCACTCAAAGTCATCATGAAGAAACTAATAAACGAAAACCTCATCAAGATTCCCACTTATGAAAACTACCAAGAACCAGACATTAAACCTCCTTGGTATAATGAAAAGCAACTCTACGAATTCCACAAAATCAAAGAGCACACCACGAACAAATGCATGAGGTTAAAAAACATAGTCCAAGACCTTATTGATCAAAGGGTCATAAATGTGGAACAATCAATAGGAAACAAGAACCTTGAAAACTACCAAGAACTAGACGTTAAACCTCCTTGGTATAACGAAAATCAGCTCTATGAATTCCACAAAATCAAAGGGCACACCATGAACAACTACATAAGGTTAAAAAACATAATCCAAGACCTTATTGATCAAAGGGTCATAAATGTGGAACAATCAATAGGAAACGAGAACCTTGAAATATACATGAATCTGATGCCTAACCATAACAATAAAGGAAAAAATAACACTAGTAAGGGGAAAGGCACCCTCACAAATGTGAATCATGTGTATGAAACTATCGTTGCCTCCCTAGATGAATAATACATGGTAAACACTATCAAAGGAGCTCAAGCCGATTGTGGAGTCACCACAAGAGGCAGAAAAGTTACTATCATAGGATCATCCCAACCAAATAGAAATTTCATGTCTAATTCAAGATTCATCCCCAATGGTTACAATTTCCTTGATCAGCTAAAAAGAATGCCGACACAAATCTCCATCATGGAGTTGTTAAAAATCTCATCCACCCACAAGAAAATCCTTTAGGAAGCATTGGCTTCATCCACCATCCCCGCAGATCTCAATGCAAAACAATTCCAAGCTATGGTCAACAACATAATCAATCCAAACCTCCTTACATTCTCTGATGAGGACTTTCCCACTCAACCATCTCATAACTGTGCACTCCATTTAGAGGTCCTAGTGCAGAAAAGTAAAGTCAAGTGCATCTTGGTGGATGGAGGTGCAGGCTTGAATATTTGTTCCCTCAAGCTCATTAAGCAGTTAAAAATCTCAGAGGTTTCCATCGACAAAGGAAAAGGTATCACAATCAAAGCATATAATGATCAAGAAAGAGTGTCCCAAGGCACAATCAGATTCCCTATTTAATTAGGGCCGGTTATCATGGAAACCACCTATCAGGTCCTAGACCTCGAATTACCTTATAACATTCTCCTAGGACGTCCATGGATCCATGCAATACAAATGGTAGCATCAACTTTCCATAAATCTGTCAAATTCACATATGAAGGACAAGAGGTAACCATCGATGGAGATCTTGAGCCATTCTCCTATTGCAAGAACCTTGAGGAAAAATACTACAAAATACCTCAAGTACCTAAAAATGATGAAGGCCCATCAACACCGTACATTGATCCTGCCACTTTCACATCCACTTCTACGAGATAGACACTCACCACTCCTGCCATTCCCACCATCTTTGATATCAAAGTCATTATCCAAGATAATGGTTACAGAAACTACACGATTCCAAAAAATGCTTTTATGGTAGGAGAGTTACCACAATATCCCAGATCACAAGGATGTCTGCAAGCAAATGAAGCCTCCAGCAACCAATCTACCAATGGATGACAAAAGAAAAGGTTTGCAAATGATGCTTGCAATGGGTTATAATAGAAACCAAAGATTTGGACAAAAAGACAATGGGCTTATAACACCTATCATTCTAGAGACATAAATGAGAAATCTTGGCCTTGGATGTACCCCTCCGAGTATAACCATATGTGGTCGAAGTCCTCCAGTTAGAAAGGTCAATAATCATCCTTAGCTATCTATAGCCAAACTTTGCTTACACGTATCTACAGGTTGAGTCATAGACAACTTCACATTTGACATAACTGACATTTGTAGTAGTAGTGGTGACAATGATCCCATAACCAACCTACCTAGGCTCTTTGAGGATACCACTCTTCTCATGATTAGCACCTTATCCTTTGATTCAGAACATCAAAATCATGAAATCCATCTAGTTTACCCCCAACTCATCAATTATGACCAACAACTAGGACCACTATTTCTTGACACATTCAAAAACAATGAGGCACTCTCAGAATTCATGGGATTATGGGATAAAATTCCATGTGGGGATAACAAATAAGGATTCATCATTGAGCTAGATACATAGGCCTATTATGGGGAAATAATTGAATCCCTTAGTCACAAAAGTGAGAAACTAAGAATAGTATCTAAGTCCTTGACTGAAAACCACACTGTGGCACTCTCTGACATGAAAAAAGTAAAAAGAAAGGACACATCAAATGGTGAAAACCTCTCCAAGGCACCTAAGGATGGGGGATTCAATCTTCCTTTCAGAGCTTTTCATAAAAAAAATCAGGGGTCCTAGCAAAAAAGTGCAATCCAATTAATCTAGGAATAGAAGAGACCCCGCACATCACATTCTATGCGGAATCATTACTATTAGAAGAACAAGAGCTCTTAGCAGCCTTCTTGAGAGAAATACAAGTTAACTTTTTATGGAGCTATGCTAACATGCCAAGGCTCGATCCAAAAATTGTAGTTCATCACCTAGCAATATACTCTAAAGAAAATCCCATTAGACAAAAGCTTAGGAAAATGGAACTAAAGAAGCTATTGGATGTAGGATTCATTTGACCGATAGACTATCTAGAATGGGTGTCAAACCTAGTTTTTGTCTTAAAACCTGATGGGGGCATCGAAATATGCACACATTTCAAGGACTTAAACAAGGCTTGTCCAAAAGATGATTTCTACTTGCCCAACATTGACATGATCGTAGACATGACAGTGGGACATGAAATGCTTTCCTTGATGGAAGGTTTCTCAGGATACAATCAGATAATGATTGCTAAAGAAGAACAACACAAAATGGCCTTCACTTGTCCATGGGGGACTTACTGCTAGAATATGATTCCATTCGACTTGAAGAATGCAGGAGCAACATACCAAAGAGCCATAACCTTAATATTCCACGACATGAACCATAAAACTGTCAAATATTATGTTGATGACATACTAGCCAAATCCAAAAAGAGGAAGGATCACATAGCAACTCTAAGTGCCATCTTTGATAGGCTGGAATAATACAAGGTCAAATTAAACCCAAAGAAGTGTGTCTTTGGCATACAATCAGGAAAGTTGCTAGGATACATAGTATCAATGAGAGGTATTGAGGTAGATCCAACAAAAGTAAAAGCAATCCTTGAGATGGGGGCACCCAAAACATTGATACAATTGAGAGGTCTCCAAGGAAGGCTTCAGTCCATCCGAAGGTTCATAGCACATCTAGCAGATAAATAGAATCCATATTCTCACCTACTTCACAAGGGAGTAGCATACAAGTGGGATAACAAGTGTCAAGAAGCCTTTAATAAGATCAAAGAATATCTACTTACACCACCAGTCCTAATGCCACGAATCCCAAGAAAGCCATTAATTCTTTATGTGTTAGCAACAATAGTAGCCCTTGGAGCTCTTCTAGCTCAACATGACAAAAATGGAATAGAAAGGGCCATATATTATATTAGCAGGACAATGGTCGGTCATGAGATAAACTACTCATTCATTGAGAAAGCATGTCTAGCAGTAGTGTTTGTGTCAGAAAAATTTAGACATGACATGTTGGTCCACAAAGTCAAGCTCATCGCCAAAATTGACCCTCTCAAGTACTTACTATTGAAGGAAATGCTCACTGGAAGAATGGATAAATGGGTCATGATACTATCAGAGTATGACATTGAATATGTGGAGCGGAAAGCAATAAAGGCCAAGTCATCATAGATCAACTTGCAGAAGTACCAATCTATTCAGAGAATCCTCTCATCTCAGAGTTTCTAGATGAATCCATCTTCAACCTCAACATAACTGAACACTAGAAACTTTACTTTGATGGCTCATACACGCAACATGGATCAGGAGCTGGTGTATTCTTTATCACTCCACAAGGGGACTGCATACCAAGGTCCTATAAATTGGCATTTCCCTACACTAATAACATTGTTGAATACAAGGCTTTAACCATAGGTCTCAAAATAGCAATACAGTGGCACATCATGGCCCTCAGAGTATACAGAGACTCTAAATTGATAATAAACCAAGTGAACGGTGAATACGAAACTAAGGATGATAAGCTCACTCCATACAAAAAATTGGTGGAGACTCTCAAGGAATCCTTTATCGAGATCACATTTGAACAGATATCCAGAGCCAAGAATAGAGCAGTAGACACCATGGCAATGATTGGATCCCTACTAGACATCCCTCACAATGTTCCAAAATATGAATTCTTGGTAGAGCAGCTTCTTGTGCCTGCATTCGAGGTACTAGAATCAAAATTTGTGTACGAAATCATTGGTCTTGGTGATCCCTAGTACCATGACATTTATACCTATCTACGAATAAGTGTCATAGCCACTGATTTACCCTCAACCTTAAAATGAACCTTCGTCAAAAAGGCATCCCAATTCATCATCCTAGGAGATACCCTATACCATAGGAGCATAGAAGGAACCTTATTGCATTGTTTAAATGTTGAGGAGGAATTGACCATTTTCACTGAAGTACATAATGACATGTGTGGTTCACACTCGAGTGGAATGACCCTAGCCAAGAAATTGTTGAGGATGGGGTATTATTGGCCTACAATAGAAAGAAAGGCACATGACTACATCAAAAGGTGTCTACAATTTCAATAGCATGGGGACCTCATCCATGCTCCAGCTCAAGATCTTCTGCCCATCATCACAACATGGCTCTTTTCACATTGGGGACTTGATCTCATTGGAAAAATCACTCCCACTTCATCTAATAGCCATAAGTTCATCATAACCGCCACTGAGTACTTTACCAAGTGGGTGGAAGCCATACCCATGACATATACAACTGGGAAGCAGATATCAAAGTCATCTTGAACTATCTCATTTGCCGCTATGGTGTCCCACAAGCCATTATCTCAGATAATGGGATACCATTTAAGAATCAAAATTTCTACGACTTGTGTGAAAAATTTAAAATCCAATATCACTTCTCCACCCCATACTATCCCCAAGGCAATGGCCAAGCAGAAGCCACTAATAAAACCATTTTAAAGATCCTCAAGAAAACAATCAATGATGCAAGTCATGACTAGCATCTGTAGCTCAATCCCACCCTATGGGCCCACTGAACTACCATCTGCACACCCACTGGTGCCACCACTTTCTCCCTAGTCTATAGATTAGAAGTACTCCCCATTGAGATCGAACTCCCATCACTAAGAATATCATTGCAAAACCTCATCATAGATGAAGAATACTGAGTATCAAAACTGAATGAGCTAGAGCTATTGGATGAGTCACATATAGATGCTTTAAATCATTTACAAGTCTATCAGAAGAGACTCAAGAGGAGCCATAACAAGAAAATCAGAAGCAGAACATTCCAAGTTGGAGAACTCGTACTAAAGGAGAATTAGAAGAACATCCCAAATCCAAACAGCAAAGGAAAATTTGAACCCAACTGGTTGGGACCATTTGTTATCACAACAAGCTATAAGTCAGGGGCATATCATTTATCAACACACAAAGGGGAACCTCTGCAAGAGCCCAAGAATAGCTCTCATCTCAAAAAGTTTTATTCCTAATCTTTCAAGATATAGAACCGAAAAAAAAATTAGAAAATGTCCTGAAGAAACAGTTACCTTGGAAAAAACTTGGCAAACAGGCATCTTGGTGAGAACAAAAAAAATCAAAAAAGAAAAAAAATACAAAAAAATCAGAAAAAGGATTAAAAATAGTAAAGAGAAAAACCATCTTCTAGTGAAAACCACTTCGATGACACTTTGGATATGTACCTTGGTGAAAACCTAGCAAACAGGCGCCTTGTGTAAATAAGCACTTTCCATCCACCAGAATCTCTATGGCTTGTTCTGCATCATCCATCCATTATGTTTCCATCATCCATGATATTTAGATCTCCATCCATCACTCATCCATCCACATCTGCACCATAGCTTGGTCTGTTGTTTGTATCATGATCCCTCCTAGTACTACTCAACCCATTCCCAAGGTCAGTTTGTTCTACCTTTATTAGAGTAGTTTTTTAAATCATGTTGGGGGCATGTTATCATTAGATAAAATTCATGTATATTCTTGAAATCCTAAAATCAGAAAATCCAAAAACATCAAGACATCATAAAATTCAAAAATATCAAAACATCAGAAAATCCAAAAATATCAGAAAAAGCACAAAATCCAAAAACATTCAAAACATATCAAAAAATCAAAAATTTAGTGAAAAAGTAAAAAAAAAAAGTTTTCTTGTCAAACTATGGGTCTCTAAGCCTTGAATGCAGGCAAGGTTGATCTTTGAATCATCCCTTGAGACACTTAGGTTAATTCTTTAGGAGTCTGTCATAATAAATTGACATCTCATCATGTATATTGTCATCTATAAATCAATCAAGTCGTCAGTCGAACTACGTGGTCTCTGTGTGTATAACGTAGGCAAGTCTAATCTATTGATCAGCCCCCGAGGCCCCTAGGATAGGTATTTAGGTTAGTCTCTTGGTCAAAAATCTCAGAAAACCCCAAAAAATCATTGGAAAATCAAAAAAATCAAAACATTTGAAAATCTCAAAAAATACCAAAAACAACCTCAAAACATTGCAAAACTCCAAAAACATCCAAATATTTGAAAAAATCCATCTGTATCATCTCGCTTTCACCTACATTAAAATCACTCATAATAAACGATCGTCATCCTCAAACTTTGGTAAAACAATTAGAAACAAGTCTAGCAGGGGAAAAGTGAAAACTCAAAATGTCAAGTCTTAGGTCTAAGTCAGTACGTAGACAAGTTGGTCAACTCTTTTTCTCAATAGCCTATGATCCAATCAGTCCCATTTCAATCATCTGATAACATCATGTCCAAGGATGTATCCTTCCTACAATGGGCATTATTTATCAGAAAGATAAATTTAGATAAACGAAATGACATGCCGCCATCCACAAACATTTCCTAGGATACATCCTTCCTACAATGGGCATTATCTTTTGGAAATAGTTTTGGTTCTTATGCTTAAAAAAAAATTTCCTTTTGGTTAGTCGTATTGAAGAACATCAACTTGTTTGTTTACTTTATCTGGTCTTTTTGACTTATCTCTTTGCACTCATTCCAATAACCTCTTGATGATGTCCAAACAAATGGATTTAGAGAGATAGGAATAGTGCAACGATCATTATCTTTTAGTTGTTGTGCTTGTTGGACGTTCTTGTAAAATAACCTTGGAAAATACTTTCTTTGTTAGACATGTATGGAGGGTGTTTTGGGAAACTTTTTGACTATTTCATTGATACATCATACCATTCTGTGTTCCGGTCTGAGGTGTTTGAAACTTCTAAAGTGCATCCTAGCAAGTTTTTCATATGTCAGGTGTGAACAATAATACTCCTATCTATTTGTTGAGTCAAATTCCATCACACTAAGTGCAACTCCATCCTGGTTCTTTATACCTTGATGCATCGTGCTTAGGAATGTTATCAAACAAAAGGTAAGTGACACTTTTAAAATCCCAATTCTTGATAAGAAAATCATCCATTTCTCATAAATTTGGCTTGTTAGATCCTCTTTTCATCATCTCATTTCTCATTTCTTCTTTTCCACACTAACATCACGTCACGAATAGTTAATCATGATCACCAGTGCATCCATCCCGCATTCACAACCCATCAACATTCTACACTTCATTTCACATGCATTTTCATCATCATAATTTAGATTTGTTAGTCTAAGCATCTCATTAATCATACATTTGCATAAAAAATTCATTGCATAACCACATAAGCATTATCGAATCATCCATCATCACATCATATCATCATTTAAGTTTTTTAGGATAATATAGATTGGTTATTCTAAGCATCTTAAGACCATCTCATTTGCATCATCATCATAACCATCCATTTTTAACCTCTTTATCATGAGATCGACCCTCAAAATTGACTATGTTCACTTGATCTCTCGAGGGGGCAATGTACTAGTGTAATTCTTTCTATTGGGGCATTCAAAAAAATCAGAAATTTTTTGAATTTTGATCGCAACAAGTTTATTCTTTGAACCAACGTAGCAAGTACATTGCTTCAAAGAGAGGAAAAATATAGACTTGTGAAATTAGCATCGTGCACTCAATTCATATTAATTCAATCATCAAATAAATCAAATTCATATTCATCCATTCATCAGATAAATCAAATTCATTAAATTTAGTCTCCTAAGATTATCCATTTAAATTAAATAAATCAATTTTTTTTTTAATTTAAGTCTCACATCCCATTTTTAATTAAATAAACCAAACTTTATTTAATTAAATCTCAAATTCATAATCCATCCCTTTTGATTTAAATAAATCAAAGTATTTAATTCAAATGGGTCAAAAGCATCCAACATCATCTTAACTAATCTAATCCTGATTAAATCTAATCTAACCACCCATCACATCCTCTAGCTTTTCCCACTTGCACCAATAAAGCATTTTAATTCATTTATTAAAATCATCGTTTTCCCTCAACAAAGCATCTTTTGAGAATATTCCTCAAGTTTGAATTTGAAAGCAATTTGACTTGTCCCTTCCAACATGGCAATAACTTCTCTCTTACATGTCCCCCACTTGGCATTAAAGTCACTTTTTCTCCCTCCAACAAGCCAAATTTGAATTTTTAAAAAACCAACCAATCCCATTTATTGGCACATTGACCAAAACTTGCACATTCCTCAACCATTCACAAGGTGACAAGTGGCTCCATCTCATTGGCCAAATCATTATCCCACATTGCTCTCTTTTGAGCACTGTTTCAACTTGAAAGTCTATAAGTAGAAAGCTTCATTCTTCAACAAATCATCCACAATCTTATGCAAAGTTACTCTCTTCAATTGAGAGCTAATTTTGTCCACTTCACTCCATCTTCAAGGAATTGTATCATTTGAGTTTTAGCAAGGATTGGGAAAGGGTCACTTTGCACAAGTGACACCAATCCAATATGGAATAGGTACATGCAAATGCTTTTTTATGTCTTTTAATCCTTGTTATTTGTTGCATTTTTTACCATTGGCATGTTATTTCATAGGAGTATTTGATAAGTTTGCATATAACTATCCCATGAAAGAAATTTTAGAGTGCATGCATATTTTGAAGGGTGCTTCAGAAGCCCACTAGGACTCATATGCCAAGCTGGGTGACTTAGTCCTACTCCGGGAAAATTCTTCCAGAATAGGTTTTAGACAACTAGGTACTTAGAACTACAAAAGCCTTTGTTGCAGGGTTGGAAGTGGGATTCATAGAGCAAGCTGGACTTACTCCACTTCTAAATTTTGGGAAAATAAAAAGTGAAATTTGTAGCTCTTGGTCTGCACTTCTGGCCCTGATAGTTTTTTCATATCCGAAACTGTAGAATTTGACTTGTAGGTGTTCTTCAAGCTTCTTTTAGGGCTTTGAAAACATTGAATGATTTGACAAATTGTTGACAACTTTTCACACCTTTCTCTTTGATAAATCTACACACTAGACCTGTAAAACACATGTAAAGAGGGGGAAAAATTGTTAAGGGTTAGTGAATAGGGGTTTATTTTGGTCAAACCTTGGTTTGGTAATTAAACCCTTGAAGTGGAAATTTGAAGATATGCAAGTAATGGCTCCAAAGTGCTTGAATGCTCTTGTAAACAATATACTTGAATGCAAACTCACTTGATTGATTGATTAGAAAATTAGATGAGTTAAGGAGGGTAAAATGAGAGGAAAAGCCCTATATTTATACACAATTACAAAATATTTCTTGAAAATACCATGACACAGGCCCACCTTAGGTCTTAGAAGATAATATCATACTAGAATTTTGAATTTATTTTGATTTTTGTGCCAAAGGGGAATCATTCACCCCTAGTGGCGAATGGGTCCAACTTAGGTATTTTAAGTGGGTGTTAGAAATTAAGTGTATTAAATGATGTTTATCGAGATTATTTTCAAAAATACACTTAAGTCCTGTAAGTGTAAAATGGGGCCAATTAAAGCATAAGAAAGGGTTAAATTATTGATGAATTAAGCATATAAAAACATGAAATTTTGTTACAATACTTTGAAGTAAGGCTTGGTAAATTATAAAAAGAGGTTATTTCGATGAAATACATTAACAATATCTTAGAAAAGTGTGAAAGTGTGTTACAACACTTTACAACACTTAAGTAAGGTACCACATGAATTATTTTAGTTCACTAGGACCCAAGACCTAATGTGAATGTGTTATCCACATTACAACACTAAATCAAGGTACAATTAAGCCAAAGTCACAAGGAGAACTTAAACAAGAGAAAAAAACTAGAAGGGTTACTTTTTTAGTGTCCACAATTGTACTATGAAAAAAATTGGTAAAATGGAAGGATTATTTCTAACTTGATTCAATAATATCAATAAAGCTAAGTCTATGCAAAAAAAAGGAGATCGATTTACCTCTGAATCAAATATTGGTGACATCTTTCTCATATGTTTCCTATCTCAAGTTTGTCATCTGATTTTTCCTTTCAAATCCCAAATTTCTTCTCCCTCTCTACTTTTTTCACTCGGTTATCTTTCAAAAATGGAAACAACACTCTTTGCATGTTTCTAGGCGATGACATTATTTCCATGCCATCAACCACTTCTAGGTTTGAATATTTTCATTAAGACTTTGGTAGCCCATGTCCTTCATAGATTGCCTTGTGGTTTCTTATTGATTTCGAACAATCTAATTTAGAATATATCGGTTATCAATTTTAAATTTGATATGAATTTGAATGTGTATGTATATATGTATATGTATGTATATATATGTAATATATATACATATATTTATATATCTAAATTTATTTAAATGATTTCATTCATATTTACCTTTTTTTCAAATATATATATATATATATATATATATATATATATATATTTGTATGTATTCACATTTGTTTACATACATGTATATATATATACATTCTTATGAAAATTGTTTGTTTGGAAGAGCTTATTAGTTCCATATATTATCATTTAATTAAAGTAAGGAAATTTAATTTCATCTTAAGCATCCATTTATAAAATAAAAAGAATTTTGTTTTCACTTAATTTTCACAAAATGAAATCTCTTATCCTTTTTATTCATTCTTTTCAATACTTACTTTCGTTTTCTTCAAAATACAGAGTTTAAGTAGATAATTTCAATCTACAAGCCATTGATTTCAATAACTGAAACAATTCAAGTCATGAAATTACATTCTTCTATGTATGAAAAATAGTTGAAATGCAAATCATCATGCCATTTGTTGGGTGTGCACCCAAATTCCAACTAGCTTACTATGTGATTCAACTAAACAATCCTGCTTCAACCATGTTATCTTCCTTCAACCTGTCACCCTGCAACTGCACACACTTGCACTTGCAAACTTATCAACAATGTTCAATTCTTGGTAACATATAAAATAATTTCCAGAAGTTCAAAAAGTCAATATGAGTCAACTTCTTTCATTCAATTTTCAAAAATTCCAAAATCTCCCTTTAATATTTATTAAATTTCTTCAATAATTCAATTTACCATATTATAATAAATATGCAATAAAATTGGGTTATGGCATCCTTCCCCTCTTGGAAGAGACATCGTCTCAATGTCTAGTAATTTGAAATAAAATAACACCATATCAAATTTGATTATACATGTTTGTTTCAACATCACATCACAATATATGTATATATATATATATATATATATATATATATATATATATATTTCAATATACATAGATATATATATATCTATTTCAACATCATATCTAAATATATATGTCTATTTCAACATCACTTCTAAATATATATGTCTATTTCAACATCACGTTTGAATATATATGTCTATTTAAATATCACATATGAATATATATGTCTATTTCAACATCAAAATTTTAAAAGGCAAAATATCATAGTATCTTGAAATCTAAAATTTTTCAAACAAAATCATTGAAGTTTCTTTCTCAAGAAAGAAAATGTGGAAAGGAGTGTTCTATTTCTTCCACATCCTCCCAAGTAGCATTGTCCTCTGAGTACTAGTCCCATTGGTCCTTAAACTAAGCGATATCTCTGCTCCATAACTTAAAGTTGTGTCTATCCAGGATTCTAATGGATTCTACAAGCACCACTCCTAGATACTATACCTACAAGGATTTCCAATAAAGCACATGAATCACATCAGGATAATATGGCTTAAGCAAGGAAACATGAAACACATTATGATGTTGAACCAGAGCAGATGGTAGAGCTAGTCTATAAGCACCCAGGTTAATCACTTCCAAGACTTCAAACATTCCCACATATCTAAGAGCCAACTTGGAATACTTTCCAAAAGCAATAGAAATTTTATGAGTTTTAACTCTCAAGAACACGTTATCCCTTGTTGTGAACTATCTAATAGTTCAGTTCTTGTCAGCATAACTCTTCTTATGGTTTGTTTCCTCTTTCAATCTTCTCTTAATGACCCTCATTTTTTCTTCCATTTCCTTAAGCATTTTAGGTTCCACTATGATCCTATCCTCCAATTTATCCCAACTGATGGGTGTACTCAAGGCTTCAAATGGTACCATGCCTAAGGATGTATGATAGGATTTGTTGTAAGAAAACTCTACCCAAGGAAAATATTCTTCCCACCTATACTATTGGTCCATACAATACATTTGGAGGAGGTCTTTGACTACTTGATACACCCTCTCTATTTGTCTGTCAATCTAAGGATGATAAGATAAGTTGAAATTCAGTTTGGTCCCTAATGCAGCATTCAAGGTCATCCAAAACCTTGAGGTCATATGTGCGTCCCTATCAAAAATCATAATATCTGGCACTCCATGTAAGCAGAAGATCTCCTAAACAAATTTCTTAGCCAGGGTCAACGATCTAGCCTTAAGGTTTCTTGGGATGAATTGTGCAACCTTAGTCAACTTATCAATCATGACCAAGATAACATCATGCTTGTTCTTGCTCAATGGAAACCCATGTACAAAATCCATACTAGTCACCTGTCATTTATACTTAGGTATGTCATGAGTATACAATAACTTGGTTGGATGTCCATGCTTAGCCTTGACATGCTAGCACTCCAAGCATTTGGCTACGTACTCCACTATATCCTTCTTGAGTTTAGGCCAAAAATAAAGTCTTCAACTCCATAATAATTTTGGATACTCTGGGGTGTCTTGAATAAGATGCATTGTGAACTTCTTCTAAAACCAACCTTCTCAGCTCTACAGAGTCAGGAATATACATTCTTCTCTGGTATCTCAATATACCATTAGGTTTGATCTCATGCCCATCGAATCAATGATCTAAAGAATTTACTGCCAGGGTGCTCTTCACTCTCTTATAGTGCTCATCCCCTAGTAGATTCTAAATTACCTACTATCTCAAGTTAGACCTTGTTGAGATCATGGCTGCTATATGCCTTCGTCTACTAAGATAATTACCCACTCTATTCTCTTTCCATTTTATATATTCAATTCCAAAGTCATACTCGCTAAGGAATTCCAACCACCTTCTTTGTCATGCATTAAGCTTTGGCTGGGTAAATATGCATCTCAATCCTAAGTGGTTTGTCTTGAGTTCAAATGGCTTTCCCAAATGATAATTCCTCCACATCTATAAGGCATGAACTATGGCCACCAATTCTAAATCATGAGGCATGTAGTTCACTTTGTGCTACTTGAGTTTCCTTGATTCATATGTTACCATTTGTCTTTCTTGCATTAATACACTCCCAATCATTCTCTTGAAGCATTTATGATTACTATGAATCTCCCACTAGGATCAGGGATAGTTAGCACTGGTTCTATCATGAGCCTCTCCTTCAAGAGTTGGAATGCCTACTCACATTTCTCGGTCCATTTAAACCATGTTCCCTTCCTTTGGAGTGAGGTAATAGGAGATTCAATCTGGGAGAACCCTTGTACAAAATTCCTATAGTATCATATGAGGCCCATGAAGCTATGGAATTCTCACACATTCTGAGACACTATCCATTCCATGATCGCCTTGATCTTCTAAGGGTCTATGGAGACTCCTTCAGCTGAAATGATATGGCCTAAATAGTTCCCTCTATCTTGATAGAATGAACACTTGGACAACTTCCCAAAGAGTTTCCTTCCTCTCAATTGCTGAAAAATTATCCTTAAATGTCTATGATTTTCTTCAATAGTCTTTGAGTAGACTAGAATTTCATGAATGAAAATCAAAACAAATTCATCCAAGCAGTCTCTGAATACACTATTCATGAGGTTCATAAAGGTTGTTGGTGCATTAGTTTAACCAAAACATCCCAATATGAACTCATAATGTACATACCAAGTTAAATGCAGTCTTCAGAATGTCTTCTTCCTTAATTCTCAATTGATGGTACCCTAACTTGAGATCAATTCTAGAGAACATTGTCACTCCTTTCATTTGATCAAACAGTTCATCAATCCTCAGGACTGGATATCAGTTCTTGATGGTAACCTTGTTCAACATCCAATAATCTATACATAGATGCAAATTTTCATCCTTATTTTTCACAAAAACAATCAGCACTCCCCAAGGAGACACACTAGGTCTTATAAGTCCCTTATCAAAAAAATCCATTAACTAGGCCTTCAACTCATAGATTTCTGTGGTAGTCATCTGATAAGGTGTCTTGGATTGAGGCTTAGCTCCTAGAACTAGGTCGATAGAAAAATCAAATTCTCACTTTGGAGGAAACTCTATAAGTTCATCAAGGAATACATCTTGGAACTCCTTTAGAATAGGATAGTCACATAAATACGGTTCCTTGCTATCAAGATTACTCACATGCATTGCATAAAATGCACACCCCTTTCAACAATCCTTCTTGAGCTACATCACAAAAATCTATCTAATCTCTAAGGGTATTTGTATTCCATATACCTCAATTGAGTTTCAATAATCATCCAAATAATTGACCACCTTATCCTCACAATTCACTATAGCCTTATGCTTAGCTAACCAATTTATTCCAAAAATTACATCATACGAACCTAAAGGTGCCACATACAAGTTGACCTAAGTTTGAAGGGTTGGAAGCTCTAACTCACTATGAAAGAGACATGTACCTATCCTCTACTTTGCTCAATTACCATACTAGATTATCGATGAAATTTCCATGCATCCAAGTCTAATGGGTATCTTGGATATTATTCTAGGATCTAGAAAACATTTAGTATCTACAGTATCAATTAAGATACAAATATATTGGCCATAGAGCTTACCCATCAACTAAATTTGTGAAGCCTAATACTCTACCTATCTGTTATCCACTGCAGTGTGGATCTAGTGATGTTGAGTCTGCTGATAGCTTCCTTCCTTTAGTGAATTCAACTATTGAGGACAACTTGAGGAATAATGATCACCTCCACAAGTATAAAATCCATCTCAAGGCCCTTTGCGACCTCCTATCTTGTCCTATCTAAAACCCTTTTGCTTATGGTTGTCCTTACCCTTCTACCACAACTCACTTCACCTCTTGAGATGATAGATCTGATGGCTCTTGTCTCCCTTATGAAATTTTTTCTTCCCATACCACAACTTAGAATTTGAGTCACTACAAAGATTGAATACTTTTCGTAGTTTCTATTCCTATTTAGTGGCTTTTTGGAATATTTCATTCATGGTTTAAGGTTTGTGTATATCCAGTTTAGCTCCTATGTGAGGTCTGAGTCCCATTATAAAATTTCAGATATAGAATCATTCATCTCCCTAATATTAGGGCACATACTTCAACAAGTTGATGAAATTTCCCCAATACTAAATTATAGTCATATTTCCCTAGGTTAAGCTCTAAATCTCCATCACTTTCCTATCATAGAAAAGCTACAATAACCATCTCTTCTCGAAAGCTTGGAGGAAGAGTTCCCAAGTCATCTCAGTAGGCTAAAGATTTATTTTTAACTTCTTGTTATCATACCAAGTCATTGCTTCGCTTGAGAGTTGATATGTATCCCATGCCACCTTGGTCTATTCAGAAACATTACAGAGATGAAATTATTATTCCATCCCTATAATCCAAGCCTCAACACTTGGTCTAATAGCCTTACCATCGAACTTGGGTGGTGCTACTCTTTTGAGTTCTTTCCCAATATCTTACTCAATTCATCCTTGTGGACCTTCCCCTGGACCACCATCTCGTTGATTTCCTTCTGCATTCTTGTGGTCCTGTTCCTTGCATGCCACTTGGACTTCTTTCTCTACATGATACATGTGATACTCTTGTCAATTCAAAAGCTCTAGAATTTTCTCTAGACTCTTGTTCAATCCATTATCAAAACCATTACCACCCCCATCTTTCTTAGTGGTCACCATCTTGTCCCACACTTATCCTGTAACACATTCACATTTATCACATCTCCACACAAGTTTCTATGAATAATGTTCTTATGCTACATCACATAATTTCTATTTTCTCATATGCATAAATCCCTCATTTTAGAAGACATACACATTCATGCATAACACACACATTTTAGAGTCCTTCATTGAGCATACTAAAAAATATTATATGATTTTATTTATATTTAAGGTGAGTCAATAGACCCTTATTTACAATAGGCTTCTTGTTACATCATTTTGATTTCTTGACATCAAAAAGAAGACATTCCTCTAAATCCTCATTTGAATCTACATCAAACATTATAGAAGATGATGATTGAACACACAGGCTCTCCTTTTCCTCTTTAGTCAAAAATTGTGCATTGGGTCCACACCCTGGAGGCTAGTCTCAAATTGCAGAAAGTTTTTTGATCTTAGATGTTTACTTCTCATCAATATTCAAGCCTCTCTCTAGCTTGAGTCATGTAAGAGCCTAAGCTAGAGTTTCATCATCAAGAATTTCTAACTGAACCTCCGTCTTTGAATTTCCTTCCTTTATGTCATTCTTACATGAGGTTCTAACAGTTTTCCCTTTCCTTCATCCTTCATTTGACCTTCCCCTTCCTGCATTCAATTTAGGTTCGGTCAATTCTCAAGACATCCAAATTTTGGGTCAAGGGTCAACTACTCCTAGTCAACTATGGTAGACTCAAAAGTCTTAGAGTTGAACCCTAAGCTCTTATACCAAATGTCATAACCCATCCTAAATTATTACTTAATTAACATTATTATATTTGACACATGAGGGTGATCCCACAATACTAGTTTACAATTTTTTGCCAAACTGGACACTCAACTGATTTTTCTAACTAAATCTTCACTTTTGAGCACCTATAGCGGCTAAACCACGAGGAATTTGAAGATGATGCAAACTACTAATTTGTGAAATTTTGTCGATAGATTCTAAATATATTTTTTTCAAAATTTTTGGAATCATATTGCACTTCATTTTTCATCTCCTTCGGAAACTAGTTTTTTTTCAGTAAACACCATTTTTAAGGAGTGACTGTCATCGTATAACACATAAATTTTTTTCCATGAAGGATAAAATTATAATATTTCAAATTTAGATTTGTAACTGTGATATCTAGTGCTTCCAATTGGTTTCATATTTTTTTATTGAATTTTTTTTCCTTAATCAATTTTTGAAGTCAAACCAATTACAACTCAGACATAGGCGGACTGTATTACGCATACCTTTTTTTTGTATTTATCGAAATTATTTTTTTTTTGCTGGATCATGGAATTCAATATCTGGTGCACTCATATTTTTCTCTTTTTTTTTATAATCTTGTAATTTTCCACATGTACAAAATAGAAAGCTTGATTTTTGGTGAAAAACCTACATTCACAAGAAATTAAAAATAAATATAATAATAAAATTAAATTTATTTAAAATTATACTTTTTAGGAAGCTTATAATAAGGACTACATCCTTACAATAAATAAATTTTAAATGAATTAATTTGATCCCCCAAAAGGTAAATCAAAAGTTGTTTTTTATCTACATTTTGATAGGTGTAAAGGAGATTCTGTTACAGGTATGGTTTAAACTAGCAGGATTTTATCCA
The DNA here is from genome assembly GCA_007258455.2 of Sequoia sempervirens. Lineage (NCBI taxonomy): Eukaryota > Viridiplantae > Streptophyta > Pinopsida > Cupressales > Cupressaceae > Sequoia > Sequoia sempervirens. The sequence goes on from VDFB02086081.1 coordinate 223,764,749, forward strand.
AGGGGGTTTGATCTAAGGTAGCTTTATCAAACCCTCTTCAATTGGAATGCTTTACATGGAAATTTTTAAGGCTTTAATCATTATATTTTTTGAAAATATGTGATTTCAGCAAAAAATCATAATCTCCCAGAAATTGTAAACCAGCTTTGTGGGATCAGCTATGAATATATTCCAAATTAAGAAGACATAACTAGTGGCTAAAGTCAATCACAACTACACATTTCCATTTATTATGAGTCAATGATCCATGTATTCACTTCAAAAGTCAAATTTCAATGTCAGGTTTGACTTGGCTCCTAAGGCCACAAAGTGATTAAATTGTACACTTTACACCAAATACATGGATGTATTACATCAAGTTACATCTTAGACTATAATAGTCTTGTGAAAAAAAATTGTTCTTCTTTAATTATTGCCTCCACTGGTGGATGAGAACATGGTTGAAATGGGCTGCTACCACAATAGTGTGTCTCACTTTTGGGACGTGCTGATTTTTTCCTGAAATCACTATTTTTTGAAAAAACTAATTATTTAAGTCTTGAGAGGATCCATCTAAAGGGTTCTAATAAAAGAGGGATAAAGAATACCCCCTTAGATCAAACCCCCTTGGATAGAACCCCTCTAGTATTAAATCATACCCACAATGGAGTCTCCTTCACACATATCAAAATTCTGACAAAAAACTATTTTTTCTTTAAACTTTGAGGGATTAAATAACATCATTTAAAAATTATATTTTACAATATTGAAGCCCTCGAAACGAGATTTTCAACAAGTATATTTTTGATATATTTTCATTTTATCATGCATTTAGCTTTCAAATTTTACTAAACATAGGTTTTCTCTTAACATTAATCTCTTTATTGTTAGAGGTGGAAAAATAGTAAACTATTGTTAAAAAAAATTTAAAAATACCCTTTCCCTTGGTATTGATGTCCTTGTTTGACCCAAAAAAATTGGATTTCAATATATACACAACAAGTTAGGTTGTGTGACACACATGCATGTCCAAAATATAGTTACAATGACTTAAAAAATTAATTTAAAAAAAATATGCAACAAAAAATAATGAAAAAATATCCGTTCCCTAGATATTGATGTTGAAAATCTATATTTCAAAAATTAGAATTTAATCCTTTATAGAAAAAAAGTTATGTTGTATGAAACAAACATTACTTTTTGAAAATGTTGTTTTATGTTTAAAACTAGTTATTAAAGGAGTTGTTGAAAGATTCATATATATATATATATATATATATATATATATATATATAGAATCTACACACAAATTGCCACAAATCACTAGGTCACATACTCTTCAAATTTTTAATGGTTTAGCTACTATAGGTCTTAGAATATGAAGATTCAATCAAAAACATTAATTTAAATGTCCATCATGGGAAAAAGTTGAGACATAGTATTGCGATTTCACCTAGCGCTTTACCACCCAACCACAAAGCTTATGCTTCCTCGGTCATCTTCTGACTTGAAGAATGTATGACCCTACATAGAAAGCTTAGTAAGAGAACAATCTGCAAGGTGCAATCTGGTGCATGACCATACATCAACATGCAATTTCTATCTACAAGTTAGAAAATAAAATGCAATATCTATGCTATGAATGGCAGAGAGTGAAATTGTGGAATTCATACATACATAATGAACTATATTGCTTGGCCAAGCATAATAAATGTGTTGCAAGAAAAAAAAACAATAGGTTTTGGTAAATCAAACCTATACTCTTGGAACTCCATTTCAGCACCCATCTCATAAGGTAACTTTCTACTATACATTATCTCATAACAGTTATCTACCCTCTAGCAACATCTACCTTGAGGTGCTCAAGTCAACTAAGGCATCACTGTTTTGTTCAAGTATTAAAATATTCTTGAACAAAAATGTCTTCAAAAGGAGAATCAAATTACTAATTTACTCTCTAAACATAAATTAGATTTATGATTCATAGAGTAGTTCAACAATCAGTGATATTATTCTTATGACTATTTTCTACTTTTCATCATAAGAATTTTTCTTTTAAAAAAATGTGCTAAAAATGAAAGAAGCTACGTCACATGTACGTGTATGTACATACATGAAGTCTATGTGCATACACATATATGTGCCTACTTATTTTTATTAAAATATGTGCATACATTCTAAAATAATTATTAATTCAAATTGCAATCTTAAATTAATATTTCATTTGACGTTTCTTTTGTCAAAAAAATAGAATCAAAACAAGTCTATGCTAACAATTTCAAACATATGATTATTGCATTCTCACAACTCTAATACTTAAACATCATTGTTTAAATCAAAACATTCATTGTTTAAATAGAACAAGTATTGTTTCCTACTAAACAGTTATAAAACAAGTTGTTTACATATGAACATTCATTGTTTGAACAAAACAAGTACTTTTTCCTACTAAAAAGTTATAAAACAAGCTATTTACATATGAATACTCATTGTTTAAGCAAAACAAGTACTATTTCCTACAAAATAGTTATAAAGCAAGTTGTTTACATATGAACATTCATTATTTAAATAGAATAATTATTGTTTCCTACTAAACATTTATAAAGAAAGATTTTTACATATGAACATTCATTTTTTAAATAGAACAAGTATTGTTTCCTACTAAATAGTTGTCAAAAAAGTTTTTTCTGACTAAATAGTTTATTGAGCAAGGCTATTTTTAGCTAGAAAGATAAGTTTTCAACAAAATAGTGTTGTTTGCAAAAGAATAACCACTATTTGCATCAATACAATAGTGTTTCAAACTAAATAGTTGTATTTAAAGACAAATAATGTCATTTACTCTGCTTACTGATCTCAATATGTTTTCATGATAAATTATCGCTTTACAAGTTAATGTTCACTTTTTAAAAACATAACAGGTTTTCATGAATGTACTAAAAATAAACAAATCAAATAGCCCAATTTCATACATTAGGAAAACATATCTATTATTCATATCTTGAACACTTTCATCACTAGAAATTCAATGAGAAACTTAAATATTATAAAGAAAACTAAGTTTGACATGTTTATCAATGAAATACTTGAGAAAATATTTCATTCAAATAAGGCATAGAAGTTTTAGGTTCAAACAATACTCTTGCCTATTCAGGCTACAACAAACAAACCAAGGTTGTTCTAGATTCTACCAATCTCAATGGTCGGGTGCTTTGTTTCTTAGCATCAAAATTTATATTCAAAATTTCCCTTATGGGAATACTAGTTTATCCCATGCATGCAACATTATACAACATGTAGACTTATGTTTATACCATTTTCACATTTAAGAAATCAGCCAGTTGATCTTCTAGATCAACCCAAGCAAGGCTTGGTGAGTCTCAAACTTAGATTCATACCATCATTCCTATCGAATGAGGTCAAATTCACACAAAATAACAATATACATGCATATGAAATGCTCTAAAATCATTTGAGTAAGGCCCTTTCTATTATCAACCCATTTAATAACAAGCATAGTAAATATACAAAAGAAATACAAAATATAGGGAATTCATTCAATCACACATGATCATTATTCGATCCTTTACAAAGATTCATTTTTGCAAATAACACAGTCACATGGAATAATTTGTGTAAGTCTTTACAAGGCTTAGCATTGTCATGCATAATAGAAATGATGGCCAAGCCATACAAGGATTTCAATCCTTAGCCTAACTCTACATACAACTGTGAAGCCTCAAAATCATTATGCTTTCAAAACTAGTAGGTCGTAGGCCATACGACCTCGACAAAGTGGATTGAAAGAACTTTGTACACTTTTTACATGTTTTTGGGTGATGGCCTTATTGCCATGTCGTCAACCACTTCTAGGTTTGAATGTTGTTGTTAAGACTGTGGAATTCCACGCCACTTGTGGATTTCCTTGTGTTTTCTCATTCATTTTGAACATTCTAATTTAGAATATATCGGTTATCAATTTTGAATTTGATAAGAATTTGAATGTGTACATATATATATATATATGCATATATTTATATATCTATATATGTATTTAAATTATTTCATTCATATTTACCTTGTTTTCAAATTACATATATGTGTGTGTGTATGTATTCACATTTATTTGCATACATGGGTATGTGCAGGATCATCATGGAAAAAACAGGCCCTTAAGTGGCAAAAAAATCAAAAAAATCAAAGTTAGGCAACTTGACATAAAAATTTAAATAAGTTATCTATATTATTTTAAAAATATGTAAGAATATAATCTATAGAAAATTGAATGTAGTTTCTAAACTACTAGGTTTGTTTTAAAAAAAAAAATCAATTTGGTGAAAATTTGAAATTTCAATGAGTACTTAAATTTCAGGAAAAAATAAGAAGTAGGTGTTTGTCTTGACCACCCTAACCACAATAAAATGATAATATTTTTATTTAAGATTTTATATATAAGTAGAGGACTCATGTCTCGATATGATGCATTATTTTTTGTAATTTTTTTACAAGCAAATAATTAATTATAATTTTTTATTACAACTTTTATAAAATATAAAAAAATCATATGTCTAACCACCTTAACTTGGTCAAAACTTCATGAAATTCATTTTTTCTTTTTTAATCCTATAGTATGTGAAGCATAGAATGTGACACATGTTTTGGATTCAAAAAATGTGACACCGTTGAAAGATATAAATGTTTTTCAATTAGTCTATCAATCAGGACTTTAGTCATAATTTGAATAGAAAATGAATAATAATTACTTATTAAATTCAAATTAAAGAATAATTTATATTGGTGGAAATCTGAGAATCTCCTTTAAAAACCCTTTTCATTTCATCAATTTTGGGTAAAAAAAATGTTGTCCCACTTACCCATCATATTGCCACTTTTTGGCCCATCATGACCTTACATACCCACACACACACACACACACACACATATATATATGTGTGTGTGTGTGTGTATTATATATATGTATATATATATGTATATATGTATGTCTATATGTATATATGTATATATATATATATATATAGATATATATTCTTCTAAAAATTGTTTTTTTGGAAGAGCTTATAAGTTCCATATATTATCATTTAATAAAAGTAAGGGACTTTAATTTCATATCAAGCATCCATGTATAAACTAAACAAAATTTTATTTTCACTTAAAATTTTCACATCATGAAATCTCCTATCCTTTTTATTCATTCGTTAGAATACTTACTTTCATTTTCTTCAAAACATTGAGTTTAAGTAGACAATTTTAATCTACAAGCCATTCATGTTAATAATTGAAACAATTCAAGTCATGAAATTACATTCTTCTATATATGCAAAATAGTTCAAATGAAAATCATCATTCCATTTGTGGTTTGTGCACCCAGATTCCAATTGGATTACCATTCGATCTGGCTAAACAATCCTACTTCAACTGTCTTCTCATACTTCAACCTGTCACCCTAAAACTACACACACTTGCACTTGAAAATTTATTAGTAACATTAAATTCTTGGTAACATATAATATAATTTCCAAAAGTTTAGAAAATCAACATTAGTCAACTTCTTTCATTCAATTTTCAAAAATTCCAAAATCTTCATTGAATATTTATTGAATCTCTTTAACAATTCAATTTACCATATTATAATAAATATGAAATAAAATTTGGTTATGATAAATACCAACTCATCTATAAATAACAATGTTAGATCTTCAGATTTTTCAATTACAACCACAATAGCATTAAATTTTATAGAAAAATTACTAAAAAATTTCTCTGTAATCTTCTAATTTGGAATCTCTTCACCATGTATTCAAATATAATTAATAATATTTTGAAAATTAGTCTACAGACTCTAAATCGTTCATTTGTAAAATTTTAAAATTTCTCTTAAGTGACTCTAATTTAACTCCCTTTAGCTTAATTATACCTTGATATGCAATTTCTAATATTTATCTACATTTTTATATGTTTTTTCTCCTATAATTCTGAAAAAAAATGTTTCATCCAAAGCTTGTTGAATAATATTTAAGGATTTTACATCCTTTTTCTTGTTTTCCTTGGGTTCATATTTTTTTCCATTTTTAGTCAATGCCAAATTTGTAGCCTAATCTGATGGTTATGTAAATCCATTTTCTACTATCTCCCGTAATTCTTGTTTTCTTTGGGTTCATCTTTTTTCCATTTTTAGTCAATGCCAAATTTGCAGCCTAATCTGATGGCTATGTAAATCCATTTTATACTATCTCCCATAATTCTTGTGAACAAAATAAAATATTAATTTCATTAGCCTAAAAACAATTGAACTTACCTATGAAAATAAGAATTTTGGGATACACTAAACTGCTACTTGATGTCATGACTTTAATTCGATCAGCTACAATAATTCTAGATCTCCATACTTCTTCATGTTGATAATTCAGTGGCTTCATTGGCCTTATTATTCTCCTTTATCTATGATGATTCTAACTCTTTTTCAAAATGACTATGATAATATCTCCTTATCTATAATTTGATCACAAAATTGAAGCCTTTATTCTTTTTTCTACAAACAGTTCAAACTTGTGTGATACCACCTTCCTAGAATGCGTGTATCTTCAAGCTATGGATTAAAAAGAAAAGCAATTATTCTTCACAAAAAGGTCTCTTTCCTTGATTGGAAACTGTTGACTACAATATTTATGAATTGATATATTTTTTTTCAAAAGAGACATTGAGTACCTACTCAAGGGAACATCGTTAGACTGGCAGCTTAAAAAATTTACTATGTTTGCTTCTCTAAGGATACATTCTTTTATCCTCAAAAACTTGGATCTCCACCTTTCAACAGCTACAAAAAAGTACTCCCTGTTAGAATGGTGAGAAAAATATAATTAAAGATTGCATCATTGTTGCACAAAAATAACACAAAATAAAAATAATATTTTGATTTCATCAAGACGATTTTACATTGAATTCATTTGCATATGATTCCACAAGTTTCTCGTACAAATAAAATACCATATAGAAATAATTTCCTAGCCAACTAACTTACCTAATAACTAATTATTGAAACATGGAAAATTGTCCTTGCTTATGGTTTAGGACATAGAACAACAATCTTCTTCACTCTCATTGAAGGAAACCCTAGAGATTTCAATCCAAGAATGAAGTAGGGGAAAGAGATCTACAATAGGGTTTCCAAGGGTCTGATCAAGAGGGTTCACTAAATGACCTAGAAAAGAGTGTAAATTAGAACAACAAATTGGGAAAACACAGAAGTGCACCTAGAAACCTAAAGGAGCTTGAAGTAAAATATGAAATACTAAAAATGTTGCTTTTAGGTCACACTAGGACTCATACACCACTTCTGGCATATCAGTCCCAGTCTAGGGTTCTTGGACTGGAACATGTTTTTCATAGTGTAGACTCAAGTTTTTTAGAAATCTAGAAACATTTCCTGTAGTGGGACTCATACACCACTTCTAGAATATTAGTCTCGTTTTGGGTATGTGTAGGATCATGATGGGCCAAAATGTGGCCATATGATAGGTATGTGGCTGGAAGATTTTTTTAACCCAAAATTGATGAAAGGAAAAGGCTTTTTAAAGAAGATTCTCAGCTTTCCACCAATATAAATTATGCTTTACTTTGAGTTTAATAAGTAATTATTATTCATTTTCTATTCAAATTATGACTAAAGTCTTGATTGATAGACTAATTTAAAAACATCTATAGCTTTCAAATGGTATCACATTTTTTCAATCCAAAACATGTGTCACATTCTATACTTCACATACTATAGGATTAAAAAGATAAAAATTGAATTTAATGAATTTTAGACAAAGTTAAGGTGGTCAGACATACGAGTTTTTTATATTTTTTAAAATTTGTAATAAAAAATTCATAATTAATTATTACTTGGAAAAAAATTAAAAAAAATATTCATCACATTGGGACTTCAGCCCTCTACTTATATCTAAAAGCTTATAAAAAAATATTATCCTTTTATTGTGGTTAGGATGGTTACATACACCTACTTCTTATTTTTCCCTTGAAATTTAAGTACTCTGCATTGAAATTTCAAATTTTCACCGAATAGATTTCTTTTCTTTTAGACAAACATAGTAGTTTATAAACTACATTCAATTTTCTACATATTCTATTCTTACATATTTTTTAAATAATATAGATAAATTATTCAAATTTTTATGTCAAGTTGCCTAACTCTGATTTTTCTAATTTTTTTGCCACTTAAGCACCTATTTTTTCCATGATGATCCTACACATACCCTTCCTCTTTTTCAGGAATTCAAAGTCCATATTTGTGCTCTAATCTCTACTCTTCCTTCATAAACTAATTTCCAAATATGAACCTATAAAAAGACTTGCAAAACATAATATAGTGTTGATTTGCTTATAGGGAGTTTCTCTGGGTCAAACCCCTATTTTGGGAATTAAACCTTGATAGAAATAATGGATCTTGAATGTAAATATGAATATAAACCCTAACCCTAAGTGTTTCTAAGATTAGGAAATATGAAATGAAATGCAACCCTATTCTATTGTGTTATGAATGAGATGCATGCGTGAATGAAAACATGAAGATGAATGACTCACTTTGAGAGATCCCTAATCACCCAAATGAGTCCTAATAATGCATGTACCTTCCTTAGGTTGAATTTATGATAATGGAGGATGTAATCACTTAGGAAACAAGTGATTAGGCTTGTCTTGATCGCTAGTTGCATCTCCCCAACCTAGAATCCATCATGAATCACTGTCAGCTACCATAATCAATCCTTGACAATGATAGATCTTGAATGAAAGCGAGCTTGAAGACCAAGAAAGAAACTATAGTGTTGCTCCAAGGCTTCAACTTTGTTGATTGTTTTCTCTTGAATGCTTTTGTGAAGAATACATGAATGCTTGTGAATACTTAGATCTTGAAATTACTCTTCTAGAATGAAAATAATGACTTAGAAGCTTGTTTATATAGGAATTACACCTAATTTACCATTATTTAGATCTCAAAAGTTGACATCAACTAAAAATTTGAATTAAAAACTTGAATTTCCTATTGAAACCCTAAAAAGAGCCCAAATCATACTCATATGCCACTTGTGGTGTATTGGTTCCACCTAGGGGGACTCATATGCCCAATGTGGTGTATGAGTCCCATCCTAGATTTTTTGAATGGCTTATTACAAATTTTAATGTTTTTGATGATTTTGTCAGGTTTTTAGTTGAAATAAGCCTTGAGATCTGAAATAAAGAGTGTTAGGGGCATATTAATGATGAATTAAAGGGGTATTTAATGTAAGGGTACTAAAATAGGTCCAAATCAAGTGTGAATTTGTACTATTTTGAAGAGTGCACAATTTTCTACACTACAATTATTAAATGTAAACTTTAATTTCCTAATAACCCCCCTTAAATTTTACATAATTAAAAAACAAAACAAAAAAAATTAAAAGTGGAAAAAGTGTAAACCCTAAATTCCTAACATATCCCCCCTTAAGGTTTACATTATAAAAAGAGAACCAAAATATTGTATCAACATCAATCTAAACATCTTGGTCTAGAAAAATCCAGTTTAATTATCCAACCCTACATCAACATCAAACCCAACTCCTTTCTCTAGGAAAATGTTTTGAGCTTCAACCCAAACTCCTTGTGTTTGAGTAAATGTTTTTATTATCTAACTATACATCAACATCAATCCAAACTCCTCATGTCTGTATAAATATTTTGATTATCCAACATTTACTTGTGAATCAAGACACACTCCACTATTCACAAGGATATCACCAACCAACTATGAATCAAGACTCACTCAATTATCCATAGTAATACTCCTCCATTTGTGGATCGATAGTTACTCAATTATCCACAAATACACATCTACAAAACTATTTTTGAGACAAAATAAATCATCCATAAATGGTTTGTGGAATCAACTATCCATAGACAAACAACAACTCACTAAGTTTGTGGATTTAGTTGTCCATAAACCAACAACTCATCAAGATTTTGGATTCAATTATCCACAGACCAATAAAATAATGCATGCCTCATCTTTCTCCTAAAAAGACTGCAAATAAAACAAATGCTTCTCATGCAAGAATCATCTTTGACCAAGAAGATAACTATAGATGATAGATGTACTCCTACCTCCATTTCCTCTAGCCTCTGATACAAGTTGTTCTTAAACCTTACTTTCCAAAAGTAGCACCAAATAAGGTAATAAAACTTTCAAAATACTTTCCTTGGATCAAGCAGCTGACAAACATGCTCAGATCAAGTAGTTGATAGATGCTTGTCGAGAAGACATTTTTCTTCTTAAGGAAATAAAGATTTCAGAGGACACATTTGAATCATCAATAAAGAAATGGTCTCATTGGGAATCAACACATTCACCAGCTCAAGGGGCTTCTAGAGGATTATTAATCTTGTGGAATCCAAAGTCGCTAATTATCCAACCTCACAAAAATGAGAATTGCTAGTAGCTAGTTGAGATGACAAATTTTAATCTCCACTTCTGGCTTATAAATTCCTATGGCCCTACTTCTACCTTGGACAAAAATAACCTTTGGGACATGAAATTACAAGGAAAATCAGGATGATCCACAAAGAGAAAATAGTGATAGTAGGGGATTTCAATGCAATAACTTCTTTAGAAGAGAAGAGTGGAGGAATAAATATTCCACAAAAAGTGATGTCAGATTTCAGCTAATTTATTGCATCCAATGCTCTAAGCAACATTCAACAAAAGGAAAGGGTTTCTTCAAATCGTGGAAAGGCTAGATAGAATTTTGGTGTCTACAAACTGGATCTCTTCCTCGTATAATCTAAATTTTGAAATTTTTCTATATCTAGGTTCAGACCATTATGAAATTTGTTTGAGAATATTGAATATATCTGCTTCAGGGTTAAAATCTTCTTTCAAATTTTAATGTATGTGGTTTAGGCACCCCCAATTCATGAATCTTTTAAAAAAGTGGCGGGTCAATGCACTATTTTTACAAGGTAAAAAAATGTATCAATTCCACCAGAAGTTGATCCATGTAAAACAAAAAATTAGAGTTTCGAATAAGTAAGTCTTCAAAAATATTTTCCACCAAAAGGATTTAGTTCTTAAAGAATTAACAACATTCCATTAGACTGTAATCCAAAGTGGCCTGGATGCTGACCTTCATGTGAAATAGAAGAGTTTACAAGAGGATTGGGAGGAGCTATGAGCCTGAGAATAGGCCTATTGGAGAAAGAAATCACGAGAATTATGGCTAAAAGAGGGAGACCACAACACAATTTTTTTTTTATGATTCTGCATAGTTTAAAAAGAGCGTAAAATCAATTCAGTCAATTCAAGAGTTATCCTCAGGAATATGGCTTTCGAGAGAAGAGGTTATTAGAAGTGAAGGGGTGAATTTTTTCACACAACTGCTATCTACCCCATTCACTACAGATGCTAATAGGCTTAATGATCAAGATGAATTATTGAATACAATTCCACATCTAATCAATAATGAGGACAATTATTTGCTTATGAGACCTTTCACAATTGAGGAGCTAAAGAAAGTAGTTTTCTCACTACCACCTGCGAAGGTGTCTGGCCTTGATGGTTTCACAACCTTAGTTTTTCAAAAATGTTGGGATTTTATATGTTATGAACTTCTTTGGGTGCTAGATGAATCTAGAAGAATTGGAACCATGTTTAGGCAATTTAATGTTATCAATATTACAATCTTGCCTAAGGTCAAAGAACCTAAAATTTTTGTAAAGTTTAGGCCTATTTCACTATGCATTGATCTATAAAATATTCACCAAGGCAATATATTTTAGATTGAAATCAATTATTCCAAGGATTTTTTCTCAAGAGCAAGGAGGTTTTGTCCCTGGTAGGGAAACTTATGAAGGGGTAATTTTTGCACATGAAGTGTTACACACAATTTCAACATCAAAATTACCTTCCTTCATTGTCAAGCTAGACATGATGAAAGCCTATGATAAAGTAGACTATAAATTTCTTAATAAGGTCTTGTTAAAATTCGGATTTGGAGCTCAATGGCGAAGGTGGGTAATGCCTTGTTTATTAGTTGCCAAGTTTTTAGTGATTATAAATGGCAGTCCATCTAGTTTTTCAGTGCTACATAAGGGCTCATGCAAGGAGACCCACTCTCACCATTTCCCTTCATAATAATGGCAGAGGCCTTAAGCAGATACATTATGTTAAAACATAGTCAAAGTTCTTAGCAAGGCGAACAGATAGAAAACTCAAGCATCTCAATCACCCACTCTCTTTTTGCAGATGACACACTCTTGTTTAACAAGGAAACACTATTGGAAGCAAAGCATTTCAAAGACGTTTTGGAAAAATATTTGAATTATCCTTTGGGAAAAAAATCAATCCAACAAGGTCCAAGATTTACATTTTGAATACTCCTGATGATCTAAAGAAGAAAATAGTGAATACTTTAGGTTTTCAAGAAGTTGACTTTCCTTGCACTTATTTAGGGATTCCTTTTTCCAAAGGACCAAATAAAGCTCATTTTTGGGATAAAGTAATCAATAGAATTAGAGCAAGAATTTTAATATTGAAAGCCCATTGGTTATCATTGTCTAGAAGAATCCTTCTCATTAAATCTATGTTAGCATCTATTCCAAATTATTTTTTGGTGGTATTAAAAAATCCTACTTTTGTAATAAAAGAAATTGAAAAAATAATTAGACCTTTTCTTTGGAAGGGTAACATTGATAAGTAGAAAAAAGTACCTTTGATCTCATTAGAAGGTCTAGCTAGAGGAAAACAACAAGGGGGGGTAGCAGTTCAAAATCTATTATTGAGAAACAAAGCATTTGGTGCTAAGTTGGCATGGAAAATGTACAATCCACAGGCTAAATGGACCAAAATAATACAACCCAAATTTCTAGACAATGTTAATCCAACCAGAATTTTAATAGTGGCAGATCCCCTGAAAGGTTTATCTTTTTGGAGTTTCATTTTGAATAGTAGAATTCTCATCAAAAAAAATTCATAATGAGAGGTAAACGATGGATAGAGTGTGAAGTTTTGGGAAGATTCTTGGAATGGGAACCACCATTGTTAGACAACCAGGACCTTCATGAGATTAGAAAAATCCTCTCTCAAGCCTGGGGTGAAAATTTGCTAGACTATGTATAGTCATCCAATACCTTCTCTGGGAAAGTAGAGTGGAAAATTCCACCAACTAATTTAGTCACTTCACAGCAGGTTGATTTTTTTTCTAACATAATGAAGGAGATAATAGTGTATCTATCCACAAAGCCAGAAAAAATTATATGGGCGGAATCCAAAGAAGGTACATACTCGGTTAAGGAGGGATATGTCGTGGTAAGCAAGTTTAAAAATGATTCACAACCCCAACATGATTTTTCCTTCTATTGGAACAACAATTTTTTTCCAAAAGTGGGAAGCTTTTCCTTGCTAGATTTACATAAAAGAATTTTAACAAGTGACCACTTAGCCAAACTAAAGATAGCAGATCCATTCAAATGCCCTCTATGTGAAGAAGATTTTGAAATAGCTTATCACTTGCTTCTTCAATGCAACTTTTCCAATCAGTGCTGGAACTTTTTAAAAAACAAGTTAAATCTCTATAATCCTCTGCCAAACACAATTTGGGACATTTATTAGAGTTGGCCATTAATATACCAAGCATCGTTCTTTGCAAGTATTTGGTATATTACTCCAGTGATTGTGATTTGGAACATTTGGTGGGAAAGAAACTTGAGAATCTTCAAAAAACTAAAATCACCAATTGAAGTGACATTAAGGAAAATTGAAAAAGCTATATCTGAAGGGATTAATGCAGGTCTTTAGAAAGAGAAGTCAACAATTACTATTTACAAATTGGGATAGCAATATTCTATTGAATTGGAATGATATTAAGCTACCATTCAAGGGTATTCGACTTAGTAGCAACGTTCCTAAATTCAAAAAAAGCTCAGTCAAATAGAATCCACCTCTAGGTTTTGTTAAATTAAACATTGATGGGGCATCTAAGGGGGAATCAGGAAAATTAGGGAAAGACATTTGTATTAGAGACTCATCAAGAGTTGTTTTGGCAGCATCTAGAATCCATTTGAAGCATTATGTGAACAACTCTACAGAAGCACAAGCATTGTTGTTGGGACTCGAAATGGTGTCATAGTTAAGGATTTCAAATCTTCGTTTATAGGGTGATTCAATGATAATTATAAATGCATGTAGAGAGAGAAATATTCAGAGCTAGAACTTAAGATATATTCTACTCAAGGCATGGGCATTGTAAAATACCTTCAATGTGTCAATAATATCTCATACCTATAGAGAAGGTAATAAAGTGGCATATTTTTTGGCAAACCTGGGTAGTCAGGATAAGGAGGTCAAGGTAGTGCATGATTTAGACCAGTTGAAAGCCTATCCCCAATTGTTAGATTTGATAAGTCACAAGAGGCTACTGGAAGTACGTGAAATATTTGATACAAGTTTATTCTTAATTAAGAATAAGGGAATGCATCATAATGGCAACTAAGTAACTATTTGAAATGAAATCGTCAATGTGATTGTTATAGAACATGGTTAATTGTGTTGCTTCAAATATGCCACTTGCTAAACTTGGGCTACATAGTTTATTTTAAAACATGATTACAAATATTGATGGAAAGTGTGCCCTGAACATTTCAAGATGATCAAATTTTTTCTTGCAATTGATTAAACCATTGAGTGGTGAAGATTGGGCCAATTCATGATTATGGATCATATAGTTTGTGTGAACATATCATTTGGCAGGCTGGCTCAAAGGGTAATGATGTGTCCATCATAGGCCAATACCAAGTTCAACATCATCTATATTTAGATTGCAAACAAAGGTCACCTTAAGAAACGCCACAAGCCTAACAGATGGACACTTCTTCATTTCATCAATATTCTATAAGGTGAAAACTTATGGGCAGGTACACATATCCCATCATCAATTGTGCATATCTCCTTACCAATTGTGCAAATTAAATAAAATTTCAATTTAAATAACCTCACATGAGCCAAATAGAGGTATATTTTTTGAAAAATTTTGGGATATACTTTGCATGGAAGTAGTTAATAAAAGAAATCAACTTTTAAATAGTGGCCTTATTGGTACATTTCTTGCCATACAAATTACAGATTGTTTAGGAGGTTTCTAGAAAGTGAAGAGCAAAGGGAACAACTGAGCCATTTCCGTTAGAAGAAGGTTAAAAATGTTTGTGCATCCATGGAATTTTTGAGTTCCCTGTGCAGTAAAGGAATGGGAGCAATCATTTGAAGAACATCTCTTGCATGTGGAGTTATCCATTATATTTTAAGTATCTTGTCCAAAAGTGGAAGAAGCAATAAGGTCAATTTTAGGTTTGGAAGTTCCTAGTTCGAAAGACAAAAGGTTGTTATATCCATCTCAGGTACTTTTAGTGTTTCTTTCAAACACTTTGGATTTCTTTCAATCCCTGACAGAGATTGAGAAAATACTGTTGAAATTTGTAAAACCCCAGTTCATAGATAGAATCGTGTTGTCAAAAGCGGTGCAGGAATATAATTTTCTCACTAGTGATGGGTATGTGGGGGTGTTTTTCCATGGGAATATCTTAAATCCAAATAGGGATTTAATGAAATATTTGAGGCAGCTAGGTTAGTGTTGCAACTTAGGAATGCTAGTGTGTCATTGCAAGCCCTAAGGAAACATTGTAAGCACTTTTCCCCTATCATTTCTTACAACTTCAGAGAGAAATACTATGCAATTTCCCTTCTACGTGAGCACAAACCAAATATGCATATAGTGCCACTAGGTAATTTGTAGGTAGAGGAAGTTCAGTTTGCGTCAATCATCATAAAGGATTGCAAATGATCCAGATCTTCATGAAGCCCAGGAGGGGTAGGATGAAAACTATGTGCACGGAGGAAACCAAATGGAGGAATAAAATGAGTTGCAATTATTTTTTGGGGATTTTTTCTATTTTAGGATTATGGGTGTTTATTTTGTCGATATTGTAATGCTTATAGTTGCTTAGTTTTCATGGGAAAAAGTTCAAAATTTTGGTTTTTCTATATTTGTATCAAAATTATGAACTTAATCATGTAAAATCAGGTTTATGAACCTTATTAGTATGTTACTAGGAAAGAATTTTGAAGATGCCCTTTAATTAAGACATTTTTGTAAGCTTTATAAATCACAAGCTTTAACTAGAGGTTTTCTTCCCTGTTCTTTCCTATCGGTATGCTCACCTAAACCAGGATATGTAAATATTTATATTTATATTAATATATTATAGCAGTCCTCCACTTTTATCTAATAAAAAAAAATTCTCTAGAGCACATCTCAATTGCCTTGAACTCCATGCTATTCATTTCACTTCTTAGAAAGAAAAGATCCCCTTTTCACACTAGATGATAAGCTTTCAACAAATAGTGACACAGATCATATCCATCCAGAAAGAGAAAGCATTGTATCATACATAAAATAAATTTACAAATCCATAATTCAACTGTTGCCTAACTTGCATGTCAGTAATCTCTCAATAAAAAATGGTCATTGTTTTAACTAGACTTTGACCCCAAACAAAATGATTACAAATTGCATAATGCACCTTAAAATAAAATTTTGAAATGAACAAGCAATAGTACCATTTATCTGACTAATTTTTCAAGCTTTCAACATCTTCCAACAATATTAATAACTTTTAAAATACCCTGAAATGAAAGAGTAGTGGTCCAAAGAATGGATAATAATGAATTAATGCATCACTAATGTCATTTATTAAAATCCCCAGTCCACTCACATTGAGACTGTTATAGTCCTATGCCTAGAGAGATCATAGCAACTATCCAAAAATAAAAAACCTTTGCAGAAGGAACACTAGAATACCAATTCCCACAACCACTACCATGATTGTCTCATGTTCAACCATTTTTCATAGTCACAAAACAAAAATCGATCTGATACCAATGTTATAATGGTGAGAAAATTATAATTAAAGATCACATCATTTTTTCACAAAAATAAAACAAAATAAAAATAATATTTTGATTTCATCAAGATGATTTTACATTGAAATTCTTTTGCATATTAAACCACAAGTTTCCCGTACAAACTACCATATTGAAATAACTTCATAGCCAACTAACTAACCTACTAACTAATTATTAAATGTAAAATTTAATTTCCTAACAAACCCCCTTAAATTTTACATAATAGAAAAGCAAAAAAATAAAATAAAAGTGTAAAAAGTGAAACCTTAAGTTCCTAACACTCCCACATTTTTTTCTTTGCTTTGAAGTAAGTATTATAATTCAAATTTTTATTATTTTAAAATAATTATATTCCACTAAAAATGATTTACAAACAAGGGTTGTGGTGCAGTTGGATTCTGAGCCACATGCAAAAGTTAGGTCATTTTGATACTGGTCGAATACTTGGATCTAACTAGTATAATTTAGTAGATTGTATTAGTAAGATGTATATTATAAAAATTATTGGAATGAATCCAAACTGCTTGCAATCAAACTTTTTGTATCATCATCATTCTCTTCGTTGTACTCCATTCTCTCTGCAGCATTAAAATTATCTCCAATTTTTCCACATGCCACCATTCTCTATATTGGTACAGTCTTTTGGATATGTTTTAAATGCAAATCTCCCTTACTTAATTTCCTATGTTGGAAAAGAAATATAATAATTGAAATTAATTTTTTTTGGCGCGCTTCTATTTTGTTAGGAATATACATGAATATACATAGGCTCAAAATTATTTTTGATAGAGTATGTATTGAAAAAATAGAGTGTATGTGAATGTATTGTTCTTGTAACAATTCCAAGAAACAAAAAATAGGGAAATTTGAATTGATATTTCCTTTTTGGGTATAGGAAAATAGCAACAACTCTAAGTTTTATTTATGACAATAGATGTACTATGTGAACTTGAAATATATAATATGATTTTGAAATCATTTTCAGATATATGTGCTTATATTTATATTTCTTGATCTCTATTTTAGTACTCTCCTTCTCTGCCTCTTTCCTTCACTTGGTATCAGAGCAGGTATCTCATAATAGGGATTTGCAAAGCCAAGGTTCCAGTAAAGATGTTTTCAAAGAGACAAGTTTTCACACTCAACAATGGCATCAAGCACAAGTTTAACAAACCCACAAATCCCACAATTTAATGGGAAGAATTATGATTATTTGAAATCACCATGAAGGATTTATTTTTCTCTTAATATATAAATGAGATCTTGGGGTGCTACCACAATAATGCGTTACACTTTTTGGGACATCTTGATTTTTTCCTGAAATTACATATTTTTCAAAAATACAATGATTTAAGACTTTGAAAGTTTTATTTAAGTTATTTTAATTAAAGAGGGATTGATCAAACCCCCTTAGATCAAACCTCCTTGGATAGAACCTTGTTAGATTTAAACCATACCTATAATCGAGTCTCCTCTACATCTATCAAAATGCTGATAAAAAAACCACTTTTGATTTACCTTTTGGGTGATCAAATGAATTCATTTAAAATTTATGTTTTGTAAGCATGTAGCCCTTATTATAAGCTTCCCAAAACTTACAATTTTAAATATGTTTAATTTGATTATTATATTTATTTTTTTATTTCTTGTCAATGTAGGATTTTCAATGAACATCAAGTTCTTTGTTTCACACATACGAAAAAATAGAAAAATAGAGAAAAAAAATATAAACAATGCATGTGCACTAGGTATTGATGTTCTTATTCCAACAAAAAAGAATAAGTTAATTTAAATGAATACAACAAAATTTATGGGGGCCGAAGTACACTTCTGTCCAAATTATAATTACTCTGACTTGGAAAATTAATTTTTAAAAAAATGTAACAAAAAATTATGAAAAAATATCCATGCACTAGATATTGGTGTGAAAAATTAGTATTTTAAAAACTATAATTGTATCCTATCTATAAAAAAAATTATGCCATCCGAAATAAACATCACTTTTTAAAAATGTTGATTAGTAGAAAAAATAAGTTATTAAGAATTACATAAAATGATTCACAATTTATTTTTTAGTTTTTTTAAAAAATAATAATTAGAATCTACAAAAAATATTTAACAAATAATTAGTTTGATTCATCTTCAAATTCTTAATGGTTTAGCTGCTATAGGTGTAAGAAAGTGAATATCTGGTGAAAAATCCTAATTTTAATGTCAAGTTTGGCCAAAAATTGTAACCCATTATTGTGGGATCACTCCTTGTTGAGAATGGATTTCCAGAGCCAGCGGATGTAGCAACATACAATGCTTTGACCCACATAGGGAAATATTTTTTGAGAGATAACAAAAAGAAGGATTTAAAGGCTCTTTTATATATATTTCAAGCAGTGCATGAGAGCATTTTCCCAAGGATTGTAGTAGCAACAAAATATCCTCTAAACAACATACCAAGGAATGGAAAAGGTTAAAATAGCAAAGCTACAAATGCTAAGAAGGGATTTTGAAACAATATTCATGAAGGATTCAGATTCAATAGACACTTTCTTCACACAATTCATTGTTTTAGTTAAATTAGTCCACATGGTGAGAATCTTGAAGATAGGAGAGTTGTTGAAAAGATTCTAAGGATTTTACCCATAAAATTTGAATCAATTGTTGTAGCCATAGAGGAAAAAAGGAACCTCACAGAATTTTCAATTGATGATCTACATGCATCTCTCATTTCACATGAACATAGGTTAAGTTGGTCAGCAAACACATCATTGGAGCATACGTTCAAGTCACAAGTTTCAATCAGCCATGGTAGAGGCAGAGGTAGATCAAATTTCAAAGGTAGAGGAATAAATGAGTCCCTATTAGCTATAGATTTGCAATTTTAGGACATTAAAATCTTAGTTTTTACCTTTTGTTTGGTGTGCATTCATCTTGTTGTTTTAGTTTCTAGATTTGTTGTTTCATCAATTTCTTTGAATTTAGCTTTAATTGCTTCAATTTAGTGCATTGCTAAAAGTTCAAAAGTGTATCAAATCATTTCATTTTTAGCTTATTAAATTAATAATTAGTAAATTACCATCTTTAGGTCTAAAATTCTAAAAATGGAGAATTATTTAGGCAATGTGTGGAAATCCTTGTTCTCTTCAGTTGATGTTTCATATTGTCTTTTTGGAAATGACCTTAATGAAATTGAACTCACTCATGCTCACACAACTCCTAATGCATGTCCTCCTCATGATGTTGAAAATATCAGAGAAGATGATTCCATCATGAATGAATTCATAAATGATTTCCTTAACAACCTTGAGTCTAATGGATCCTTTTATCCTTCAATGAAACAACCAACACAACTTGAAATGTTTGATCTTTTACATCCTGAAACTAAACCTAAGTTCCCTACCATAAGTGAACCTAGCACCTCTAAACATGAAAACATTCAACCATCCTATGTCAATAAAGTGACCAACACATCAATCAACCTTAAAGAGACATATGGCAAAGGGTTCACGATATTACACAAAAAAGGATGTGATACAACAAGTGAACATAAAATTCATCAACTCCTAGAGAAAATACCAATTGAAGAAACCAAAGGGTTAGGATATCAAAATCACCCTCTCAACATAAGGGCACCTAAAGAATACCTAAGGCTTCATAGTGATGGTACATTTTTCTTAGATCCTATTCTAGATATAAGTTTCCTCCTTCCTAAAGAGCAACCCATACCTCCTAAGGATAAGGATAGCAAAGAAAAGATCACCTTAGGACCTCCTTCCCTAATCCTATCTAGAGAATTTGGTGAATCTAGTAAGCGCAAGAGGCCCTACAAGCTACAAAAACTCAAGTTCCCTTGTCTGCCACTTGAAATTCAAAGGAAATTACAAATACTTCTAAAAAAAGAACTTATAACATTACCACCAATGAAAGACATGCTCATACTATATCCTAAAGATGCAAATGTTCCACATTGTTGATACCACAGAACTCTTGGACATAGTACTAATGAGTGCTGTACATTCAAATTAGTACTGAGAAACTTTCACTTCAATGGAAATGATTTCCATCGAGTAATTTCATAACATACACCCTCCTACTACTTGCCATGTTATAATTATAGAATCTTAAAAAATTCTCACTATTACATATTTTACACTTATTGCAAATCATTTTCTCTAATGAAAGGAGCTAATTTTCCTCACTTATCTCAGCTCATTCTTACCTTGCATTGTAAAGTGGAGACAAGAATCTGATAGCCTTTTCCTAGTAATGCATTTTTTATTGTCCCTTTGGCTAGTTGCCCGCCTTCTATTTATACTGACTGAGATTGGGAGGCAGATGACCTACTTTAGGTTGATTTTCTTATTCCTTACTAGTCATTTTCTTTTTCATTTCTTTTCTTTTTATGTGATTTCATGTGCATAATGTGATCCCCCATGATGTTTCATTTGATGTTCCTCTCTCTTTTTTGCATTCTTCTATATGTACCTTCATTTTTCTATATGTCGTAAACATTTTTTATTTTTCTTGTGTTTTCATTGTAAGTTGAGCCAGGACCCATTCACCCTTAATGGAGAATGGGTCCTCCCTTAATAGGACCACCCTTTCTTAGTTGATCTGGAATGGGTTTTTGGCCTTCTTTTAGCTCCTCGAAGCTTGGTCCTAGAAAATTAGCCAGGACCCATTCACCTTTGATGGAAAATGGGTCCTCCCTTGGTGAGACTCTAATTTTTGAATTTATTATGGTAGGAATTTAATTATGTTTCTTTCTAGATATGGTGTCAGCCTTAGTTCTTTGAATTTTGAGGTTAATCTCCTAATTTAGTATAAATAAGGGATTAATTCACATTATTTCTCCTAACACAAGCTAGCATGTTTATCAAGCATTTAAGCATTCAAGTGTTCAAGCATTAGAGCTTGCATAAGGTATTTCAAGGTAGATTTCAAGTCTTTATTGTAGCAATTCAAGGTCTTATCATCATGTCAAGGGTTTAACGCATTCATGTGTTTTGTGCTAAGAAGTTAATGTTGCATTAAAGATTCATTTACAAGAATCATCCTACATCCGAGATCTTCATTCTTCATGGCCACTCTATGATTTTTTTATGATTTTTTTCACAAGATAAAATCCAAGGTGACATCATTTACATTATTGCACTTTCATTCTTCAATTTCTTCACTTCATCATTAGGTTTAATTACCTATAAGGGATTTGACCGAGACAAATCCCCATTCAATAACAATCAACAAATTTTTATTTCCCTTGAGTGTGTTATTGCAGATTTATAAATTGAAGATCAAGTTGAGCAAGATTTAGAGCAAAGTTGTCAAAGTTGTAAAGTTGCAAAATTTTTCATTCAAAGTGAAAGATCACAGAAAGGGTTGTACATAATTAACTAAAGGGATTCTAGAACTTGGTAAGAAGTATTTCAAGAGTGTAGACATCAATGAATAGGATCATGAAATTATTTTTCCAAAACACTAAAAGGACCCATTTGCCACTGAAGGTGAATGAGTCCTCCTTAGCTCAAAAGCAACAACTTTCTAGACAGGTACACAACTTTTTATGCTCTAAAAACATTCCTCATATTTTCTATAACAATTAGGTTGTATTTTTGGTTGTTATTAGCATCTTATTTTTCATATTTGAAGTGATTTTGTGATTGGAAAATAAGTGATCAATCTCTTTTTCCCACACATTAGGGTGGATCTTGTTTTCAACCTAATTAGTCTGATTCTTTTATGAAGTGTGACACAGGTTTGTGATTTTACCCTAAACTAGCACTCTTTGAAGTGAAACATAGGGAGTAATGTATGCATTGGTGATTAGTCCTAACTACCTTGTTATATTAGGTACTCATATACAAATTTCTCATAAAGTGGATTAAAGGAGAAAACTTTGTATGAAACAAAAGTCCATTCCAAAAGGGAAATGATACAAATATTTAATGAAATATACAAGTGAAGAAAATAAGTGATAGATGGGGGACTCATGATGACCCCTTAAGGACTATTTTCATCATATAAGTACAAGAAATGTTCCCCCCATAGGAGATAAAAAAGAGAATATAGAGACCACCCATAAGATCATAGAATTTGTAATGCTGAGTGACGTTAGAAGAAGAACGCATAATGTAATCTATGAATGTTGAACAAAATTTCTTCCTCATGGAAGAAGATAAAATGTAGATAGTTGCATGAAATATTCCCATGGGAGAAGAATAGGAGTATTGAATGATGAACAAGATCCAAAGATAATGGTGAAATCTTTGAAAGCTGATCAAATCCTCCATGTTAAGACTGATATAGAACAAAAATAAAAGATGTAGATAGGTTAACAACAACATTGATGTTCTTGTCATGAAAGGTTCCTACCACATTTTTAAAATGGGATTCACTAAACAAGTCTAATATGTCTTGTATGTAATCTTCCCAATCAATTGTAATGGAAACACAATTGTGAACATCTTATTATCCTAAATCATGAGAAACCAATGATGTAGGAATACTCAATACCAAAGGAGTAGAGTGTGAAGGGGATATGACTACAGTGAAAGGTGAATAAAATGAAGAGGAGGATACAACTCCAAGATTCAAATAACCAAACTGTATCTCCTTATGCAAGTTGAAGGTATTTGCGTCATCTATACTAAAACTATCATCAAATCCAACAAAACCAAATGAAAAAAATGAGTAGAATCTAGAATCATGCTCAAGATGACCTATGAAAATGATATCTCTACTCTAAAAATGTTTGATGATCATGGAATTTGGTGTAAACTCAACTATTTTTCTTTCCACTATTGTGTGAGCTTTCATGTGTTAGGTTACTTGATGCAGTCAGTAGAAGGTGTCTACAATCTTTAGTAATTCTGCATGGAGCTATTGGTGATGTTGAAGTAGACCTTTTATTGCATTGAGATGGATTTCTCACTATAACATTCTTCTCTATCTTTTCTATTCTGGCAGTGAGTCTTTCTTTCTTCTAAGTAGTGAGTGCTTTGGTAGTGATCTATTTGTAATTGGCGTTGATATTACATAATATTGTGAGCTAATCCTCACCGTGGTTTTTTCCCTTCTTGAGTTTTCCATGTAAATATGGTGTTTCTTTGTGCATGATGTTGCTTTAATTTTGTATCTGTTATCTGCTTTCATGATAAATCATTCTAATAGATAAAGGGTTAATTGAATTAATGTGGATCTAAATGTTTGTGATGGTTTTGATGTTTTAAGGTATAACTAATTCACCCTTCTCTTAGTTGTCTTGTATCTTTAGCAGAGTATTGGTTGTTCTATGGTTAATTGGTCATATGTCTTAAAAAATAGTTTTTCATGTAGGGTTGGGCTTATTTTAGATGGTTACTAATCCTTAAGAATCTTACAAATAATGTTGAGTTGACCTCTCTAGGCATGGATTTAGAACTTTTACATTTCACATAATTCTATAATGATCTAGCACATTTTCTTTAACTATTATTACACCTATTATTTGTGGTCTTCATTTTTAGTAGATTTCTTAGAATGGGATGTCAAAGATGGATTTACTTCACATTCAAATTCCTTTTTCTCATGTTATTTTTTCTTCAAAAGAGATCAATAAGCTTGTTAGTTTTAGATAATAGAACTTTATGACATATCTAGAAAGTTAAAATGAAGAGGTTTTCCAAGAAAAAATAAGATACCTTAGTGAATCATAATGTGAGCTCACCCTTCTTAGTATTTTGATGCAAGTTTCTATGATCCTTGAATTTTTTAAAAATATGTTTTTTTCTTTTTGATTTGAAGATGCTATATATGACACTAGAAAAGCTTTCAAAAAGTTTTGTTTTGTCATTTAAATATATATATGAAGGTGGGAGATGGGATTACCCAAAGATAAAGACTACATGAAAACTTTTACTATTTTATTACCTAAAAAGATGGGTTCCAACTAAAAATCTAAGACCCATTTTTTAAACCTTGTAAATTTCCATTAAAAAAAAGACAATCGTTCATAACTATTTAGAAATCAAATCTACACTATAAAAATAAATAAAAATAAAATCAAATTCAAATTTAAATTAATTATCATCTTTTATATAAAAAAATCATCTTATACTCTAATATTTCATTAAAAATGACGCAATCAAAATGAACTATTAAAAATATATAAACAAGACATACTCTTACCATGATTTTGAACACTTTCTTTCCATCTACATACGAATATCTCTAATTTAACCACTTTGTTTAACCTGATAGCAGTTCGACCTTGGAAGGAGGGTGCGCCATATTTTTTAGCCAACCTTGTAATTGTCTAACACCAAGCAACATCTTATTAAAAGAAGCATCGCACTAAAATTTGTAATACGTCATGGTAATTCAGGTACGAAATCTGCTACCTATTCGTTGACCAGAAACATTCAAAGTTTGACCAACATTTTGTTTCCTTCTGCAAACCCTGCATTATGAACTATTAAGGAATATTCTGTTAGTACGTATTTCGAATCTTATGTGATTAGGGTTAGGCTTTTTATAATCTGTTTATAAGAAATAATGTTGGATTTTGCATGGGCAAGCATCTATATGTCTCCATGCCCATGACATTTTAATCTTAAACTTTAGTAGTGAAATTTGTAAGCCTTCAATCCTTTTTTTATTATTATCATAAATAGTTATGTCTGTTCTCCATAGTTGACTTCTTTAAGTTGATTGATCTTGAGTAAACTTTTAAAGCTAAATCATTTAGTTAACAAAAGAAGATCATTTGTTGACTACCAAGATAGAGCACATGCAGAAATAAGAAATGTACGCTTAAATTATTGAGATTAATAAATTTAGAGAATTTTTAGATTACAGTGTATGGTAAAAAATCTTATATAAGTTTACTTTTATATTGAATATGTATTTATAGTTTTATATTTCTATTTTCAAGTATAAGGGTTTGGTTTTTTAAGTCTCATAATCATATTTTTATTTACAATTTTGATATTCTATCTATTTTATATTTTAATTCAAACACATTTTCGTAGAAGATAACTTTTGATTGGAAGTAGAATATGGAATAGGATATTAAAAATAGTTTGTAAGTCTAAAAGTATGTCACTTTACATATCTTTGTATTCAACATACATATCTTATTATCAAATTGTAACCTCTAGTTGTGTAGGATAGCATTCATTCTAATAAATGTGTGTGCAATAGTAAGGAGAAGAAACCAATAGAAACAAATAGAAGACTTTATAAACTGGATAGAAATAAGAATTTTCTAGCTACATAGATTCAAATAAAGAACCCTTGTAGTTGTTGATAAATCTCATTTGGTGAATACAAACCCCATCAAGGTAGATAAATAAAAATATAAAAAACTTGTAGCCATATCACTACATTTAAAGATTAAAATATGATAATAATTATTATAATGTGATTTTGATCATATTGTGTGGAACTTGGAATTGATGATGTTTCTAGTGCAATTTTTTCACCTCTTTTTGTATTTAATTTTGTTTACAATATCTAATATAAAAATATCACATGGACCATGCCTATGTGAAGGTGGGTCCTACCATTCTTATGTCACAAAACTATATAAAAAAAATTAACTTGTCAAAGGTCTTGAGCCATTTTGGATAATTACATTTTAGAATATTTGGGAGAAATTTTGAAAAAGAAACTTAAAACCTACTTGAAATAGTTAAGTAGGGGTCAAAAATATTAAATAGTGACTTTAGAGCCAGAAGTATAGAACTAATTCTATAAGTTCACTTTGGAGGAGATAAAACATTAGTAACTCCAACATGAGATTTAATGTAGACTTTAAAATAGTAACTCTATAGGTAAAACCTTAGTGTCAACTTTGGTAGATCTACTCTAGAGCTAAGATATTTTAGATCCAATTTAATGTAAGATCTATGCAGTTAATCTTATTGAGCTTCTTTGAATCCAATTATGAATTTACTCTAGAACTAGTTTTATGGACCTCCTCCATGAAAAGTTGCACACTACAATAATCATTTTTTTAGTAATATCATATGGTTCTTCCATATTCTTATAATCCAATGACAACTTGAAAACATGTTTTAAATTCACTAAAAAGAAGAGAAGGGCCCTGATCCCATTTACTCGAAAAAGAATAGAAACAAAAAAAACTAGAGAGAAACAACTCAAGTACCAAAGCTTGAACCCCACAATTTTTCCCTCAAAGTCTTTCCAAGAGAAATAGTGTCCTTCTAAGGTGTGCATTTCTTCCTGCATTGCACAATAATCCAAGAAGAAACAAAAACCAGTATTGAATCTCTTAGAAGGAAGGGGGAGAAGTCCCCTAGGGAAAGCTATTAGGTGGAGCAATAAGAAATTCAAGTGGAACATCTATAACCAATGCTAAAGCAGCCGAAATTGTAGTACATATATCCTTGTCCAAAATCTTGCATTTTTGGGGTTGGGGGCTAACAACTCTTCTATGAATATTTTAAGAACCTTGGCATACAACTTCTAGCCTAATTTAAAAAAAAAAAACTAAATGTAAGAAGTGAAACTAGAAAGAATAAATCCTACATTTTTTGGGTGGAGTCTAACGACTCTTTTGTGAATATTTTAGAGCCTAGAAAATAGGTAGATCTAAAGAAAGATATTTCGATGTAGCAAGCAAATAAGTAGATGAAGTACAAACAATAAAAATATAGATGAACTAAATTACTTGACATTTATTTTGTAATTAAATTACTTGATATTTTGAATAAAAATGAAATTGAAAAAAACTCATTCTTTATTTTTTCTATATTTTCAATATTTTTATTCATTTAGCTTATTGTCTTTTTGTTTTGGATGCTAACATTATCCTTATTTTGTCTATTTTTATTTCTCATCTTCTTATTTACAAAAATAGAACCAAATAATCATGTCCTCTATAAAAATCTTACAAAATAACCGTTTCACTCATAAAAATATGAGCAAATAAAAAATAGTTTTGATTTATGGATAGTTGGATAATTTTATATATTATATTATTTGAGCAATTGTTACATGGATTCAACCTTCATTAAATGATATTTTGAATGATTAAAGGTCTTTCATTTGAATGTGCTTATGTAGCCATTAGGCATTTTAGTCCCCTTCCATTCAACAAAACATTATTGATTCAAACCATATTTTATACAATCAAATAAAGCCCCTATGACAGAAGATTTTGCATGATTGTAATCCTCAAAAGAATATTTTTGAAAATTATAGTTTATTACTTTTAGTTTAGTAATTAAACTAAGTGTATTTCTACAATGCTAGAAAGGGTTGAAGTATAATGGTATGAATATGTTTACAATTATTTTTATATTTTACCTAAAATTTAACACTTACAACCATATCACTACATTTTACCTTAAATTTCACACTTTTAGCAATATCACTACATTTCAAGATTAAAATATGATAATAATTATTATAATATGATTTTGATCATATTGTGTGGAACTTGGAATTGATGATGTTTCTAGTACAATTTTTTAAACTCTTTTTGTATTTTATTTTTTTACAATATCTAATATAAAAATATCACATTGACCATGCCTATGTGAATGTGGGTCCTACCATTCTTATGTCACAAACTTGTAAAAAGAAAAATAACTTGTCAAAGGTCTTGAGCCATTCTGGATAATTACATTTTAGAATATTTGGGAGCAAAATTGAAAAAGAAACTTAATACCTACTTGAAATAGTTAAGTAGGGGTCAAAAATATTAAATAGTGACTTTAGAGCTAGAAGTATAGAACTAATTCTATAAGTTCACTTTGGAGGAGATAAAACGTTAGTAACTCCAAGGTGAGATTTAATGTAGACTTTAAAATAGTAACTTTGTAGCTAAAACTTTAGAGTCAACTTCGGTAGATCTACTCTAGAGCTAATGTATTTTAGATCCAATTTAATGTGAGATCTATGCAATTAATCTTATTGAGCTACTTTGGATCCAATTATGAATTTACTATAGAACTAGTTTTATGTACCTCCTCCATGAAAAGTTGCACACTACAATACTCATTTTTTTAGTAATATCATATGGTTCTTCCATATTCTTATAATCCAATCACAACTGGCAATCAAGTTTTAAATTCACTAAAAATAAAAGAAGGGTCTTGAACCCATTTACTCAAAAAAGAACAGAAACAAAAAAACTAGAGATAAACAATTCAAGTACTAGAGTTTGAACCCCACAATTTTTCCCTCAAAGGCTTGCCAAGTGAAATAGTGTCCTTCTAAGGTGTACATTTCTTCCTGCATTGCACAATAGTCCAAGAAGAAACAAAAACTAGGTTTGAATCTTTTAGAAGGAAGGGAGAGAAGTCCCTTGGGAAAAGCTATGATGTGGAGCAACAAGAACTTCAAGTGGAACATCCATAACCAATGTTGAAGTAGCCGAAATCCCAGTAGAGAGAACCTTGTCCAAAATCCTACATTTTTGGGGTGGACGCTAACAACTCTTCTACGAATATTTTAAGAACCTTAGCATATAGCTTCTAGCCTAATTTAAAAAAAAAAAACTAGATGTAAGAAGGGAAACTAGAAAGCATAAATCCTACATTTTTGGGGTGGAGTCTAACAACTCTTTTGTGAACATTTTAGAGGGAAAATAGGTAGATCTAAAGAAAGATATTTCAATGTAGCAAATAAATAAGTAGATGAAACACAAACAATAGAAAGATAGATGAACTAAATTACTTGACATTTATTTTCTAATTAAATTACTTGATATTTTAAATAATTTTTTTTTTAAAAACACTCATTCTTTTTTTTTATATATTTTCAATATTTTTATTCATTAAGCTTATTGTCTTTTTGTTTTTGATGCTATCACTAGCCTTATTTTGTCTATATTTATTCCTCATCTTCTTATTTAAAAAAAATAGAACCAAATAATCATTTCCTCTACAAAAATATTACAAAATAACCTTCCCACTCATAAAAATATGAGCAAATGAAATATAGTTTTGATTTATGGATAGTTGGATAGTTTTATATATGATATTATTTGAGCAATTGTTACATGGATTCAACCTTCATTAAAGGATATTTTGAATTATTAAAGGTCTTTCATTTGAATGTGCTTATGTAACCATTAGGAATTTTAGTCCCCTTGCATTCAACATAACATTATTGATTCAAACCATATTTTATACAATCAAATAAAGCCCCTATGACACAAGCTTTTGCATGATTGTAATCCTCAAAATAATATTTTTGAAAATTATAGTTTATTACTTTTAGTTTAGTTATTAAACTTACTGGATTTCTACAATGCTAGCAAGGGTTGAAGTATAATGGTGTGAATATGTTTTCAAATTGTTTTATGTTTTACCTTAAATTTAACACTTGCAGCCATATCACTACATTTCAAGATTAATATATGATAATAATTATTATAATATGATTTTGATCATATTGTGTGGAACTTGAAATTGATGATGTTTCTAGTGCAATTTTTTCACCTCTTTTTTAATTTATTTTTGTTTACAATATCTAATATAAAAATATCACGTGGACCATGCCTATGTGAAGGTGGATCCTACCATTCTTATGTCACAAAATAGTAAAAAAAAAAAATTAATATGTCAAAGGTCTTGAGCCATTCTGGATAATTACATTTTAGAATATTTTGGAGCAAAATTTTAAAAGAAACTTAATACCTACTTGAATAGTTAAGTAGGGGTCTAAAATATTAAATAGTGACTTTAGAGCTAGAAGTATAGAACTAATTCTATAAGTTCACTTTGGAGGAGATAAAGATTAGTAACTCCAAGGTGAGATTTAATGTAGACTTTAAAATAGTAACTTAATAGATAAAACTTTAGTGTCAACTTTGGTAGATCTACTCTAGAGCTAAGATATTTTAGATCCAATTTAATGTAAGATCCATGCAGTTAATCTTATTGTGCTACTTTGAATCAAATTATGAATTTACTCTAGAACTAGTTTTATGGACCTCCTCCATGAAAAGTTGCACACTACAATACTCATTATTTTAGTAATATCATATGGTTCTTCAATATTCTTACAATCCAGTCACAACTTGAAAACATGTTTTAAATTCACTAAAAAGCAGAGAAGGGCCCTAATCCCATTTACTCAAAAAAGAATAGAAACAAAATAACTAGAGAGAAACAACTCAAGTACCAAAGCTTGAACCCCACAAGTTTTCCCTCAAAGGCTTTCCAAGTGAAATAGTGTCATTGTAAGGTGTACATTTCTTCCTGCATTGCACAATAGTCCAAGAAGAAACAAACACCAGGTTTGAATCTTTTAGAAGGAAGGAGGAGAAGTCCCTTGGGAAAAGCTATTAGGTGGAGCAACATGAACTTCAAGTGGAACATCCATAACCAATGCAGAAGCAACTGAAATCACAATAGAGACATCCTTGTCCAAAATCCTGCATTTTTTGGGTGGAGGCTAACAACTCTTCTATGAATATTTATAGAACCTTGGTATACAGCTTCTAGCCTAATTTAAGAAAAAAAACTAAATGTAAGAAGGGAAATTAGAAAGCATAAATCCTACATTTTTGGGGTGGAGTCTAACAACTCTTTTGTGAATATTTTAGAGGGAAAATAGGTAGATCTAAAGAAAGATATTTCGATGTAGTGAATAAATAAGTAGATGAAGCACGGACAATAGAAAGATAGATGAACTAAATTACTTTATATTTTAAATAAACATGAAATTGAAAAACATTCATTCTTTATTTTTTATATATTTTCAAAAAAATTATTCATTTAGATTATTGTCTTTTTGTTTTGGATGCTAACACTAGCCTTATTTTGTCTATTTTTATTTCTCATCTTCTTATTTGCAAAAATAGAACCAAATAATCATGTCCTCTATAAAAATATTACAAAATAACCTTCTCACTCATAAAAATATGAGCAAATAAAATATACTTTTGATTTATGGATAGTTGGATAGTTTTATATATGATATTATTTGAGTAATTGTGACATGGATTCAACCTTCATTAAAGGATATTTTGAATGATTAAAGGTATTTCATTTGAATTTGCTTATGTAACCATTAGGAATTTTAGTCCCCTTGCATTCAACAAAACATTATTGATTCAAACCATATTTTATACAATCAAATCAAGCCCCTATGACACAAGATTTTGCATCATTGTAATTCTCAAAAGAATATTTTTGAAAAGTATAGTTTATTACTTTTAGTGTAGTTATTAAACTAAGTGGATTTCTACAATGCTAGCAAAGGTTGAAGTATAATGGTGTGAATATGTTTACAAATTTTTTTATATTCTACCTTGAATTTAACACTTACACTACAAAATTATATAATATATATATATATATAGAAACTAGTGTGGGAAAAAGTAAGAAAAAGATTTCAGTTTTTATGAATAAAATGATATTATAATTAAATTTATGAAGTAAATAAAAATATTATATTATTAAAATTATGAAAAAATAACATAATTTAAAATACTTTTGGAAGATGGCGTGCAACTGTTCTGCTCCTCCTATTCGCTCTTTTCCGCATGTTGAAAATATCTGCAGCAATGCAAAGGACACTTCGCCATTTCAATCCATGGATATATAGTCGTGTGGCCTTGGTTGCTCGGGGTTTGCGTGGGGCTGGCTTGGTAGTGGGGCCTTGAAAGAAGTTCCCTTTTAGTTTTGTCTCTGCCCCCGTCTTCATTTGTCATTTTTTGGTCGGTCCTTTTGTTGGGGTTGGGTCTGAGGTTGGAAATGAAGTAGGGAACTTTTGTTTGGTTTCTTTATCTTGTCTTCAACCTGGCTCTGTGTCTACCTTACTTTTTGATGTTCTGTTGACTTGACCTAACTGTTTGTTCATGTCGTTGGCTCTGTCCCCGAACTACCACATTCATGGCATTAAATGTTGTTTGTTTGTGCGCACGAATTAATGATTAAAGGTTTAATTATGCTTAAACTGCCTCATTGTTATTATTATTTGAATTGTTTAAGCAAACCACGGCTATAAAAGTCTCAAAATAATTTATGTGATAGTAGGGGCGAATTGCAGAGCAAATCTTGGCTATTTTTTGGTCAATTATGAGGAGCGTTTTGAGGTAGGATTCTTTGTTTTTCTTTCTCCTATTTCTTCTTTCGAGTGTGTTGGTTTGGTGCATTCGCGGGAGGGATTTTGTTCTTTGTTTTTGTTTCCTTTGTTGGTGTTTGTGTTTTTCTTCATGTTCTGCTTGTTTGGTTCTTTCTTTTTCGTTTCGTTCCATTTTGGGTTTGTTTTTTGTTTGTCGTTCTTATTTTTGTTGTTTGTTCAGCTGTCACTTTCATGACAGGTTCATTTGTCGTACTCTGGTTTTGACTAGGGTTTCTATTTTTGATGGGATTTCCTTGCTTGGGTAATGTATTTAATTTTGAGACCCTGTTCTAGTTTTCTCATGTCAGTTTTGGGTTGTTCGTATGGGTTTCTCATTGTGCCCTAGTTTTTGGAAATGACGTATCGAGTGAACTAGGGTTTTTGCAATATAACCTTTTCCATGGTTTTAATGAATTTTGTATGGATGAGCTATAGGAGGGATAAACTATGCTATTTATAGTTTCCTTTGGGGCCCATGTGACCTAGGGTTTATGGTTCATATGACCGCCTTGTTTTAAATAGTCTTTGTTTGCTGGAATTAATCTGCTCTCATTCATTATTATGGTGTTACTATATCTTTATTCTTGGTCAAAAGCAGATCCGGAGGGGAAGTTGAACTTGGGGACTAACATTTGTTTCTGGTCCAATTCCTATTCCCATCCTGCCTCCGACCCTGTTTTCATTCTATTCCAATCCCGACCCCACTGCAGGATAAGAAATATTATTTATGCCTAATACTTCTACAGTTCTGCCTCCAATAAAGGCATAGTTGGACCAAGTAAATATTATTTTAGGAGGATGGAGGAGGGATTATATGATTGACTAACCTAGATGCTTTGTTCATCTAATACAAGGAATTGTTGCAGGTATTAAGAAATGTCAGGAGCATCAGATGAGGCCCCTTAGAGGAGCCAACTAGGTGAAACTTCATGGCAAGGAGTTGGGCCAAAGAAGATCAAAGTGGAATAGCTCCCCTATACCTTGAGATGTAAGCATAAGGAGGTTGTCCTCATAGCTAGAAAAATTGATTCCGACTGGGCTGATATTACTAACACCAATTTGGGCCCTTTTAACTATGAATAATTGCATGAGGAGGCATTCACTGAGGAGAAGGTCATAGGAAGGACATAAAGGATTGTTCAATTAGGACTGGAACATGTTGCACTTTTCCCCCTATTTGTCCAATGTCCAGAGTTGATTCTTGCAGCAATTGGAGCATATAACCCTGCTACTAGGCAGTGTGTGGATGTAAAGGTTAATGTTATTATTGACTTCAAGCCTCCAATAATCAAATTCTTGTTTAATATACCCGATCCCAAGAATCCTAAGCAATTAAATGAGGTAGAGCCTTTGAAGCTTTATAGTGATAATAAGGAGAGGAATAGGTTTCACATGAATAAGACTTAGATGAAGGTGGAGAAGAAGTCTTTGACCAAGCTTCCAGACTAGCCTAAAAGGGTAGACTTTAGTAAAGAAATTGCATATATAATCATATTCCTTTCTAGGGTGTTTGGGAAAAGGGATGCTTCACTATTTAAGGAATGGATGTTTCCTTTTATCCAAGCTATTTTGGATGGGAGGCAACAATTTGACTAGTGAATGATAGTATCAGACATCATTCACAATCAGATGATAAAAGTGAGAGAAACCGAGCGTTTCTTTATGACCTCCTATGTAGTTTATGCAGCTATCTGAGTGAGGATTTTTCCTGGACTTCAAACAATAGGTATATTGGGGGAAGCCCAAGGATAGAAGAGAGTGTGGGAGTATTATAACCAGATCACCTTGTAGGCATCAGAGCAACATTATAGAAGGGTTAACGATGCCTTTATTTATGCAATTATT
Source organism: Sequoia sempervirens (assembly GCA_007258455.2). Classification (NCBI taxonomy): domain Eukaryota; kingdom Viridiplantae; phylum Streptophyta; class Pinopsida; order Cupressales; family Cupressaceae; genus Sequoia; species Sequoia sempervirens. The sequence goes on from VDFB02086081.1 coordinate 223,799,655, forward strand.
AACGAGCTTAATGGTGATGTAGGGAATAGGCTTAGCAGGGAGGCAATGGCTTTTGTAAATGAATGGGGGCATTGGTTTATCCAGTACCCCACTTTAACCTATTTTAGGTTAACAAGCTTTGATGGTCACTCCCATTTTCTACCTAGATGTTGTGGTAATAGGATCATTTTAATGGAGTTTATTTATCAAGCCTTGGTTGTTAATTTCTAGTTTGGCAACAAAAACAAGACTGGGTGCCATATATTTTTGATGAAGCTAGGGGCCTTTTGTTGTCCACACATTCAGGAAGCTAAGGCTATTTGTGATGAATTAGTTTATTTGAAGTTGGGCTTGTACATGGCAAGGAAATACTATGACCCCAAGCACAAGATGAGGGCTTTGCTTCCTAGTGTCTTTGAGAAACACTTTAATCTATTGGAGGATTTTCAGAGGATTTGTAGGATGAGTATGATCTTAGGAAGAAGAATTATGAAAGGATACCTATCCCACTTATGGTTGAGATTAAGATAAAAGAAGACATTATAGAAATATTGTCTGATGATGGGAAAGTTTTGGATCCCGGATATGATGCAGACAAGATTGGTACTAAAGATCTTGGTCCAATAGTTTGGAATGTTGAGGAGACAATTGAAAGAATGCAGATTGCAAGATCGGTGCTGGACATGAGTATTCAATGGGTGAGTTTGAGGACTAATCAAGCTGAGGCTACATCATCTAAGCAGAGGAAGGCTACAGGTACCACCCAAGGATATAAAAGGAAAAAGAGAAACATGGAACCTAAGGAACCTTTAGAGTTTATGCCTTCTAGTGCACAAGAAGAGGAGGTGGTTGCTCAAGACCTTCCAGAGGTCCAGGAAGATGAAACAATTGTCGAGGTGGGGGCTTCTACATCTGTTGTAGGGGACATACCTATTCAGCCCTTTGATGCACAAGAATTAGGTCAAGAATCATTGAAGGGAGCCCTCAATGGTGAAGCACAGGTCTTAAGGAAAATGGAGTATGAAATTGAGATACATAATGTAGAAATGGATTCAAAAAAGACTACATCTGATAAAGAGCATCCAACATTAACATATTTTGATATCACGGATGATGCAGGGACTGAGCACATATTCATTAAAGAAGATCAATGGAAAATCTTTGAAGATATGAAAAGAGAAGCTAATGCTAAGGCACAAGCTGAGGTATCAGCTAAGCTACAGGAAGAGGAGGCCAAGGCATAATATGAGTTGGAAGTCAAGCAGAAGGAGTTGGAAGATAAGGTTAAGGCTAATGAATTAGCTCAATAGCAACAACAAAAGGAGTAGGAGCTCAAAATTCAAGAAGAAAGGGATAATTTGATGATGCAACAGAAAATTCATAACCTTGAAGAGAAAAGGGAAAAGCAAAGAAGAGAAAAAGAATCTATTGAAGCTAAGCTCAAAGCACAAGAAGAGGCTTATAGGAGAAAGGAAGATCAAAAACGTTTGAATAGGGAAAGAGAGGCTACTGAAATTGTTGAATATGAAAAGAAGTCCAAGGAGGCATGGGACTATGTCGAAGAGTTGAAGAAGCAGCGAGATCAAATGTTAGAGAAAAAGAAAGAGGAAGAGGAATGTTTAAAGAAGGTGTTGGAGGCTAAAAAGTTGAAAGAATAGAAGGATACAGAGGAAGCAGAAAGGTTAGCACCTGAGGAAAATGAACAAAGTAATCAACAAAATGTGCAAGAAGTTGATTCTCAACCAAGGCCTACATTGTTACAACCTCTGTCTTCCACTACTATTGTTTCTTCTTCAGCCCAAGCAGCCACTACTCCTATTTCTCCTACTTGGTTAATGTCAATAAATATTTAACCAACTCCCTTTGAGTTTATTTTTCTATGTGCCAGCCTGTACATCGCTAGGTCCACTCAGCCTTTTACCAAGGTTTTGAATTTGTCGCTCCACATGTCTACTCTTCATAACTTTGAGGTCAGCATTCCCTTTAGATCCCAGGAAACTCTGTTGTACTTCCACGTGTCGTGGCTGTAGGATACTTTTGGTTCTTGTTTCCTTGACGCCTCATCGGGCTACGAAATTCTGCCACAAAGCTGTCGTTCCTAAAAGGTGTTGGCAGTCCCCCACAATTTCTAGCTACAGTGGAAACTTGCAACGTGTCAACTGAACACAAATCTTTCAGCATAGAGATAAAATGGCAACCGCGAGTAGCTTTATGCTACCATGCATCTTTTTGTGCCTAGTTGATAAACATTCCCTCCGTTGTGATAAAGTACTCGGCCCATTCGACACGTGTTGCACTAATGCAAATCCTCTACAATGAAGGGAGAAAGGTTCATGCGGGTAGTGAAAGGTTGTGACGTGCCTAACCAACAAATCTCATATGCGGGAAATGAACTGAATGAATCAAATAATTCTATTGGTTGCTGCTTGTCATAATCATTCGCACCAATGGATGACACTTGTCTGATCGAGCCTTGCTAGGACCACCACCATTATTGCAGAAGATGCACTTGAGCCTAGAATGATCAGATGCTTGGTTCCTGATTATTTCTTTTGCAATGGATTTGGGGAATATTCTTTTTATGGCATCATTGCAAAGGATTGCAAGATCTTTTCTATTATTGCTCTCCGAAGCGGTGGGAGGTTGTCCTGCTATATATACTTTCTTTGTTGATGAGAAAGGGTCTAGAATTTGGAACTATAACACTGGTTTTAGTAAAAGACGCCAGGCCTTTATTATTGTTTTATTTTAATTGCAAAAACTCTTAGACTGCGCCAATTATTTAGCCTTTCTATTTTTCATGCTGTTTGATCAAACTGTGAACTATGCTTTATATTATCTCAACTGGCACTTCATTTGAGAACTTCTATATATGTTGGATGCAAGTTTTCTTACGTAGATCATGTCTAAGGACTCTTCTTGGTAGTGAGAATGTATGTCAACATTATTTATCATACCCATCATTATATCTTGGCACATCGCCTTAGGTTAGACTTTACTTTATTATATTTTTTTCCTTTTCCCTTCCAAACCCCATTATACAAGAAGCCAACTTCTCTAAAAATCTAGAGGTTACTTAGTTTAGTGCAAAAGGTCCCCCTTAACTGAGTTTCCCATAAGACTCTGTTACATCATCAAATTTTGGCTTCAACAGTTAAAATTGGACTTGGAAAGAAAATAAGTTGTTCAACCATAGTCATTGAATTGGGAAGAAATAATGAAAGAATTTGGGAAAGAGAAACCTAAAAAGAAGGCCTGAATTCTTCACTCTACTAGGCTCACTGATGCTAGAGAGATCATTGTTGAATGTGCCATACCTGTAATGGAGAAGATCCGTGATGATATGCAAATGACCGATTATCAGTTGGGGGCAGTAAATTTGGGAAAGCCTATGAGAAACCAATAGATGAGTTTGATTGATATTGTGGCTTCTTCAACTAAATCTCAGATGATTAAAGATAAACAAAGAAAGGATGAGCTTAAGGCTCAATTGGATCAGCTTGATAGTTTTTTGAAATATGTTTCAAGTCCCATTTCCCTACAAGTTGCTCCTCTTGAATCCCCAGTTTTGTTAACAAAGAGGGAAGTAGATGATTTGATTCTAATGAAAAGAAAGGTAGGGATGATGGATAAATGGTTGGATAAGCTCAACCAGGAGGTTGATGATGTTCTTGTTGAAGGTTCTAAGATTCATAAAGTTGCTCTTGAATTACCAGAAGATTTAGACTAGTAGGCTAAGGATCTGGATAAGCAAGATGATGAATACAAGGAATATGTTAAAAGGATTGAGGATATTACCAAAGTTCCCAAGTCCACTTTGCTGGAATATTCAGTTCTTGAGTAGGGTAATCAAGATTTTGTGGAAAAAACTGCGAGCATCATAAGATATAAGTCTAGGGTTATGCATGGACATTAAGAAGAAGTCTGAGAAATGTGTAAAGACTTGAATCAATAGATGGTCGAATTAGAGGCAATAGTGGCCATTGTAATCAACTTAGATTCCTCAAACAAAGAAGGCATGTCTTTGGATAAACTAAGAGATGGAGGGGTAGGTTTGAAGAGATTATGCAAAAGGGAGATGATGGGGAGAATTTATTATTAGATCAGTTTATGGATGTCCAGGAGGAGGTAAGAACTTCTAGAAAGGAGCTAATCAAGTTAAAGGAGATGCAAAGGTGGGTTTCTATAGAATTTGAAAGAATCAAATTTGAAGCTGATTGGTTGGATGGGTCCAATTTGGGTACTCTTCAATAGATGTTCTCCAGTTTTGACGAGTACATTCTTGAGCATTTAGTGCAAACATGAATGACTCTTTTCATCATGCTCTATCCAATCTTCTCCTCTTTTTGTTGGTTTGGACATAAGTTCAACTTTGAGTTTGATCCGTGGGTTTCATTTTCTTCTTGGAGTATCAGATTTATTTTTTTGTACAACAGAGTGATCAGCCTTGAAACAAGGGTTCCTTACTTCTATGTTCAGTTTTAACTCCATGAATTGTGGATCTTGATTGATAATTGATAAATTCATGCATGTGGCAACCTATATGTACTATTAGAATCTACTTTGTAAAGGTTGACTAATTGAAGAAAGATCAGCCACCTGATGATAGAAGATAGAAACTAGATCTAGTATTTCAATGTTTTAAAAAGATACTCTAAAAGTTTCAGTAAAAAGACTTGATTATTTTATAGTTTTCATACATTTTCATGTCATGATTCTAAACTTTGGATCTATTTTGATAAGGTTAATGGTACATGATCAATCCATACGCCAGTGATTTTGCTGTGTTTAATTATTTCTTATTTGATGAAAGTCAATAGAAGGAACTGGATTCAAGATCATATCATTGGATTATTTGTGAATTAAATTGTTATTGTATTCATTTGATCTTTGTTTTGGATGAGTGAGTGATTTTTTTGAAGTAAGTTTAGTGAATATTGATGGTATATAAATTAGCATTATTGATGTATGTAGTAGCATAGTTTATTCAATGGATTGTATCTTGTTGTAGTTATGGTTAGGTGGAATAAACAATCATTATTGATATGCATGTCTGGATACATAAGGATTTTGCTCATGCTTCTTTGATTTAAAACTATGTTTCACCCTTTTCTTTTATTTAAGACCCCCCAAACGTAGACTACTTGATGTTGTGCAGTCTTGTTCCTTCTTACCAGCAAAGGCCCCTTGAACATTATAGTTATATCAACCACTGAGTGAAATCAGCATAATTGAGAACCACTTACTAGGACCTTGCGAGTTAGATCTCCATGTGTTATCTTTCTCTTTCAGGAGAAATAGAATAGTAATATTCTATTTAATGTTGTTGTGTTGTTTTGAACTTCTTCTTGATGTCCATGCATAACCCTAGACTTATATCTTATGATGCTCATAGTTTTTTCCACAAAATATTCATTACCCTACTCAAGAACTAAATATTCCAGCAAGGTGGAGTTGGGAACTTTGCTAATATCCTCAAGCCTTTTAACATATTCCTTGTATTCATCATCCTGCTTATCTAGATCCTTAGCCTGCTGGTCTAGATCTTCTGCTAATTCAAGATCAACTTTATGAATCTTAGAACCTTCAACAAGAACATCATTAACCTCCTAGTTGAGCTTATCCAACCATTTATCCATCATGCCTACCTTTCTTTTCATTTGAATCAAATCATCTGCTTCCCTCTTTGTTAACAAAATTGGGGATTCAGGAAGAGCAGCTTGTTGGGAAATGGGACTTGAAACATCTTTCAAAAAACTATGGAGCTGATCCAATTGAGCCTTAAGCTCATCCTTTCTTTGTTTATCTTTAATCATCTCGGATTTAGTTGAAGAAGCCACAATATCAATCAAACTCATCTGCTAGTTTCTCGTAGGATTTTCCAAATTTACTGACCCCAACTGATAATTAGTGATTTGCATATCATCACTATTCTTCTCCATTACAGGTATGGCACATTTAGCAATGATCTCCCCAGCATCAGTGAGCCTAGTAGAGTGAAGAACCTAGGCCTTCTTTTTATGTTTTTCTTTCCCAATTTCCTTCATCATTTCTTCCCAATTCAACGGATGTGGTTGAACAACTTGTTTTCTTTCCAAGTCCAATTTTAAACAAGTAGGAGCAATAGGAGTAGTGGCTGCCTGGGCTAAAGAAGAAGCAACAGTAGTGGAAGACAGAGGTTGTAACAATATAGGCCCTTGTTGAGAATCAACTTCCTACACATTTTTTTGATTACTTTATTCCTTTTCCTATGCTAACCTTTCTGCTTCCTCTTTATCCTTCTGTTCTTGCAACTTTTTAGCCTCCATCTCCTTCTTTAAAGTTTCCTCTTCCTCTTTCTTTTTCTCTAACATTTGGTCCCACTACTTCTTTAGCTCTTCAACATAGTCCCATGCCTCCTTGGACTTCTTTTCATATTCAACAATTTTAGCAGCCTCTCTTTCCTTATTCAAACATTCTTGATCTTCCTTTTTCCTATAAGCCTCTTCTTGTGCTTTGAGCTTAACTTCAGTAGTTTATTTTTCTCTTCTTTGATGGGCCTTTTCCTCTTCAAGGTTATGAATATTCTGTGGCATCATCAAATTATCCCTCTCTTCTTGAATTTAGAGCTCCTGCTCCTTTTGTTGTTGTTGTTGAGCTAATTCATCAGCCTTGACCTTATCTTCCAACTCCTTCTACTTGACTGCCAACTCAGATTGTTCCTTGGCCTCCTCTTCATGTTGCTTAGCTGATGCCTCAGCTTGTGCCTTAGCATCAACTTCTCTTTTCACATCTTCAAAGAGTTTCCATTGATCTTCTCCATTCAATATGTGCTCAGTCCCTGCATCATCTGTCATATCAAAAGATGTTAATGTCAGATGCTCTATATTAGATGCAGTCTTTTTTGAATCTATTTCTACATTATGTATCTCAATTTCATCCTCAATTTTCCTTGAGACCTATGCTTCACAATGGAGGGCTCCCTTTGGTGATTCTTGACCTAATTATTTTGCATCATAGGGTTGAATAGGTACGTCCCCTGCAGCAGGTGTAGAAGCCCCCACCTCCACAATTGTTTCATCTTCCTGCACCTCTGGAAGGTATTGAGGAACCACCTCCTATTATTGTGCACTAGAAGGCATAAAATCTAAATGTTCCTTAGGTGCCATCCTTCTCTTTTCCCTTTTATATCCTTGGGTGGTACCTACAACCTTCCTCTTCTTAGATGATATAGCCTCGGCCTGATTAGTCCTTAAACTCACCCATTGAATACTCCTGTCCAACACCGGTCTTGCAATATGCTTTATGTCGATTGTCTCCTCATCATTCCAATCTATTGGATCAAGATATCTAGTACAAATATTTTCTGCATCATATCTGGGATCCAAAACCATCCCATCATTAGACAATATTTCTGGAATGTCTTATTTTATCCCAAACTCAACCATAAGTGGGATAGGTATCATTTCATAATTCTTCTTCATAAGATCATACTCATCCTACAAATCCTCCCAAAAATCCTCCAACAGATTAAAGTGTTTCTCAAAGACACTAGGAAGCAAAGCCCTCATCTTGTGCTTGGGTTCATAGTATTTCCTTGCCATGTACAAGCCCAACTTCAAATAGAAAAATTCATCACAAACAACCTTAGCTACCTGAATGTGTGGACAACAAAAGGCCCCTAGCTTCATTATAGTTATATCAACCACTGAGTGAAATCAACATAATTAAGAACCAATTACCAGGACCTTGGGAGTTAGATATCCATGTGTTATCTTTCTCTTTTAGGAGAAATATAATATTAATATTCTATTTAACGTTGTTGTGTTGTTTTGACCCTCAATAGATCTGGCACTAGAAGGAGGGCCTGAAGAACAAGTTGGCTCGCATTGGGTCATTTTCACTGGATAGGTACAAGAGAGTTCTTAGATCTTCTCAGAATCTTGAACCACTTGTTGAACTCCAAACCCCTGTCGGGCATAGGCCCCAGGCTCATAGACTTTTGATCCAACCGTTATCACCACCACTCACCCCACTTGGGTTTCCACCAAACCCACCTATGCCACCTCACCAACCACTTTCACCCATTCCACAACCTACTCAATCTGTATCACTGCCAAGACCTATGGCTTACTTTATTAATAACCCTTCACCATTGGGGACTATCCCTGGAGGTATACACGATATCCCAAAGAACTCAGAGAGGTTATGTCCTAATTACATGCATGGGGAGTCATCAAGTGTCAAGGAGCACATACATGCATTTAAAGATGCTTGTAACCGTGCTCAGGTGGCTCATCAGGATGTTGTGTGCAGACTGTTCCCCTATTCGTTGGGAGACATGGCATATAATTGGTACCTGAACATACCCCAATTGTTAGTTCTAAGTTGGAAAGATTTAGAGAATGCCTTTATCAACTAGTTCAGGGTTTAGATAGACCCTGCTATCCTTTACCACCAGTTTGCTACCATAAGGAAAGATCATGAACTGCTCCCTCTATTCAACACCAGGTTCCAAAGAATGTACTGAAGGTTGCAAGATCCTTACCCGGTGGCTGAGAACATCGCCATCTTGGCATACTTAAGGGTTGTGGACCCTTTGATTGGCTTGTTCTTGGAAAGGACCTATAATGCTAATGAAACTGATTCTTTGGCTAAGATATATCATCTCGCCATTTAGTTGCAACAACAAATTAGTCTGCAATCTGGGAGTCTAGGAGGAGTTCTCCCTCCTATAGGATACCAAATGTCCAATCCACCCCCTCTATTCAATGCGGTCCCAGGGATGTCCTATTCCCAATATGGACCCATGTCTGAATTCCAAGCTTCACCTCCCTTGCCATTTCTTAACAATGGTCCCTAGGATTCCTCCCAGGAAAATCAAAATTACCAAAATTAACCTGGAGGATCAAGTTCAGTTAATCAATCTTTTGTTGTGAAGAATGTAGAAAGTGAAAAGACTCTCCAACTGACCAATGAGATGGAGACTCTCAAAAAGACACTATCTCAGATGTCTAATGACATGGTTCAACTTAGACAGAATCCCCCTCACAACTAGAACCAAGGTTTTCAGAGTCAGGGTGGTTATCCAAACCAAAATCCCAATCAGAATTATAATGCCAACCAAAATGCCACTAGGATTTTCTAGAACCAAAACTCTTCTAATCAAAACTATCAAAATTCTAATAGAGGATACAATCAAAGGCCTAACAACAATAGGCCATGGAATATTGGACCCAATAACGGAGGAGTTTCTCACAATTATCAAGTGGGAGATGAAAATCCACACACTGCCAATGTGGCATACCTCCACCTTATGACCAATTGGTGTAGACTACATGATACGGTGGTCCATTTTGAGGTAAATTGACCAAAAATAGCTCAAGTTGATGCTCCATTATAGGGTGCATCCAACAAATCTAGTGGATCAACAGATATTGCCATGGCATATGATATCTTTGAGGAAGAACTTCCATTTCCCAATCACGAAGACAATGAAGTAGTAGAAGATGTGTATGATGCCCAAGCCTTCCAAACCAAGGGAGGCCATTTCCTTAGAAATCAAAACCGAGGGCCATTCACAACCTCTGCCCCTCCTAATAACATGGTCCTACCAAATCAGAATGCGGATAGTAATCCACCACCACCAAAGGGACCATCAAATTCTCAGAACAAAGGTAATTCATCTTCAATTCCTAAATATTAGGTTAGGAATGATTCAAAATTTGATTTCATTACAGAGATGCAGAGGCAGAAGACTTCAATGTCTTTCTTTCATATTTTGAAATGGTGCTCGACTCAAAAGGAAATCTTGTTGAAAGCCTTGGGGGAAGCAGATAGGTCAGAAGGAAGAGAAAAGGCGACTCCTACTAATGAGATGAATGCAACTCTCTATAAAGGTAAGGATGGTACTCCACCTTTCTTGCTAAGTTTGAGAATTTTTGGAAAGAATTTACATAATTTTCTACTGGATTATGGGGCATCAGGGAATGTCATGCCTTTTTTCCATTTGTAGGAAGTTAGGTCTGAGCCCACTCCAGACAAATAAAAAGGTTATCCAGTTAGATAAAAAAAGTTAATGTGGTAGGAGAGCTTAAAAATATCCATGTATAGATTGGATCTGATCCAAGGATCCAAACTTATGTGGATATCCAAGTCGCAGATATCCCAGAAACCTATGGTATGCTCTTGAGAAGAGACCTGATGAAAAGTCTAGGTGGATATTTGTTTTTGAATTTCTCACACATGTGGCTGCCCTAGAAAGGAATAGCAAGCCAGATCAGAATTGAAAGTGAGCCCAGGCTCAAACACATGATCATTGAGTATGATTCCCCTAATGAGGTAGCCTATTTTGAAACTGAGATAGGAGTTTACAAGTAGGAGGAAATTGTGACTTTTTCAGTACTTCATTCTGATGACTCACCCCTTTAAGAGCAAAATGACCCAATGATTACTATTAATCAACAAGTCCTAATAATGAAATTACAATAGGATAGGCTGGTACTAGGAGAGGGTATTGATATGTGGAGTCTCCTACTTCCTAATTGGTGTAGGGTGCATTACCATAATCATTCTGAGTTAACTTGCCAACCTTGTGTAGATATTTTAAAACATGTCTTCCGGGTAGAAGAAACTTGTGAATGTCAACCTCAAGCCTCTACTAATGAATTTCCATTTCAAGCAAAGGATGCAACCATCCTTACGAGAGCTAGCTCTGCTTAGAGGGAATCATCTTTTCAACTCGAGCAGACTAAGGTTTTGTGTTCTAAATTACCACTAAAGATTGTGGAATCTCAGTCTTTACCAATTACACTTACCCCAGAAACACTTCCAATGCCTAGGGCATTGGTGACAAAGGTACTGAATCATGACCTAGCTCAAGGGGAGGTTTAGGAATCAATTCCTGAACAGATTTTCAATTCAGGAGAATCTTTTGATGAACTGTGCCCCCAGTTGCTTTCAAATACTGATGATCAACACCAATATGAGCTGCCATATACTTTTTCAAAGAAAAATACTGTAGGCAAAAAAAAGAAAGAGACCCAGCCCCAAATCAATTATGGAGTCTAAAATTCGATGGCTCTAAGTCCAAATCAGGAAGTGGAGCAAGGGTGGAATTAACCAATCCAAAGGGGCAGACATACTTTGCTTCCTATAGGCTACAATTTGGTTGCACAAACAATGTGGTAGAGTACTAAGCACTTGCTAGGAGCTTAATGTTTTCCCATCAGAAGAAGGTCACATATCTTATGGTGATGGGGGACTTTGAAGTCATTATCAAATAGGTTCACAACCAATATACTTATCATAATAAAAGATTGGCTGCTTACAAAAATAGAGTTTGGAATCTGATAGAGGACTTTGACACTTTTGAAATTACTTTGATTTCTAGGGAACAAAATTAGATTGCAGATGCTTTGGTAGTTACTGCTAGTACATTGGAGCCTATGCAATACTCCAAACTGAAAATATTTTCAGTTGAACTAGTTTCAATCCCAGTAGTCCCTGATAATGCTCATAATTTTTAGGTCTTCGATGATGACCAACACATACTCACCTTCTTGGAAAATTCATATGTCTTCGAAGGGAAGATCATAGATGAATCAGATAGAGATTAGGGAGAATGGGACCCTGAAGGTTGTGATATGGAAGGAGTAATGAAATTAAAAAGTAACAACATCCCCAAGTGGATGGTAGCCTTAGAAAAGATATTTGATTATGATCCTCGAGCTCGGGAGAGAGTGCCAATGCAAAGTGAAGGAGGGAAGTACAAATCTATTAATTTGGCTAATTTGGGTCCCAAAAGAAATGTCCTTATAGGAAAGACCTATCCTAAGGAAATGAAATAATTAAGGTGTTAAAAGAAGATATTATGACAATTTCCTAGAGTTATGAAGATTTGAAGACTTTTGACACCTCTGTGATCACACACACAATAATGTTGAAGCCAGAAGCCAAGCCCTTTTGTCAAAAGAAGCACTCGGTCAATGCTTTGATTGAACCATTGATACAAAAGGAACTGCAAAAACTTTTATCAGCAAGAATCATCTTCCCAGTAAGGCACTCCAGGGTTTCCAATCTAGTTCCAGTGCATAAGAAAAGTGGGGAGATCAGGTTGTGTGTTGACTTTAGGAACTTAAAAAAAGCCTTGGAGAAGGATAACTATTCACTTCCTTCTCTTCATGAGGTATTACAAACTGTTAATGGATCCCAGATGATGTCGTTCTTAGATGGCTATTTTGGATATAACCAAGTGCTTGTCAGTCATGAGGACAGGATAAAAACTGCCTTTACTACAAAATGGGGGACATTTTCCTATCGACGCATGCCATTTGGCCTCATTAACGCTAGAGCTACCTTTCAGCACACAATGGATGTGGCTTTTAAGGATTTGATAGGTAAGTGTATTATTATATATGTGGATGACCTAACAATTTTTTCCAAGAAGAGAAAGGATCATGTTGCTGATTTAGCAAAGGTCCTTAAAAGATGTATAAGCTATGGAGTATCTCTAAATCCCAAGAAGTGTGTCTTTGGAATTTCTGAAGGGAAACTTCTAGGGCATGTGATATCAGAAAAGGGAATATCCATAGATCCCAATAGAGTTGAGTCTATTTTGAAATTGACGATGCCAGGTAGTAAAAAGGAGATGAGGTCCTTCTTTAGGAGGATTAATTTTGTAAGGAAGTTCATAATAGGGTTTGCAGAAATTTTCAAACCCCTCAATGAGATGATGAAGAAAGATGTTAAACTTGAATGGAGCAATGAGGCTAAATATGCATTTTCACAGATTAAGCAATCAATATCTGAGGCAATAGTCTTGACAAACCTAGATTACCTAAAGCCCTTTTATATTTATTCATTTGCATTTGATCATTCATGTGCACCAGTCCTAACACAATGCAGAGGTGAAGGAGATGAAAGACCAATTGCCTTCATGAGCTCGCCATTCAAGAATGCAAAAGTTAGGTACCCAACCTTGGAAAAATAGGCCTTTGCATTGCTACGAGCAATAAAAATGTTCAGGAAATTACATTTTGAGAAGCCAAGTTATTGCTATAGTGTTTGATCCAGTGATTAAGTCCCTCCTTATGCAAAGAAAATTAGGGAAAAGAAGAGGAAAATGGATGGCTATCCTGCAAGAGTATGATTTAGAAATTCATCCAATGAAACTTGTCTGAGGACAAGGTTTATCAAAGGCCATGGCAGATGTTGACAAGAATATTACCTTTCAGCAATATATTGTGCACTCATTTACCAAGGACCCACATGTGGTATACTGACTTGATCTTCTTCCTTCTCAATAATAGATGCGTAGAAGGGATGAATGCTACCCAGAGAAGGGAACTAAGGATGAAGACTGCTCATTACATGCTCAAAGGAGGGGCTCTATATAGAAGAAATTATGAGGGGGTGTACCTACGATGTCTGGATTAGCAAGAAGCTAAGCATGTCATGGCTGAATTCCACGGTAGGCATGGCACAAGACACGGATCAATAGATTCTTTAGCCCATCAAATCCTCAGGTCAGGGTATTAGTGGCCCCATGTGTTCAGGGATGCACATCAACACATCAGGACATGTCATGCATATCATACTTCTGCATCAAAGGAGCATAATTCAACAATGCCTCTACAACCAGTATAGGAGGTAAGACCATTTGCCCAATGGGCACTAGATTTTTTTGGGGTAATTAATCCTAATTCTTCTATAGGACAAAAATTCATCATAATTTCTACAGACTATTGCACCCGTTGGACTGAGGCTCAACCATGCAAGAACAAAACCACTAATGTGGTTATCAAATTTCTCACTGAAAACATTGTTACCAGGTTTGGAGTGTTATTTGCCTTGGTATGTGACAATGGCCCTGCCTTCTCATCTATTGAACTCATAGAATGGGCTTACAAACATAAAATCATCTTGAAATATTCATCTAACTATTATCCTCAGAGAAATGGTGTGGCAGAATCTACTAACAAGAATCTGTTAGAAGTGATAAAGAAATTACTTGAAAGTAATCGTAGGGATTGGCATACCCAGTTAAGATTTTCCTTATGGGTAGATCGAAATCATATTAAGGTTTCTCTAGGAAGTTCCCCTTTTAAATTAGTCTATGGCCAAGATCCGGTTTTTCCCATACACTTATAGATACCCGTTCTTAAGTTCATGCAAGAGTTTTATACAAGAGATGATTGGATTGAGGTAAGACTAAATAACCTTTTAAACATGGAAGAATAGAGAGATGTTGCTCTACAATATTTTTTCAAACATCAGGTTGTTGTCAAACATTGGTTTGAAAAAAGAGCTAAGATTAAGGCATTAAAAATCTTAGACTTGGTGTTGCTGTGGGACAAGGCTAAGGAGAAAAAGGGTGATCACCAGAAATTTGATAAACTCTGGCTAGGTTCATATCAAGTAGCTGAGATCTTGGGTGAGAACTCTTTTTGTTTGAGCACCTTGACGAGAGAACCTGTTCTATTGCCAGTCAATGGACAATTTCTCAAATATTACTTCAGATCATAAAGGTTTGAGCTTCTGAATTGATTGTATATATGTATTTTGTGTAATTACTGATTCTTTGCTTCTGTTGGTTGTTTGTTTGTTGTTTCTCTCTTTCTCTTTGTTTCCTTTGTTGTTTTGTGTCTATTATGTTTTTCTTCTTTGGGGATTCTCTTTTCTTTCCATCTTGAAATAATAGGGTTGTTATTCAAAGAATAATGTAGGCACTAGGAAAGAAATTGGTTTAGGAATTTTTAGGCATATATGTTGAAAGATTTTGTTCTAAAATTCATGCCTTATGGTCAATTTAGCATGATTTTGAAGGCTATTAGGAGTAAGGTATATTGCAGATAACCTCCTGAACTATCATTGAAATCTGTCACAAAATAGATAAAACATCTGACTATAAGGTGCCTATTCATCTCAGAGTGATTATATCTTCGATTTAAGTGAAAAATATGTTTCCCCAAGACTGTCATAGGATCCACTCTAGTTCTCAACCCACATCTCATATTATTAAAGTCTTTGTATTGAGAAGGTTTTTGAAAAAAAATTTCACAAGGCCTGTAAAAGAGATAAAGAAAAGGAGAAGCACTAAAATAAAGGAAAACTCAATACTAAATGGGTAATTCAAATATCTCTATTGAGGATATGGACACCTAACTGGCAGTAAAGCAATGCTTTGAGAGAACTAGAGGTATCTCCATCAAGGCTATGGATGCTTGACTGGCAGCAGAGCAATAACCAAGATTCCATTGCATGACAGTCGAAGGACTCAACCCATGTAGCTTGGATTGTAGATATAGTTGTTTAGGTGTGAAGAAAGCTCAAATAAAGAAGGATGCACTATAAGCATGCACACACTCAGATTCAAGCAGTAGTTTATGTTGTTTCTACATTTGAGATTCTAGCTCAACTTTACTTAAATGTTCTCATCACACTTAAGTTAACATGTCTCATTAATTATAAGTTTTTGGGTGACTTAATTCTTCAATATCTGAAAAAAGGGTAAACCATTTTCCCCAGCCGAGTTGCCATTTGTTATGCCTTGCATAACCACCCCATTTTGTTTTATTTTTGGAACAAAATGGGTCCCCCTTTTTGTTTGTTTTGTTTGCCTTTGGTTATTTGGCTGGGTCTTAGGAGTTTTTTTTTTCTCCTATGTATATCTTTTGTTCTGTCGAATCCGAGTTCGGAACCAAATCTAAACATGGAGCTCTTTCAAGGTTTCTAGTGTGGATATAGTTATGACTCTGACTTTTCCTTCTCTTTGTTTCTCCGTTACTTTTGCTGGTTGTTTTTGATGAGCATTTGTGTTGGTTCATCCTCTTGTTTGTTGGTCATTCCTTGTGTTTTTGTTTTCTCACGCGGGAGAAGAACCAGGATTGGAACTCACATAGGAAGTTTCAAGTTTCCATTTTGTGTTCCCGTCCCGATTCCGTCTCCTCTCTTTTTCTTCCTCGCTCTCTTTGTTGTTCGGGCCGAGTCTGGTGTTCGCTCCGATCCTGCTCCCCTTGTTCTTGTGTTGTTCTCTTATTTTTGGTCAGGATCGTATCCGGACACGGAATAGAACTTTAGACTTTATGAAGTTCCCTTTCGGTTTTATCTTTGCTCCCATCTTTGTTTTCCATTTTTTGGTCAGTTCTTTTGTTGGGGTCGGGTCCAGGGTTGGAAATCAAGTTCAGAACTTTTTTTTGGTTTCTTTATCTTGTGTTCAACCCAGCTCCATGTTTTCCTTATCTGTTGATGTTCCGTTGACTTGACCTAACTATTTGTTCATGTCGTTGGCTCCGTCCCCCAACTACCACATCTATGGCAATAAATGTTGCCTGTTTACGCGGGTGAATTAATGATTAAAGGTTTAATTATGCTTAAACTATCTCATTGTTATTATTATGTGAATTGTTAAAGCAAACCACGGCCAAGAAAGTCTCGAAAGAATTGATTTGATTGCGGGGGTGACTTGTGGAGAAAATCTTGGCTATTTTCTGGTCAATTCTAAGGAGCGTTTTGAGGTAGGCTTCTTTGTTTTTCATTCTCCTGTTTCTTCTTTCGAGTGTGTTGTTTTGGCACATTTGCGGGATGGGTTTTATTCCTTCTTTTTGTTTCTTTTGTTGGTGTTTGTGTTGTTCTTCATGCTCAACTTGTTTTGTTCTTTCTTTTTTGTTTCATTCCATTTTGGGTTTGTCTATCGTTTGTCATTCTTGGTTTTGTTGTTTGTTTGGATGTCACTTTCATGATAGGTTCATTTGTCGTACTCTGGTTTTAACTAGGGTTTCGATTTTTGATGGGGTTTCCTTGTTTGGGTAATATCTTTCATTTTGAGACCTTGTTTTGGTTTTCTCACGTCAGTTTTGTGTTGTTCATATAGGTTTCTCATTGTGCCCTACTTTTTGCAAATAATGTATCGAGTGAACTAGGGTTTTTGCAATATAACCTTTTACGTGCTTTTAATTGAATTTTGTATGGAGGAGCTATAGGAGGGATAAACTATGCTATTTATAATTTCCTTTGGGGCCCATGTGACCTAGGGTTTATGGTTCATATGACTACCTTGTTTTAAATACTCTATGTTTGCTGGAATTGATCCTCTCCCATTCATTATTATGATGTCACTATATCTTTACTCTTGGTCGAAACTGAATTTGGATGGGAATTTGAACTTGGGGACTAACATTTGTTTCTGGTTTGATTCCAGTTCCC
Source organism: Sequoia sempervirens (assembly GCA_007258455.2). Classification (NCBI taxonomy): domain Eukaryota; kingdom Viridiplantae; phylum Streptophyta; class Pinopsida; order Cupressales; family Cupressaceae; genus Sequoia; species Sequoia sempervirens. The sequence continues at coordinate 223,816,818 of VDFB02086081.1, forward strand.
ATCCCCCCTCTGACCCTCTTTTGGTTATGTTTCGAGCCCAGTCCCACGACATGATAAGAAATATTGTTTATGCCTAATACTTCTATGGTTCCGCCTCTGATAAAGGAATAGTTGGAACAAGTTAATATTATTTTAAGAGGATGGATGATGGATTATATGATTGACTAACTTTGATGCTTTGTTCATCTAATACAAGGAATTACTGCAGGTATTAAGAAATGTTGGGAGCATTAGATGAGGCCTCTTAGAGGAGCCAGGTAGGTGAAACTTCATGGCAAGGAGTTAGGCCAAAAAAGATCAAAGTGGAACAACTCTCGTATACATTGAGATGTAAGCATAAGGAGGTTGTACTCACAAGTAGCAAAATTGATTCCGACTGGGCTGATATTACTAACACCAATTTGGGCCCTTTTAAATATGAAGAATTACATGAGGAGACATTCACAAAAGAGCAGGTCACAAGAAGGATAGAAAGGATTGTTCAATCAGGACTGGCACATGTTTCACTTTTCCCCATATTTTTCCAATGTCTAGAGTTGATTCTTGCAGCAGCTGGAGCATATAACCCTGCTACTAGGTAGTATGTGGATGTAAACAATAATGTTATTATTGACTTCACGCTTGCAATAATCAAATTATTGTTTAATATACATGATCCCAAGAATCCTAAGCAATTAAATGAGGTGGAGGCTTTGAAGTTTTACAGTGATAATAACGAGAGGAATAGGTTTCACATGAATAAGACTTGGATGAAGGTGGAAAAGAAGTCTTTGACCAAGCTTCTAGACCAGCCTAAAAGGGTAGACTTTAGTAAAGAAATTGCAGATATAATCATGTTCCTTTCTAGGGTGTTTGGGAAAAGGGATGCTTCACTATTTAAGGAATGGATGTTTCCTTTTATCCAAGCTATTTTGGATGGGAGGCAACAATTTGACTAGTGAATGATAGTATCAGACAAAATTCACAATCAGATGATAAAAGTGAGAGAAACCAAGTATTTCTTTATGACCTCCTATGTAGTTTATGTAGTTTCTAGAGTGGGGATTTTCCCTGGACTTCAAATAGTAGATATATTGGGGGAATCCCAAGGACAGAAGAGAGTGTGGGAGTATTATAACTAGCTCACCTTGTAGGCATCATAGAAACATTATAGAAGGGTTAATGATGCATTTCTTTATGTCATTATTAACAAGCTGAATGGTGATGCAGGGTATATGCTTTGGAGGGAGGCAATGGCTTTTGTGAATGAATGGGGGCATTGGTCTATCTAGTACCCCACTTTCACCTATTTTAGGTTAGCATGCTTTGATGGTCACCCCATTTTCTACCTAGATGTTGTGGTGATAGGACCATTTTAATGGAGTTTATTTATCAAGCCTTGGCTATTAATTTCTAGATTGGCAACAAACACAAGACTGGGTGCCATAAGCTTCCGATGAAGCTAGGGGCCTTTTGCTGTCCACACATTTAGGAAACTAAGGCTGTTTGTAATTAATTAGTTTATTTGAAGTTGGGCTTGTACATGGCAAGGAAATACTATGACCCCAAGAACAAGATGAGGGCTTTTCTTCCCAGTGTCTTTGAGAAACACTTTAATCTGTTGGATGATTTTTGGGAGGATTTTCAGGATGAGTATGATCTTAGGAAGAAAAATTATGAAAGGATACCTATCCCACTTATGGTTGAGTTTGGGATAAAAGAAGACATTCCAAAAAAATTGTCTGATGATGGGATGGTTTTGGATCCTGGATATGATGCAGACAAGATTGGTACTAAAGATCTTGATCCAATAGATTAGAATGTTGAGGAGACTATCGACATAAAGCAGATTGCAAGACCAATGTTGGACATGAGTATTCAATGGGTGAGTTTGAGGACTAATCATGCTGAGGCTACATCATCTAAGAAGAGGAAGGCTGCAAGTACCACCCAAGGATATAAAAGGGAAAAGAGAAGGATGGAACCTAAGGGAAAAGAGGAGTTGGTTCCTCACGACCTTCCAGAGGTGCAGGAAAATGAAACTTTTATGGAGGTGGGGGATTCTACATCTATTGCAGGGGACATACCTATTCAGCCCTTTGATGCACAAGAATTAGGTCATGAATCACTAAAGGAAGCCCTTCATGGTGAAGCAGAGGTCTTAAGGAAAATGGAAGATGAAATTGAGATACATAATTTAGAAACATATTCAGAAAAGATGCATCTAATAAAGAGCATCCAACATTAACATCTTTTGATATGATAGATGATGTCGGGATTGAGCACATATTGACTAAAGAAGATCAATGGAAACTCTTTGAAGATGCGAAAAGAGAAGTTGATGCTTAGGAATAAGCTGAGGCATCGGCTAAGCTACAAGACGAGGAGGCCAAGGAACAATCTAAGTTGGCAGTCAAGCAAAACGAGTTGCAAGATAAGCTCAAGGTTGATGAATTAGCTCATCAGCAACAACAAAAGGAGCAGGAGCTCAAAATTCAAGAAGAAAGGGATAAGTTGATGATGCAACTAAAAATTCATAACCTTGAAGAGGAAAAGGCCTAGCAAAGAAGAGAAAAAGAAGCTATTGAAGCTAAGATCAAAGCACAAGAAGAGGCTTATAGGAAAAAGAAAGAGCAAGAATGTTTGAATAGGGAAAGAGAGGTTGCTAAAATTGTTGAATATGAAAAGAAGTCCAAGGAGGCATGGGACTATGTTGAAGAGCTGAAGAAGCAGTGGGATCAAATGTTAGAGAAAAATAAAGAGGAAGAGGAATATTTAAAGAAGGAGTTGGAGGCTAAAAAGTTGCAAGAAAAGAAGGATAAAGAGGAAGCAGAAAGGTTAGCATAGGAAAAGGAACAAAGTAATCAACAAAATGTGCAAGAAGTTGATTCTCAACTAGGGCCTACATTGTTACAACCTCTATCTTCAACTACTATTTCTTCTTCATCATCCCAGGTAGCCACTACTCCTATTGCTCCTACTTGGTTAAAATTGGAGTTGGAAAGAAAACAAGTTGTTCAACCACAACCATTGAATTGGGAAGAAATGATGAAATAAATTGGGAAAGAGAAACCTAAAAAGAAGGCTCGGGTTCTTCACACTACTAGGCTCACTGATGCTAGAGAGATCATTGTTAAATGTGCCATACCTATAATGGAGAAGAGTCATGATGATATCAAAATTACTGATTATCAATTGGAGGCAGTAAATTTGGGAAAGCCTACGAGAAACTAGTAGATGAGTCTAATTGATATTGTGGCTTCTTCAACTAAATCCCGGATGATTAAAGATAAACAATGAAAGGATCAGCTTAAGGCTCAATTGGATAAGCTCCATAATTTTTTGAAAGATGTTTCAAGTCCCATTTCCCAACAAGCTGCTCTTCCTAAATCCCTAGTTCTATTAACAAAGTGGGAAGCAGATGATTTCATTCAAATGAAAAGCAAGGTAGGGATGATGGATAAATGGTTGGATAAGCTCAACCAGGAGGTTGATGATGTTCTTGTTGAAGGTTCTAAGATTCATAAAGTTTCTCTTGAATGAGTAGAAGATGTAGACCAACAAGCTAAGGATCTAGATAAGGAGTATGATGAATACAAGGAATATGTTAAAAGGCTTGAGGATATTAGCAAAGTGCCCAGGTCCACCTTGCTGGAATATTCAGTTCTTGAGCAGGGTAATGAATATTTTGTTGAAAAAAATGTGATCATCATAAGATATAAGTCTAGCGCTATGCATGGACATCAAGAAGAAGTCTGAGAAATGAGTAAAGACATGAATCAACAGATGGTCGAATAAGAGGAAATTGTGGCCATTGTAATCAACCTAGATTCCTCAAATAAAGACGGCCTGTCTTTGGATAAAATGAGGGAGAGATGGAGGGGTAGGTATGAAGAGACTATGCAAAAGGAAGATGATGGGGAGAATTTATTGTTAGATCAGTTTATGGATATCTAGGAGGAGGTAAGAACTGCTAGAAAGGAGCTAATCAAGTTAAAGGAGATGCAAAGGTTGGTTTATGTAGAATTTGAAAGAATCAAATTTGAAGGTGATTGGTTGGATGGGCCAGATTTGGGTACTCTTCAACAAATGTTCTCTAGTTTTGATGAGTACATTCTTGATCATTCAGTGCAAATGTGACTCAATCTTTTCATCATACTCTATCTGCTCTTCTCCTCTTTTTGTGGGTTTGGACATAAGTTCAACTTTGAGTTTGATCTGTGGGTTTCATTTTCTTCTTGGAGTATCATATTTCTTTTTTTTGTACAAAAGAGTGATTAGCCTTGAAATAGGGGTTCCTTAGTCTACTTCTATGTTTAGTTTTGACTCCATGAATTGTGGATCTTGATCAATTGATAATTGAGAAATTTTTGCATGTGGCACCATATATTTAATATTAGAATCTACTTGTAAAAGGTCGGTTAATTAAAGAAAGATCAGCCACCTGATGATAGAAGAGAGAAACTAGATCTAGGATTTCAATGTTTTAGAAAGATAATTTTTTATAGTTTTCCTTCATTTTCATGTCATGATTTTAAACTTTGGATCTATTTTGATAAGGTTAATGGTACATGATCAATCCATATGCTAGTGATTTTGTTGTGCTTAATTTTTTCTTATTTGGTTAAATTCAATAGAAGGAACTGGATTCAAGATCATATTGGTGGATTATCTATGAATTAAATTGTTATTGTATTCATTTGATTTGTGTTTTGGATGATGAGTGAGTTTTTTTTTTTAAGTTTAGTGAATATTGATGGTATCTAAATTAGCATTATGGATGTATGTAGTAGCATAGTTTATTCTATGGATTGCATCTTGTTGTAGTTATGGTTAGGTGGAATAAACACTCATTATTGATATGCATGTCTAGATACGTAAGGATTTTACTCACGTTTCTTTGATTTAAATCTATTTTTCATCTTTTTCTTTTATTTCAAACCCCCCAAAGGTAGACTACTTGATGTTGTGCAGTCTTGTTCCTTGTTACCAGCAAAGGCCCCTTGAACATTATAGTTATATTAACCACTGATTGAAATCTACATAATTGAGAACCAATTACCAGGACCTTGGGAGTTAGATCTCTATGTGTTATCTTTCTCTTTTAGGAGAAATAGAATATTAATATTTTGTTTAATGTTGTTGTGCTATTTTGACCCTCAACAAGACCCCTCTTGACATATTTTTCTACTTTAGTGTGAGTCTGAGCATAAGTTCATACTCTCATAAAGCGGGGGTTGAATGTAGCATAGAAAATTGTTAGCCTTAACAATTTTTCACTATGTCCCCCCCTAAATTATTGAGCCTAATTGACCCCATAATGTCCTAAAATTATGTATTCTAGAGCCCATTTGTACCATTTTCTAATAAACTACAAACATTGAACAAATGCAAACAATCATTAATTTCCCCTGACATTCAATATCCTAAAAGTTTGGGTCAAGATCCATATGCTCTTGGGTGAATGGGTCCCCCTTCTTAGAAATGTCTCACTTTTGGTCATGTGTTTGGTAGAATTTTAACATTCAAATTTTAAATTTCAAGTGTTGGATTTTGGGATCTAATTTTTCAGAAATTAGATAAACACCTATAAATACCTGGTATGTTCACTATTTGAAACTAGAAGAATAAGTTATGAGAAAATATTATTATCAATAGCAAGTCAATAGCACAACACCTCAGTGTTTTATTGTGGTAATTCAAGATCCAAACATTATGTCAAAGTGTATGTGAGTTCATGTGTTCATGTTATGATTATTTTGTGAAGGCTAACCCTTTTGTAGGTCTCCAAGGCATTGAAGTACTCAAGAAAGAAAGATCCAAATCCTTGAGGTGATGTGTATGACTACAGTCCTTTAAGGAAGCAATTGGAGGGTGGGGAGTTGTAGCACTCTATGATGTCATCATTCCTTCCTTTGAATTATCATTTCTATCATTGACATTGTCATTGTGGATGTGAAAACACTTACATAGGGTTTGACTATGGCAAGCCCCTACAAAGGCCCAATATTTTCTCTCTTTGCACAAATGTGTAGATCTTAGGATGAAGAGGATTGAAATAATCCTAAAGATAAATTCTCCATTTTTTTATTCAAAGCCCTCAAAGTTGTCAAATCACAAAGAATCACTTACAAAATTATTTGATAGTTTTTTGACAACTTTGCTAGTGGAAACAAAAGTCTCAAATCTGTCACCAAAGGACCCCAAAAGTTGAGGACACCCCTACAAGGACTCAAATTCCCTTTGAAAAATATGTCCTATATTGGCTAAAATAAGTTGTTCTAGCTTGGTACACATCACTTTGCACTACCTAGATCCACCTACAAATTATTGATTCCATTTGTCAGTTGTTGGGATCTTATAATTTACATATTAGGGCACATAGTTTGATTAGGTTGATCATTTCTAATAATTCACAATCCATTCCTATCTTCAATTACATGTAGATCCAGGTTTGATTGGCTCACCTTTAGGGTTGCAAGTCAATCTAATCACCTTGTTGATCTACATCTTAATTTAACTTGGTAAAAGGCCCCTTGCATCCTAGGTTATTTGCATTTAGGACCTAGGGTCCATTTTTCTATGTTTCGTTGAAATTGAAACTTGATTTTTTATTCCTACAAGAAGTTAAATTAAACAATGGTCACCTCAAATTTTCTCTATTCATTTTTCTAAGGATGCAATTTTCTTTCATACATAATTACATAGAGATGGAAGTGGTGGAGATTTTTTTTTGGCTACTTGGATATCTAAATATATCATTGATAATGGTTATGTCCCTTCACATAGTTATGTTTGGGTCCCTTCTAATATCAATGGAAATCCTATTGAATAATAGGCTATTTATGCTCCTAATCATCATAAAAAAAGATATTTTCTTTGGGATTGGATAAAATAAATCCTAATGTTGTTTGGGTGTTGGGAGGGATTTCAACATAGTAGAACATCATGAAGATAATAATTGGTACAATAATTTCAAATTCACCAATTCAAAGAATTTGAAATATGGATGTATTACCATAATTTGGTTGGATTGATTAATCCCAAGCATATAAATTTTTCAAATCAAAATACTAATTGGTTTACCTAGTTTAATTATAGATTTGGAAGTGATATGAAGATGAGTAGATTGGAAAGATTGTTCTTATCTCATAATCTTCAACTAGAAAATTATCATTTGGGATCTTGTTGATGTGCAAGGTCGTTGATGTCAATTATTGTATCATTTAATTTATCAATTATCAAACCAGGTGTGTCTTAGAATTATATATGATAAGGGTGTTTCCATGAATTGGAGGGTTTTGCACTATAAACTGTGACTTTTGGTTGTGGTTTATAGTCCAAAATCACCCAATTCAGGGAAACACCCTTATGGCATATAGCTCTAAGACAAACTCGGTTCGATAATTGATAAATTAAATGATGCAAGAAGTGACATCAACAACCTTGCACATCATTTTTGATGTCATTTCCAGGGAAATAAAAGATCTAGCTATTTAAATTTGAAGCCTTATATTTCATAAGGAAGATAGTTTAGATTGTGGATGAGATGATCTAGAGACCATCTAGGAAGATTCCTTCCACGAAATATTAATTTTGATCAAGAACAAGAAGTTTAGCAATATCAGATTGAAAATCAACAAGTGAATCAAGAACAACATCAAGAAGAAATGGGTGATCAACTGGGTAATGATCCTCCACCAAATAATAGGACCTTTTCCTATCCTATTAATCTGAATGTACAAAATAATGAACCTCCTATGAAAAAAATTTCACCTTTGGTAAATTACCTACCTTTAGAGGAAAAACTTATGAGGATCTTGACTAGTTTCTCTTTGAGTTTAAGGTTTTATGTTAGACCTATGACTATATAGCTGATAACCAAAAGTTAAAACTATTTCCTTATACATTGAAAGAGTCAAATTTACATTGGTTCATGGGTTTAGGTGCAGGAACAATCTCAACTTGGCAGGAAATGGTACAACTAAATTTATGGATAAATATCAAGAGAATTATTGTTGAGTAAGAGATAGGAAAGAAGAATTGTTTTGAATGAGACACTTGGAAGATGAAAGCCCAGAAGATTGTGTTGATAGATTTCAGTTTGTGCATTTAACAAGTGTGGTAATGGATTAGACAAGGAAATTAGTAAGACAATTTTTTTTAAAGGAATTGATGATGAATCTAGAGAATCTTTGAATCTTATAGGGAAACAAGACATCAATATTAAACTTTCCTTGGAAGAAATTATTGAGATATGTAGAAACTACTCTAGGAATATTGTAGGGACTAGAAACTCCCAAATAAACAAAGTTCTTACTCCTGATGTATCTCAAGTCATGGAAGAAATTGCAAATTTGAAAACTGATTTACTTCTTCATCTTAGCATGCAAGGAGATAAAAAGACTATTGAGCCCTTATTGATTTATTATTCCAAATGTAGAGGTAGAAATCTTTTGAGAGAGTGTCCATTAAATCAAGTTGATCTTTGTGAAATCTATGAAAAATTTCATGCAACAAGTTCTTGTAACCTCTTACTTGGAATTAAGAATCATTTGAAGAAACAACCTAAAGTAGAGGAAGAAACTAACTATGTTGTATACAAAGACCCCAAAATATAGGATATAATGCTAATCAAGGGTGATATGGTCCTAGAGCTAATTGGAATCAAAATACTTGGAAAAATGCAAACCAATGGACTCCTCCTTACCAAGCACAACCGCCACCTACATTTTGGGGTCAACCTGAATGGATGAATCCTCAATGGAATCAACCATAATGGCCCAACCAAATTAGTCTCAGTGACATCCAAACCAACCTCAGTTGCAAAAAAATCAAACACAATTTCAACCATAGAAAAATCAGGGACCAAGGCACCCTTTGGAACAATCATCTGCATTAGTCTCTGATCCTAATCCTCCTAATGAATAAGTAAACCAACCTCAGTTACCAGCACAACCTATTGCAAACCTGAAAAAATATCGTAATGATACCAATCCTCCTACTTTGAATGTGATAGATGCCAATGATATTCAGTTGAGAAACTAAAATGTTCCACTCATACCAAATGTTAAAGATCAGGGAAGTGAGGAAGAAAAATAGTATTCAAAGGAAGATCAGAACTCTGATGATAAACAAAAGGTTAGGAAAGCACCTTATCCTAAACATTTGAAAATAGAACAAGTAGCACTCGAGAAATCTCAACCAAACTATATGAATGTGGTAGATTCTCAACTTCTTTGTGAACTAGAAAAAGATCAATATTGAGATACCATTATTACAAGCCATTAAAGACATTCTAGAAATAAATCAATTGGTTAAATATCTTTGTATGAAAATGCCAAGTAGGAAGAAGAAATTACCTCCTACAATTTAGATAGGGACTAAACTTATTGATGTTTTATCAAGAAGATTATTACCTAAGAAATATAATGATCCTAGTAGTCCTATGATAACTTTAAGTATTGGAGGGATTGAGATAACCAATGCACTAATTGATTTAGGAGCAATTATCAATTTTATCACATTAGATACTATTGAATTATTGGGTATGATAGCTATTCAACCCACAAACAACTATTTTATAGTAGGAAGATCTATCTACTGCTAAACTTGAAGGTGTTATTGAAGATATTATGGTTACTATTGATACATGCGATTATCTAGTCGAATTTTTAGTTCTCAAAGCTAGAAAGAAAAATTATGGTTATCCAATCATCTTAGGTAGATCATGGTTGGATATTGCAACATCATTCATAGACAACATATCAGGAAGTATGATAATTTCTAATGGTCAAAAACAAAAGAAATTGTCATTTTTTCCTCCTGCTCAACCATCATTTTAGCTGAATACTCAACTTTTGGTTGATGAGGATATGGATTCAAAAGGAGATGGCATTGTAGAATTAGCTATGGTTACTTTGGTAGACATATTGAAGAATATGAGCAACAAGATCTTAGTTCTAAAAAGATTTGTTAAAGAAAAGAGAAAAACTGTCAAGTACATCAACAAAATTCACACACTTGTCCCTTAAATACACTTGTTTGAGATTCATCTGATTCTAAGAATAAGACCAAAGAAATAACAATAGTAGGGGATAAACCTCTTTTCATTAATTCATCCTTTTCTTCTTCCTAAGAAAAGGAATTACAATAGACTTTGGAAAATCATTTTGAAGCATTTTTTTGGGAATATAAGAACATGAGAGAAACTCACCCTTCTATTTATACTCATCATGTTTATACTGAAGATGCTAAACTAGTAAGGCAAGGTCAATGAAGGATCAATCTTTCTCTATGAGACATTGTGAAACAAGAGATAGAAAAACTATTGAAAGTAGCACTTATTTATCCAATATCTGATAGTCAGTGGGTTTCTCCATTAGTTATTGTCCCTAAGAAAAATGGAAAATGGCATGTATGTGTGGAATACATAGAATTAAACAAAGCCACTAAAAAGGATTATTTTCCTTTGCCATTTATTGATCAAGTACTGGATAACCTAGCTGGAAATAGTTATTTCTCTTTCTTAGATGGCTTTAGTGGTTATAATTAGATTCAAGTGGCTCCTAAAGACCAATATAAGACTAAATTTTCATGTCCTTGGGGAACATATGCTTATACAGTATTACCATTTGGACTATGTAATGCACCAACAACTTTTCAAAGGGTTGTCCTGGCTATTTTTGCAGATTTGACTACCTCATGTGTAGAAGTATATATGGATGACTTCACGGTTCATGCACAAACATTTCAGGAAGCACCTGAGAGATTAAATAAAGTGCTGAAAATATGTAAGGATCTTAGGTTGTCTTTGAATCATGAAAAGAGTTTCGTCATGGTGACATAAGGGATTGCTTTGGGACATCACATTTCAAAAGAGGGGATAAAATTTGACCACAAGAAAATTGAAATTATTCAATAGATTGAGATCCCTACAAGTCAAAATGAAGTTCATAGTTTTCTTGGGCATGTTATTTATTATAGAAGATTCATTGAAGGGTTTAGTAAAATTGTTGAACCTTTGTTTACATTGCTCAAGAAATATGTAGAGTTTCTTTGGACAAGTGATTGTCAAAAATGATTTGAGATAATTAAACATGCCTTAACTATTGCTCCAATTATCAAAGGACCTATTTGGGGAGTTCCATTTCATATACATGTTGATGCATCAAACTTTTTTATTGGTGCAGTATTAGGAAAAAAAGATGAAAATGAAGCAATGCATGCTATCTACTATTTCAATAAAAATTTGAATCTTGCTGAAAGGAACTAAACAACAACTAAGAAATAGTTCTTAGTAGTAATATATGAAATCAATAAATTTAGGCAATATATTACTAGTTACAAGGTATTTATTCATACAGACCATGATTCTATTAAATATTTGATGAATAAAGGTATAGTAGGTGGACAAATCATAAGATGGCTATAGTTGTTGTAGGAATTTGATGTAACAATTGTAGATAAGCCTGGTAAAGATAACGTTGTTGCTGATTTCCTATCTAGAATTGTTTTGCGGGGTGATCAAGAGCTAGTAGATAACAAATTTCTAGATTAGTACTTCTTTGCAATATTAATTCATCCACCATGGTTTGTTGATCTTGCAAATTATCTTGTGATAGGGAAGTTTCCAAATTATTTCAATCCTAAACAAAAAAGAAGATTAATTTGTGAAAGTTTTAGGTTCCAATAGATAAATGGTTTATTATTTAAAATGTGTCTTGACCATGTTCTTTGGAGATGTGTTGCTAAAATAGATATTTATGATGTCATACATGCTTTCCATCATGAGCCAAAAGGAGGAAATTATTCAGTAGTCAGATTTGTTCATAAGATCATAGGAGATAGTTATTTTTGGCCATATATGACAAAGGATGTTTCATTCTTTGTTAAGAATTGTGATGAATGTCAGTTCATGAGAAGACCTACACCAAACATGGAGATGCCAATACAACCTCAAATAGCTTTGGAACCATTTGAGAAATGGGGAATTGATTTTGTGGGACCTATTGATCCACCTTCCAGAGGACAACAGTATATCTTAGTTTACACAGACTATGTCACAAAGTGGGTTGAAGTGAAATCTTTACCAACAACAAGAGAAGACAAAGAAGCTGATTTTTTGTACAAGCATATTTTGTAGAGATTTGGTGCACCAAAGGAGATAATTTCATACCAAGGGCTATCATTTGTGTCTACTATTATGGAAGCATTTATGCAAAGATACCAGATGAAACATAGAAAATAAAATCTGTATCATCCTAAGGCGAATGGAAAAGTAGAGGTTACTAACCAGGAATTGGAGAATATCTTGACAAAGACTATTTCATTGAGGAAAATAGATTGGGCAAAAAGGTTAGATGAGGCATTCTAGGCATACAATACAACCTAGAAGACAACTACTGGATTCTCTCCATATGAATTAGTATTTAGAAAAACTCTAATAATTCCTATTGAATTTAAATTGTAGACATTTAAAACAACATTAGAGGTTGATATTGACTTTCCTGAAGTAGAAAAGAATGGAATTCTATAGTTGAACTAGATGAGATGAGAATGGAAGATCTTTAGCATACTGAAATAATTAAAAAGTAGAGTAAGAAGTGGCATGATAAAAACATTGTGACAAGAAAATCTAAGAAGGGAGATTGGCCACTATTGTTTGACTCTAGATTTCAAGAGTTCAGAGGAAAATTTCATACAAGATGGTTGGGACCCTATGAAATTGATGAAGTTTTTCAAAATGGAATTATTCAACTGATACCAATAGATGGAGAAAGATGGGTCATGTTGGTTAATGGTCATCATTTAAAGATGTATCACAAGCCTACATCAAAAGAGGAATTTGTAGCAGAATTGCAAAATAGAGTTGAACATTTTCTGATGGAAGATATTCGTTCCATAGAAGAATGTACTCCTAGATAATATTTTGAAAAGGTATGAATAAAGGAGGTAAATTGAAAACCAGAAATCGCAGTTTACCTTCTAAATAAAGGAGATAGATTGAAAACTAGAAATGACAGTTTATCTCTTAGAAAAAAATGGAAAGAAAAAATATATATATATAAGGATGGCTAAAAACAAGAAATGGCAGTCTCTTGATGAATCCTAATGGCCCCTGATGGCTCCTGATGACTCCTAATGACTCCTGATGACTTTTGACATTCCCAAGGTTCTTTGTAATAAATGCTCTTATTAATTTCAAGCTCTTTTTTATTAACTTGTTGGAATTTTTTCTAGTTGAGTTAATTTACATGCTCCGATTGACTGTTGCATTTAATGAGAAGGTAAACATTTATTGTGGATGTTATTTTTTAAATATTACTCTTTGATTTAGTTAATATGATGTGAGATTAAATAATTTTTTTGAGCATAGATATCTTCGTCGTAGTTATTAATGTTTTTGATAAAGGGAAAAATTGGGTTTTACAAGGACTCCAAACCACAATGTTTACAAGTTAAATAAAGATTAAGCATAAAAGTACCCAAAAAAATAGGATGATTGGAAAAGAAAAAAGACTAGAAGAAACCACAACCACAAGCTCTGAGCCAGCAAAGGCCAACACAAAAACTAGTGCACAACCAGAACTATCCTAACAACTTTAAAGTATTACCAACCTCAGCTTCAAGGTTGCACATATTATGGGTGCTCTTTTTGAGAGCTTGAATCTCCTAGGGCATAGAAGCAACCTTTCTCTTCAGGTGAGATCTCGTCCTCTTTGAGATGCCAACATCATCAATCCTATTTTTCTGCTTGTCTACATCCAAATCCACCACCAAAGAGTCATGCCATAAGTTATTTGTTTTCTCAACCATAGTTCTCGTAACAATTGCGTTGTGATTAGCAATTCTATGATTCTGCTTTAGGATAGTTTTAATGGTGTCCCCGATTTTACAAATTTCTCCCTCCAGTAACTTAATCTTAACCTCATGATCCTTATTCATCTTGTTAGTGAGCTCAATATTTCATTGCAAGTGCTCAAAAATCTCCATCATGTTATCCTCGATACACATAACCTCAGAAAAATTGTGGGTAGCAATTTTAGCTTACAATTCCTCCACTTTAGTAGTAAGATCCCTATTCTTTAAGCTAAGGTCCTTTATCTCGTGAAAGACCTATTTCATAATCCTAAAATAATCAATAGCCCCATTTCTAGCAATGGAAATAATATCATCAAGAAATTCCTGGTTAGACTTAAAGTAGTGGTCTTCAGGGTTAAGGTTTCTAGGAAATCTAGGTCTATCTTCTCTATCCGTAGCAGGGTAAGAGGTGTAGGAATCCTCATTAGATTTAGGGGTTTCAATTTTATCCTCTAGGGAGTCCTTAGAGTAAGAAACCAATTTATTAGTAGGGGATCCTTAATCTTAAGTCTCTCTTTTTGATAAGAGACAATGGGGATTTTCTCAGAGCTATCTTTTTTAAACAAGGGCTTGCTTAGATGGGTTTTCTTACCCAACTTTTTGGGGGAGGGAGGGTTTTGCTCAATCCAATCAAGGTTTAGGCTATCTTTTTCCTCTAACATGCTATTCTCAGTATCATAGTCTTTAGAGGCTGAAGTTAGCACAAGGTTAGACAAAGCCGTCATATTTTTAAAAAGGTCATAAATAAGTCAGATGAGTCCAGTATGCATGACCAAAAACTTCATATGATTCTTTCTATGTTCTTCCAAGCTATTACTCAAGGAGAAATACAGACAGTGAGGGAAGGAAACCCTTCCCTTATGGTGAAAATGATTGAGGAGGAAAAAATGGTAGTTTTAAACTCTTGTAAATTTTTCATACAACATGATTTATTCCATTATAATCATGAGCACCTTCCTCCATAAATCCTTAATAGTGTCAATTTCAAAGTAGCTATTGGATATTTGAACCAGCTCTCTCTTTTCCTTATCTTTTTTGGGAAACCTAATAATAGCCTCATTAGAAAATTTTCTATCCTTGAAGAACTTCATTCCCTCAGTCAAAAGACCAGTGACCTCCTCAATAAGGTTATCATTCACACTGACCTTCCTCCCAAAGAGAAAAATTTCACCATTCCTCCAATGTTTCACAAAATACTTAGTGAATTTTGATTTAGGACCATGGAGCTTCTCAATGAATGGGAGAATCCCACCATGTACAATCTTCCTCCAAAACTTTGGGTTTTTCTTATGCATTTCATAACTAGTTAGCTCCACTCTTTTTTTGCTTCTCCCCATTATCACATTTTCCTTGCTAGAATTGCTTGCAGAATTGTTTCGCTGAATCAAACAATCACAACCAAGAAAAAGAACCCACAAAACATGCCAAATAATACAACCTGTAGAGTTAATAACCACAGCCCCATCAAATCTGATGATAGCTATGTACTTGGCCTTATTCTCCTTCATACAACCTATAGAGTTAATAACCATGGCCCCATCAAATCTAATGAAAACTCTCTACTTGGCCTTATTCTCCTTCATTATCAAGAAATTTTGTTTCTTTTCCATGAGTGATATCATACTCAATTAGGGCCCTTATGTCAATACCCAACTCATTCAGGCTCTGCCACGTATTATACCCTTTTAGTTTAGCCCCCTCGTTGGCAAAGAAGCTGACAAATCCACTGGCTTCCCTAAAGGCCTGTGAAACTCACTTTATCAAATTTAGATAAGAGTGTCCTATCATCTTCAATCCAACACTTAATGGTCCATGAGGGAGGGGATTTTCCTAGGATGCATTCAATGATGTTTTTATAATCACCCTCTAACCAAATATTTTTAACATTCATTCTACTAGAAAGGTCAATAACCTGAAAAGCCTCAATGGCTTCGACTACATGGTTAGATTAGATGCCTAAGGAGATGGCCACAACTGCAAAAAAATTACCATTATAGTCCCTTATCACTCCTACACTTCCAGCTAAACCTAGGTTACCCTTAGCCACCTCGTCAAAGTTAGCTTTTATATAGCTTCTAGGTGGAATACATCAACACACTCCTTCACGGGCCTTTTTAGCTAGTTTTGAGGCCTTTGAAACATCAAATTTAATGTTCCAATCCTTAGCCATCTTTAGATCATAGGTCGAACAAACCATAGCTTCCATCATATTCTCCTGATGAGGGATGATATTGAAGTTTTCCACAATTAATATGGAAGTCTTCTCATACATAGTGTTTTCCAATGTTTCCTTTTCCCTGAAGATCCTATTATTACATTCCTTCCACACACCCCAAGCTATATATGGGAAAGTAAAATCCCATAATCTTCGAATAAAAGGATTCATAAAAGGAGCATTCCACTAGATAAAAAAGTCTTCGATGGAACTTGGAAAGACCCAGATTAAATTCCAGAGATTCATAAACCTGCCTCAAATAGCTAGCACATATGGACAATGAAGAAACAAGTGGTTAGCAGTTTCCACCTCTTCTTTGCACATATAGCATTGGTTAGGGATCTAGATACCATGCTGGCAGAGATTCTCAATAGTGAGGACTTTATTTTGAAGAAGGATCCAAAAAAATATGTTAACTTTGGGAGTCAGATGTTTAATCCAAGCTTTAGCCAAAACAGTATGTGGGGCCTAAGAAAGGGACAAGAAAGAGACATCCGAAGAGATAGAGGGTATGTGCAGAATCATCATGGAAAAAATAGGCCCTTAAGTGGCAAAAAAATAGAAAAATCAGAGTTAGGAAACTTGACGTAAAAATTTGAATAAGTTATCTATATTATTTAAAAAATATGTAAGAATAGAATCTGTAGAAAATTGAATGTAGTTTCTAAACAACTAGGTTTGTTTTAAATTAAAAAAAAATTATTTGGTGAAAAGTTGAAATTTCAATGTAGCAATACTTAAATTTCAGGGAAAAAATAAGAAGTAGGTGTTTTGTGACCACTCTAACCACAATAAAATGATAATATATTTTTATAAGATTTTATATATAAGTAGAGGACTCATGTCCCAATGTGTGATATATTTTTGTATTTTTTTTCATATTAAATAATTATTTATGAATTTTTATTACAACTTTTAAAAATATAAAAACTCATACGTCGACCACCTTAACTTGGTCAAAACTTCATGAAATTTAATTTTTCTTTTTAATCCTATAGTATGCGAAGCATATAATGTGATGCATGTTTTGGATTCAAAAAATGTGATACTGTTTTAAATCTATAGATGTTTTTCAATCAGCCTATCAATCAAGACTTTAGTCATAATTTGAATAGAAAATGAATAATAATTACTTATTAAATTCAAAGTAAAACATAATTTATATTTTTGGAAAGTTGAGAACCTCCTTTAAAAACCCTTTTCGTTTCATCAATTTTGGGTAAAAAAAAGTCGTCAGCCACATACCCATCATATTGCCACTTTTTGGCCCATCATTATCCTGCACATACCCTAGAGTAGCTACCTGAAGGGTTAGTAGTCCGTACTAAAAGATCCTCCTACTGATTCGGCCTCATGCTGACAACCATCAAAGTAGATTGAATTGGGGCAAGATCTGGGCTAAACTAGAGAAAATTCACCTAGCCCCCATTTCTCCAATAATCCTTGACCTGAGATCCAAAAGTCGCTTTGCAGGTATCAACCCACCTATTAATCCTTTCTTCGACAATTAAAGGACCCTTCAATAACCATCTATCTCCCCATAATCTACCTTGATCGTCACTTCTTATGCTCCACCCAACTCCTAAATCAATAATATTTCTCCCTTTAATAATATCATTCTAGCAGGTCGATCCATGGGGTAAGTTAGGAGAATCCAATAGAGCCTTAAGGGATCCAATATTAGCCATGCATCTGCTCTTTAAAATATAATTCCATTCTCCATTAGATGAGAAAACATGCCAAATTTTCTTATCAAGGAGTGTCATGTCCATTATTCTCATCTTTCCTAAGCCTAGGCCTCCCAGTTTTTTAGGTCTACAAACAAAGTCCCAACAAATGAGAGGCATTATTTTTCTTTCTTCAACACCTGAGCAAAGAAATCATTTTTGGATTTTTTCAATAGCATCCACAAATTTGGCAGGGATATTAAAAATACTTAAAGCATATATCAGAAGGTTCTGAAGAGTGGCTTTGAGGAGTTGGATTTTACCTGCTTGACTGAGAAGCACTCCTTTCTATCCAACAAGATTTTTGCTGAACCTATCCACCAACAAACTCCAAAAGGATTTAGGGGGCTTGAGGTAGAGAGGCAAGCCAAGATAAATAGAAGGCAGGGACTCAATTTTGCACCCAAGAATTCTAGAAATCTTATTTTGTCTGGGTTCAGGAGTGTTGAAGAAGAAGATATATATTTTTTGTATGTTAATCATCTAACCAAAAGCCCTCTCATACTCATCCAAAAAAAAAATCAGATTCGTTGCTTCAGTCATAGTAGATTTCCCCATCAACATGGTATCATCAACGAACTGTTGGTGGGAACAAATCAGATTGTTTGAAGAGGGCCTAAGACTAGCTAAAGTCCCCTGATCGACTAATCTTTTCAAGTTTCTCCCAAGGCATTCCACCGAAATAGTGAATAACATAGGGGAAATAGGATCACCCTATATTAAACATCTCGAGTTCTTAAAGATCTATGATGGAGACCCATTAACCATGATAGAAATGGATGCAGTCGAGATGAGCTGACCAACCCTCTGAAGGAATCTATTGTTGAAGCCAAACATTCTTATGATTTTTAGTAAAAAGTCCCAGTCCACCCTATCATAAGCTTTTGAAATCTCCAATTTTAGGATAAAACCTTCATTTTTAGTTATTAATGTTATAATAAATAAATCTTAATCATTTCAAAATCTGGTGGAGATATAAGGATTTGACATGGAGATGACTGTTGCAATAAATATAAGTGATAAGAGAGATTTCATATCATTTTGAAATAAGTATACTTATGTCAGCATTGCCTCAAACTGTCTAAGTCATAATTCAAAAGTACTGGTTGATACGTGCGAAAGGTTCACAAGGAATGAGGTGAAGTAAATGATCAATGTATTGACACGAGGTACATTTTATTTTTAAAGTGTTGCATCTGTGGAAAGAAACATTCATTTTGTATTTCACTCAATAGTTGCATTCACCATTTTCTCTAGTAAAATTGTAGAAGTAAGGAAAAAAGGGGCAAAAAAGTAATCCAGAGCTAGAGAACTTCATTTTGGATCCTGAAATGGAAAGGTTGTTGAGAGATGCAAGGTGGATTGAGTTCATACAAATGTATGAACAATTTGAACTTTATTTGGTTGAAGAATTTGTTATGAACATTCATGTGAATGTTACTAGGGTAAGAGGGGAAGTAATTGAAGTTAGCCTCGTTGTTATTAGTGAACTCTATAGTGTTCTAGCTTAAGGTGAGCTAGTAAACAAAGGACATGTGAGTTTTGGGGAATTGGTGTTTGCATTCCATGAAGAACTAGGAAGAAGGCCATAAATTTAGTGGCATAAAGTTAGCCAAAAGGAAGTTGCTTGAAGAAGTCTGGAAGAACCATGGAAGACAACCGTAACATGGTTAATGAAAATTTTCACTTGGAAGGGGTAGTACGGTACAATTTAGGCCCTAGAATGGAAATTATCACACATAAATGAGGTATGGAAACACTAGAATTTACACAAGAATTAACCTTCTTGCCTTTTTGTTCACACAAATATCTTCTATGGTAGATAGGGTAAAATGTAGAGGTGTGTCATCCATGAGATACCACAACTTGATTCATTTAGTTATCAATCATTTCATGAAGAAGGAATATAGGAAAGAGGGGTGGTTTATTTTTGTCAAGCCCCATTTCCAAAAGTGGAAAGAAATCTAAAAAGGGATCCACAGTGAAAAAGTTGAAAATTGATAAAGGGAAGCTTCCAAAAAATAATAGAAAAGGGGAAAAAAAAAGCTACTGGATATTGAAAGGGAAATCCGTAGTACATTAAAAAGAAAACTAGGCATGTGTCAAAACAAGAAAACCCTAGTGTTGCTAATGTCAATGTTCCAACTTCTCATGAAAAACCAGTTGAAACCCCTGATGCCCCCTCAAGACACCTTGAAAAATAGTGAAGAAATCCAAGAGCATGTTCATTCTCCTAAACAACTTGAAAGTACTCCTAAAGCACCAATTCCATCTCTACAAAAATCCCCGGTTCTAGTGTCTCATGACTCTCCATTTGAAAAATAATCTCATGATATGTCAAAAGAAGATAACCCTATAGGAGGGTCTGATGAATCTTCTTCACCACCTTTTTTGGTTTTTAAAAGAAGAAAATGGAAAGAAGCAATAAATAAACAAAAAAAATATCCTCAAATGCAAGAAGAGGAGGTAGAAGAAGAAGAGGAGGAAGAGATGGCTAAAGCCATGGTAGTATCTAGAATGCAAGCATAATTGGATGAAGAAAGGAAAAGAATACAATGTTTGGAAGAGAAATTAAAAATAAAAGAAGAGGAGTTGCAAAAATATATATCTAAGACTGAGAAAATAGAAAAGGAGATGTTATAGAAATAAAATGTTTTGCAAACACAATTGAATCAAATAGAAAGGGACTTATAGTAGGATAATGCAAAAGCATTAGCCCAAAGAGAGGAAAGAGCAAGGCTTAGTGTTGTAGAAATAGAGAGATTGAAAGTTGAATTGTAACAGAAAGAGGAGTTAAAATAACGTTTGATTACATTATCTTGAAGCTTCTACTTCATCAACTCCAAGGAGATACCTCTCCCTTACAACACTCAAGCTTAAGCATGAGAATAATCAATTGAAAAGCCAAAACCAACAACTAGAAAAAGAGAGAGATGAGGAAAATGAATGATTACAACAAGTGGTAGAGTTGTCCTCAACAATGTTATCAATGAGAAAACCTTTGGAGTTATATGCATTATTCTTGAGTGATAGGTTTTTACAATGGAAAATTAATCAATTTGTTTTAGAAAGAAAGATTATGATGATGATCGATAATTTCTTGTGGATTTCTACAACAACCATCCTACCATTCAAAACTAGATGTGTGAATACTTTCAGCATGGCTTTATTCTTGGTAATTTTCCATATTTTTTCTGAATGTTTAGATTGGGGAGTTGAAAATTAGGTCTTTTGTGTCTTTATTACATAACTGAGTTGAGTGGGATAACACGACAGACCAATACAAAGAAGCACAAATGAAATTGGTCATTCCAATGAGAAATGAAACTCCTTGGTCTATGGCTTTCATAGCCGTATTTAGATAATTTACATTGAGAGATAATGTGGCACTGGTCTACAGGAGGAATTTGATTGAAAGCCTTAGAGTTTTTAAAAGTGTTCAAGAATATCTCCCACACAGAGCCTTGACTACAACAAGAGAAACATACATCAACATTCCAACATCACAAAGAAGGAGAGAACCAATCTCTCCAAGAAATATCACTTGGAGTCTCACAAGAGTGAGATCCTTGATACAAGTCATTGAGGAGTAGAATAAAAATTAGGTTGGAACGAGGTTCATACCACCATTGGTCATAGCACTTACACCTACATTGAATGCTCCACCATAGTTTATTGGAGAAAATTTAAGAGATTGGTTGAGGATAATTGAAGAACAAAATGGATATGATCATCGGAGAATATTCCTATAGTATATGACTTATTGTGGTGATCTAGTTATCTGGTTGGAAGGAAGAAACATGGATTTAATAGATTCCAAACCATGAGTACATGGTTGACAATAGGAGGGGGAGAAATGATGAGTGCATAAAATGACACTTTAATTAATCCTTTTTATGTTTTCAAAGACTTTATTATATATTAATTAACTATGTTGTTGGTAGACTATATGCTTGATTTTTCCTTATATTTAACTAATTGGAGTATATATGAGAAATGATATTTTGCATTAAATGTATTTCTTTTGAATGATGATTAATGATGAAATGGTTATGCAAGTTGATATTTTTTATTGTCTTGATTGCATCCTATCTTTGAGGATTCTGTTTGGTTGATCAAGTGCTGATTTCATGAGGTGGACATGTTAAACTTCCTATTTAACAAAATTGAAATCTATCTTGCTCCTCATCACTCCATCTAGCTCCTAATGACTGTTTCTAAATTGACTTCTTCAGTTAGTTTGAGAACTTCCAGTTCAGCTATAATCATGTGGCAGATTTCTTTATGGCACTTTCAGTTTTGTTTAAGTTTAGTTTTTTTCGCTTTGCATTTTGGCGGGATGCACTAGTTTTTGTATTCAAATAAGTGGATATTCTTATCAATATCCATCCTTAGTTTTTGTTTGGGAGTTAGTTAATCTTTTGCTTTATCATTATAATGTTGATTATCTGCACTTTTGTACTACTCACCTATTTTGGCCAATTGGAATGAAAATAAGGAGTTGACTTGAATCTTAGTGTCTAAGTCCCACCTGAGTAAGAGTAGGTCCCACTCAACCAAAGGAGGTGACTTTTGTTATGTTCTTTGATTTAGTTGATTTTTGCATTGTTTATCTCATTTGGAAAGTAGGAACATTGATCTTTTTTTAATCATTGTTAGTAAACATGATTGATTATATTCTTAGATTAAATTCATTGTGTCCTTAGAATAATCCATTATGCTTTACTGTAGATTTATATTCACTTATTTTTTGTAGATTTAATTACTGTTCATAGAATTAGACTCATTGGTTATTTTAGAATGCATGTTGTTTTAATGGAAGAGATAATGATGACTTATGGAAAGATGAAACTAAAGCTTGTTTGGAATTTGTTCATGGAATTTAGTATTATTAATTTCTAGGTTAATATTTATTTTCTGCAAATGTAATTAGATCCTCTTCTACAAATGTAAATAGATTTCCTTTCCAAGTACATTTGAATTCTGAATTTTAGATTAAAAGTAAATTTGGGTTTTTTAGCTTAATTCTTCCATAAATAAATTGCAATTAATTCAAGTGAAGTCTGAACTAAGTTATTGAAGTTTGAACAATCGTTAATTAAGAGATAAATTAGGATTAAGTCTTTAGAATTACTTAGTCCAACCTATTAAGATTGGCTCCTGAGAGCTCTTGAAAGCTCCTGACAGCTCTTGATGGAGCTAAACCGCAACCAAAAGTCATTGTTTATAGTGCAAAACCCCCCAACTCATGGAAACACCCTTATTGCATACAACTCTAAGACACACCTAGTTTGATAATTGATAAATTAAATGATGCAAAAAGTTACATCAACAACCTTGCACATCACTTGTATTCTAGTAGACTATTCTACTACTCTATCTACTGGGTATGTGCAGGATCATGACGGGTATGTGGCTGACGACTATTTTTTTACCCAAAATTGATGAAACGAAAAGGGTTTTTAAAGGATATTCTCAGCTTTCCACTGATATAAATTATGCTTTACTTTGAATTTCATAAGTAATTATTATTCATTTTCTATTCAGATTATAACTAAAGCCCTAATTGATAGGCTAATTGAAAAACATCTATAGCTTTCAAATGGTATCACATTTTTTGAATCCAAACCATGTGTCACATTGTATGCTTCACATACTATAGGATTGAAAAAATAAAAAATGAATTTCATGAAGTTTTGACAAAGTTAAGGTGGTCAGACATACGAGTTTTTATATTTTTTAAAAAGTTGAAATAAAAAAAATCATAATTAATTATTTACTTCAAAAAAATTACAAAAATATGCATCACATCGGGCATGAGTCCTCTACTTATATCTAAAATCTTATAAAAAAATATTATCATTTTATTGTGGTTAGGGTGGTCAGACAGACACCTACTTCTTATTTTTTCCCTGAAATTTAAGTACCACTGCATTGAAATTTCAAATTTTCACCAAATATATTTTTTATTTTTTTAAGAAAACCTAGTAGTTTAGAAACTAAATTCAATTTTCTACAGATTCTATTCTTACATAGTTTTGAAATAATATAGATAACTTATTCAAATTTTTACGTCAAGTTGCCTAACTCTGATTTTTCTGAATTTTTGCCACTTAAGGGTCTGTGTTTTCCATGATGATCCTGCACATACCCTACTCATTTCCCTATCTTTTGATCTATTTATTTTTCTTAAAAGTCAATCCCTTCTTCTTAAATCCCTATAAATTTAAAAAATCCTTAGTATATTGTTACTTTAGCAAGAATTTGGAATTGTATTCGTAAACCTCAAGAGGGGGGTCTTAGATTTAGTGGTGGTATTTTCTTTAAATAAGTCCATTAATTTCCTTCAATCCTTTGGTAACATAAATTCTTGTAGATAAAAAATAGAGATAAATCCCTTCAAGGGAATCTTGAACATGCTAGGAAACAACTAAATATTGATGCTAATAATGAGAAAATTTAAACATTCATTTTTACCATTGAAACTCAACTACAAAATTTATAAAACCACATAGGGAGAGGTGCTAAAATAAGAGCTATACTACATTTGATTAACGAGGGGAATAGATGTTCTAAATTCTTCTTTAATTATCTCAATTACACACACTAAAAAAAGAGAATTTGTGTTAGATTGGATAATCATTTATTAAAAATAGGTCCTACCAAAACTACTATGGTGTTCAATGGTTTTTATGAAAAATATTTAAAGAAGAAAATAATTGGAGGGATGTTCAACATACTTTAGAAAAAAATGTCAGATTATATCCCTAACAAAATTGATCTAGTTTACAATGATTTTTTGGATTGTGTTATTTCTCTAGAAGGTATAGAACATGGTCTTTTCCTTATGAAATCTAATAAAATTCTAGGTCTTAATGGTCTCCTAGTTAAATCCTACCAATTCATGTGGAATCATATGAAATATTATTTCTACATGCTCTATTTGGAGGTTCTTCAAAATTTATCTTTTTAGGACATAATATTAACAAAGTCTTAATCAAAATAATCAATAAATAGATAAATGGAAATACCAATGTTGGTTAGAGGTTAATTACCTTATTAAACACTTCTTATAATTTATTATTACAAAAGTGTTATCTATTAGAATTAAACCTATTACTTAAGGTATTGTTAGAGTTGAACAAATTGGGTTTATTAAAGGAAGATATATTCTCAGGGTTATCTGGGGACGCGTCCCACCCCAAAAAAAAAATCCCCCGTCACAGTTCTGGGGACATCCCAGGTACCAAGGGACGGCAACGGGATGGGGGGGACCGTACCTCTTTTTGGCCAAAACTCAGGAAACGTCCCGGGGATAAGGGGATGGCTTATCCCGAAAGAGGGACGGCTGACAGTCCCGAGGATAGCAGGGGGATGGCTGAGCCATCCCTCGACTGTCTCAGGGACGTCCAGTCGTCCCCTGTGTTTTAAAGCACTTAAACATTAAAAAAAAGGAAAAAAGTTAAAAAAATGCCCTGCCTACGTGGCATGTGTGGGCCCCACTAGGTTGCACTCTCTTATGAATGAAAGAAGGCCTCTAAAACTTCATTATTTTCATTTTGTTTGTGTAAGGAGCCAAGGGTTTGAGAAGAAAAAAAATTGCAGCCATTGAAGGAGAAGGAGCAACTGTTTGAAGGAGGAGAGGAGGTTGAAATAGTGTTGTTGGGAGTGCAAATCCATCAAAAAGGTATGAATTTTCTTTCACTATTCTTATTTTTTCATTTTTTTGCAAAATATGAGGTATACATAGTCTAATTTTTTTTATTTTTTTTATTTTCAGTCAAGACTTGCATTCAAAAAAAAAAAAACATGAGCAACAGTGAGGGTGGGAGTGATAGTGAAGTTGAAATGCAAGTTAGAAGGAAAACTAGAGAGCAAATAACCCCTACCCAACACCATCATTCATCAACCAATACCAAAGCTATGAAGGACTATGCAAAACACCCAATAGACAAAAAAAAACCATTCCTTCAATTTGTGACAATCATGGGTGAAAGACAAAAAAATTCAGGGGGGAGTAGGGTTTGGTTGTGCCATGTTTGTGAAAAGGAGTTTAGGGGTAGCTACACTATCTAGAGTTAGGTCTCACTTTTTGGGTGAGGTGGGCCATGGAGTTAGAACATGTCCTACATTGATAGATGCACTATTTATAGAGTGCCAAACAATTCAAATGGAGTGTGATGGTGGGGTTCAAACTGGGTCTCCATCTTTCCCAAGTTCACAATCATCTATGCCTACTCCTACTCATAGTCCTTCCATGGTTGGTAGTAGTGTTATCTTAAGAGGAAATAGGAAGGTGATTGGTAGTGATAAGGTAGCCTCGGTTGAGTCCATGTTTCAAAACCAAGCACGAGAAACCTTTGAATCCTCCATTGCCAAATTCTTTTTTTCCCATGCCATTCCATTTCATGTGTCCCATTCCTCTTATTTCAAACAAATGGTGAAAGACTTAGTCACTGTTGGTCCTTCATTTGTACCCCCTAGAGATCATAAGCTACGCACCACCCTCCTAGAAAAAGAGTACTCCAAAGTTAATGTGTTAATGGAGTAGATGAGGCAAACATGGATGAGGACGAGGTGCTCTATAGTGATGGATGGGTGGACTGATTGTAGACGTCGGCCACTCATCAATGTCATAGTCACATGCCCTGCTAGTTCTTATTTTCTTAGAGCCATAGATTGTTCAGGGAGACGTAAGGATGCTGACTTCCAATTTTCCATTTTGAGAGATGCCATAGAGGAGGTTGGCATTGCAAATGTGGTGCAAGTGATCACCGATTCAGCATGTGTGTGCAAATCGGCTGGGTTGATGGTGGAGGGTACTTACAGGCACATATTTTGGACCCCATGTTGTGTTCATGCATTAAACAATGCATTGAAAGACATAGGGAAGATGGATTGGGTGAAGAAAATTGTGGCATAAGCTAGACAAATTCAGATGTTCATTTGCAACCACCACACCTCACTTGCTCTTTTTAGGACATTTTCAAAGAAGGAGTTTCTCAAACTTGTTGATACAAGGTATGCCATTTACTTCATTTTGTTTCACTTTCAATTTGTATTCATAATCTGATTTTGTTTTAAATTTTTATTTTTTAATGAATCATTGAATTAATGAATGTAGATATGCCACATACTTCATCCTATTGGAGAGGATGGTTGAGGTGCATGAGCCTCTACAACTGATGATGGTCAATGCTAAGTGGACTAGATGGCCTAATGCAAGTTCTACTCAAGGAAAGAGCATCAAACAAAAGATCCTCGATGATGATTGGTGGGCCAATGTGAGGTAAGACATATTAGATGGCTGATTTTCATATTAAATTTCTGATTTTAATATTTTAATTTTATTGTCCAATGTTCCAACTTTTGAAGTTTCTAACATGTCAAATAACTTGTCAACTAATTATTTTGAACTTTTTGTTTGCATTTTGCAGATATATTTGCTCCTTTATCTCGCCCATTGTAGATGTCATTAGATATGCTGATACAGACTCTCCTAGTCTTGGAGAGATATATGAGACATTTGACACTATGCTTGGGAAGATCAGGCAAGTTATTTTGGCAAAGGACCCCACTTTGGATTTATATGAGCAACACATTAGGCCCATTGTGACGCGGAGGTGGAATACAATGAACACCCCGCTTCATATGGCTGCCTTTGCTCTAAATCCAAAATGGTATGCACCAAGGGATGGTAGGGTGCCTCCATGTGATGATGTTGAGGTTTTAGATGGGTTCACACAGGCCATTGAAAAGATTTATCCAGCCGAGCAAGCTTCACTACTTTGGTCACAATTTCTAGACTTTTCTAATCTTAATGGCCCAAACATGAGAAAACCATAGGCGAGGTTGGATAGAGCTATATTAGCTCAAGGGAACCCTATTGGATGGTGGACCTATCATGGGAGAGATACACCACAGTTGAAGATACTTGCCACTCGCCTTCTTGCACAGGTTGCTAGTTCCTCTGCTGCAGAGAGGAATTGGTCCACATATAGCTTTATCCACTTTGTGAAGAGGAATAGACTTACCTCTAGATGAGCAGAGAAGCTAGTGGTCGTTCATAGTGCTCTTTGGCTTCAGGATCAACAGACTCTAGAGTATCGACAGACTCCGATGGTGGGATATTGATCCCGACGATGTAGCTCAGGTAGATGAGGAGGAGACAGCTGAGGGCTTGGTTGGGGTCCCATTGGCCGAGGAGGAGCATTACAGTGGCTATGACTCAGAGGATGACTCTGATTTTGATGCAGTTATGAGAGATGATTAGGGGCAGCAGTGCTCTTTATTTATTTGTAAATTTGTATTCATTATTGACATACGATATTGTATTTTGATTTTCATAGCATACTAAAAATTTAAAACTATATGGCAACAATGTAGCCATTGGCCATTTTGATGTAAGTTTATAAATTATAACTTGGAGGTTGTTTCATGATTCGTGTAGCTGTATGTTAATTTTGAATGTGTATTGACTATTGACTCTATTGAGTATTAGCATAATGTTGAACACAAATGTTATATGTTAATGTTCTATAATGTGTATTATGCATGCCTTATTCATGTTATCTATTGAATATTTAAAATTTCCCTATATTTTTTAAATTTTCCCTATATTTTTATATAGCCGTCCCCTGCTGTCCCTAATTTTGGCCTCAAAAATTGGAAACTTGGGGACTCGTCCGGCCATCCCCTGTCGTCCTCGTCCTGGAAACTTGGGGTAACCTTGTATTCTTGATAATCTAATATTGGCTTGAGAAAATATTTAATGGCCCCAAAATTTAGACCAAAATTATTTGTTGGTTAAGTTAGATTTTGATAAATTCTATCATATAATTTGTTGGAATTTCATTCTCAAAATCCTACATTGGGTGGTGTTTGGGCTTAAATTTTAGAAGCATATTCAAATATTGTTCTAGGATACAAATGCTCATATTGTTATCAATAATTCATTGTTGTATTCATTTGAATTACAATGATCCATAAGGAAAGAATTTCTTTTATCCCCCTTCTTGTATGCACTCTTACAACTAATCCTTTGGAATATATTCTTCAAAAACCTAATTAGATGAATCTTATAACAAGTATATCTATTCCAAAAAAAGAGATGGTTATAAACTTACACTTTGTTGATGAAAGATTGTAGATTTTTTTTTTTAATAATTATGGAACACCTAGGAAATCCTTAATTTGTATTTATCTACTTTTAGATCACAGTTAACTCATCAAAAGACTAAATTTTAGATATATTAATATGGTACTATTCCAAAGTGGATCCCCAAATAATGGAAGTATATTAAATATGGATAGATTAATAGATATCTTCATACTCATTTTGGTGTGGATGCCTCTCTTTTTAAAATGTGGGACTAGTCCTTAAACAAAATTAAGAAAATATATTTAAGTGGGGCAACAAGTTCTTACCTTTGGATATAAAAATTTAAGTAGCCAATAAATTTTTCATTGCTATCCATGTGTATTAATCATATTGTTGGATACCATCTAAGAAGGGCTATGAATAATTAAAAAAATAATTAGAAAATTTCTCTAGTCTAAATGGGATGGTAACAATGGTTTCATTAATTCTTCTTTGTCTCATTTCATTGTATTGAAATATAAGGGTGGAACTTGAGAGTCATAGAACCAAAAACCCAAGGACTGTGCCTTTCTATGAAGTGGATAATTAGAACTAATAAAGGGGATGAACCATGGAAAAATCTTTGTTAAAATCATCCAATCTACAGTAAATAAGAATAGAAAATAATTTAATTGGTTAGATAAAATCATCATGTCTCCCTTGTTTAAGAACAAGGCTCCCTTCCCTTTATAATTCATTTGGAAAGCTTGCCAACAAATTTGTGAATGTTTGAAGTGAAATGATTCCTCTTTGCAACATAAATTTTCCTTTTCTTTTTCATCAATTTGGTAAAGTAAACTTATTAATTATCATGATCAACCACTATCTATTTGCTTTCCTAAGCATGCACATCACTTGTATAAAAGGATGTTTGGTAGTTTAAAGATATTCTAGGTTTTAATTTATTTTGAATGGGCTTCATGGTAGAAAATCAATGAACATTATGGGTTGAACTTCAAATATAAATAGTTTTCCATATTTGTGCAATCATTAGTACCTATTTAACTATTTATTAAATTTTATGGTCCTAAGGAATGCAATTTTTTTAAAAATTGAAGATATAATGTCATCCCTTGCCTCAATCAAAAGTGGAAGTGTAGATTTAATTGTAAAATGTGCACCAAAATGAGTGCATAAATATGAAAATAAATTTTTTATGTGGAGACACAAGTGCTGGTTTGGAAAACTTTACAAACTACCTTTTGAAAATATACTAAAATGCATTATGGTTCATCCAATTATTTTTTGTTTTTTCTTAGGTGTTCAAAATATGAAAAATATCTTTTGGGATTTCCTTTTTCTTATAAAATAATGGATTACTATTTTTAGAAATATTCTTTGTAACATCCCGCTAAGCAACCCCGAAGGGTAAGAGTCGAAAGAGGACAGATAATTTTTTTTTGTTTGAAAAATTAAAGAATAACTTACACAAAAATTAGAATTACAATATGATATAACAATCACAAACACACCAATCATGGTTGAACATAACCCCAAGGAGAGGACTAAACCACCCTCCAAAGAAAAAATTCCAAACTGAACAAATATATGAGCTCCAAGGAAGATGCTTCAGAACCTTAGCAACACTACTCCAGAACCTTAACAGTGGTACTCTGGAACTTGCAGCGCAACACCGAAACTCCCAGCTCAGTGCCAAAACTTTCCAGCTCTACTTTGGAACTTCAAGCTCTGGCACCGAAACTTCCAGCCTAGCGTTGGAACTTTCCAGCTCGGCTCCAAAACTTCAAGCTCTAGCACTTGATAGCTCAGCACCGAAACTTTCCAGCTCGGTGCTAGAACTTCAAGCTTTGCTCCAGAACTTGAACATCACTGCTCCAGAACATTTTGTGCTAATCTAGAACTAATGCAGCAACAACATAGACAAAAAATTGAAAGTGGCGATGCTCCAGAACTTGCACAGCTGCAACACAGGACATTAACAAAAGGTGATGATGCTCTGAAACTTTAGTAGATAGTAAATAAGAAGGAAAAATACAACCAAAGCTTGGATATTTGCATGGAAAAAGATGAAGAAGGGCCATTATGATAATAAAAATACAAGCAAGTCTGATACCAACACCAGAACTCATAAATGAAATGGAAAACATCACATTTCTTCTCATTAATTTATAATTTTACATATTTTCTTTCAAGAGAGTACAATATACATAAATGAATGCACATAAATACAAAGGAATAATCCAAGAATAAGAAACATCATCTAATAAATCATGAACAAGAGGGAACACCTCCAACTGACGCTCCAATAACCTGTACGCCAGTCCCCAATGGCGGTGGCAATGCCTCCCTACCATGTGGAATCAAAAGAGGGCACCCTACCATGCTCGGAGGTAGCCACAAGGCCCAAGTAGAAAAGACAAGGCAAGTGTAACATATGGCCAATGCTCACATCAGACATGGAGCAAACATAGACTACAATGCATTAACCCAATTTTACCACATGAAGATGCACATACAAAACATACCAGAAACTACTCATAACTACTATGGCATAGAGTACAAAAGTGTTGAAAGAAAGGAATGTCATCATGTGTGTTCGAAGGGATGGCACCACACAAAACTAAGTGCACCTCTCATACAGACGAGGAGACTCAAACATGCCTGTATCAACACCCTACAGACCGATAACTCAACACCCCACAGAAAGATAGGCCTTCTCGTTTAACCAAATGAGCAATCCATCACAAATGTGAAATAGATGAAAAGAAACAAGAATCCATCACAAAAGAATTTTTTTAAAACAACCAAGCAAATGCCACTACTAATCATTCAAGTAGTTGATTTCAATCATGAACCAGTCATAAAAATTACATAAAATTGAAAGTGCCCAGATTGAAATTCTAAGCCCGACCCAGTTCATATTTTGTCGTTTCAAGTTGGAATCCACCCTCAATTTTCAATTTTAAGACCCATAGAATGGTGTTGTACCAGAAAACATCATTAAGGAAAGGTTGGACAAAAACATGAAAAAAAATGTCTGGATTAAAAATTGGACGAAAACCCAGTTCATATTTTAACGTGTCTACATGGAATCAAATTTTATTTTACATTTTTGACATAAGATAAAAGAGCAGAAATGAAAAAAAGTCATTTTAACAATGTGCACAAATTTGGGCAAAACTGAAAGTGCCCAGATAATGAATCTAAGCCTGACCCAATTTGGATTTGGGCACTTCAAGTCAAAATCCACCTTTGATTTTCAATTTTAGGGCTGTAAAGAAGTGTTGTTCAAAAAAATGCCATTTTTCAAACACAGCAAGCAAAAAAACACAGAAAATTAAAAGTGCCCATATTTGAAATTCGCGAAAACCCAGTTGAGGTATTGACATACCAACATGAATTTCACCCTCAATTTTTGTTTTTAAAAATAGGGTCAAGAGCAGGAATAGAAAACACAGTTTTATCATACTAATTGGGAAAGAGGAAAATAATAAGGGACCCAAAACAAATTTTATTTCCCTAAGCCCAAATCAAATTTGTAGGAGATCTACCAAAATCAGTCACACTGAAACCCCTCACAGCAGCAGTAACCAATTAAACAAACCAACATTCAACTCCAACAAAGCAAAACAAAACATAATGGAGTTTATCATATTCACATGGGACAGCAACAAACCTAGATATGAAAGAAAGTTTACCAGCCAAACAACAAAGATGAACAACAAAAAATTACCTCTAATTGCCCCAAAACCGAAATAGAGAATTTTCTCATTGGAGGAGGCATGATCAAGCTCCAAAAAAAACAACCAGCAAGAACAGGGAGGCTGAATTCAATAATCTATTGCCCACAATTTTCTTCTTCGAAAGCTTTCACCATCTCACAACTCCATCACCCAAAAACATAGGGTTTTTTTCCCCTCCAAAACAACAATTTCTCTCCTCTTTTCAACAAAATAAAATGTCCTCCCCGAAAAACAAAGCTCTCTTTTCATTTATATATTTTCTTCCCTCAAAACAAAAGAATAAAAAATTATATCTCTCAAAGACAAGGCTGCCCCTTTATTTTATTTTAGCTCAACTCCTCCCACAATAAAATTAAATAAAACATTTTATTAAGCAAACTAATAATGCTCTCAAATTGAAATCACCAAATATCCTATATCCCCCTTTCAGATAAAAATAATAATAATAATTTAAATCCAATCGACCAAATACACAAAGCTCCCCAAAATGATTAATAAAATAATTTACAATTAATATATTTTAAAATCTCATGGAAAAGAAACCTTTCCAAATCTCAAAACAATTAAACACAATGAAATACCATATATGAAACCACACAAAGATGCCAATGAAAATACATCATAGCACTAACACCAAAAGTAAATAGCCATATAAAAGATGCATGAAACCATAAGAAAGACATACTGGTAACCCACATACAATAGAAAGGTATTCTAGAACTTACCATTAGGTAACCAGACGGTAAGACATCAACAAGGAAAACACTGCCCTGATAGGGTATAGTGGGCTATGGTAGGGGACATTTGTCCTGTGACTACCTCCAGTAACCATGATCAGGGAAGGTACACTCAGACTTGTGAAGCTAGGTGGAGTCG